>OY744476.1:77547285-78025471 GCA_963556175.1 Tipula confusa
ATATTATTATATTATTATATTATTATATTATTATATTATTATATTATTATATTATTATATTATTATATTATTATATTATTATATTATTATATTATTATATTATTATATTATTATATTATTATATTATTATATTATTATATTATTATATTATTATATTATTATATTATTATATTATTATATTATTATATTATTATATTATTATATTATTATATTATTATATTATTATATTATTATATTATTATATTATTATATTATTATATTATTATATTATTATATTATTATATTATTATATTATTATATTATTATATTATTATATTATTATATTATTATATTATTATATTATTATATTATTATATTATTATATTATTATATTATTATATTATTATATTATTATATTATTATATTATTATATTATTATATTATTATATTATTATATTATTATATTATTATATTATTATATTATTATATTATTATATTATTATATTATTATATTATTATATTATTATATTATTATATTATTATATTATTATATTATTATATTATTATATTATTATATTATTATATTATTATATTATTATATTATTATATTATTATATTATTATATTATTATATTATTATATTATTATATTATTATATTATTATATTATTATATTATTATATTATTATATTATTATATTATTATATTATTATATTATTATATTATTATATTATTATATTATTATATTATTATATTATTATATTATTATATTATTATATTATTATATTATTATATTATTATATTATTATATTATTATATTATTATATTATTATATTATTATATTATTATATTATTATATTATTATATTATTATATTATTATATTATTATATTATTATATTATTATATTATTATATTATTATATTATTATATTATTATATTATTATATTATTATATTATTATATTATTATATTATTATATTATTATATTATTATATTATTATATTATTATATTATTATATTATTATATTATTATATTATTATATTATTATATTATTATATTATTATATTATTATATTATTATATTATTATATTATTATATTATTATATTATTATATTATTATATTATTATATTATTATATTATTATATTATTATATTATTATATTATTATATTATTATATTATTATATTATTATATTATTATATTATTATATTATTATATTATTATATTATTATATTATTATATTATTATATTATTATATTATTATATTATTATATTATTATATTATTATATTATTATATTATTATATTATTATATTATTATATTATTATATTATTATATTATTATATTATTATATTATTATATTATTATATTATTATATTATTATATTATTATATTATTATATTATTATATTATTATATTATTATATTATTATATTATTATATTATTATATTATTATATTATTATATTATTATATTATTATATTATTATATTATTATATTATTATATTATTATATTATTATATTATTATATTATTATATTATTATATTATTATATTATTATATTATTATATTATTATATTATTATATTATTATATTATTATATTATTATATTATTATATTATTATATTATTATATTATTATATTATTATATTATTATATTATTATATTATTATATTATTATATTATTATATTATTATATTATTATATTATTATATTATTATATTATTATATTATTATATTATTATATTATTATATTATTATATTATTATATTATTATATTATTATATTATTATATTATTATATTATTATATTATTATATTATTATATTATTATATTATTATATTATTATATTATTATATTATTATATTATTATATTATTATATTATTATATTATTATATTATTATATTATTATATTATTATATTATTATATTATTATATTATTATATTATTATATTATTATATTATTATATTATTATATTATTATATTATTATATTATTATATTATTATATTATTATATTATTATATTATTATATTATTATATTATTATATTATTATATTATTATATTATTATATTATTATATTATTATATTATTATATTATTATCCAAAATCGACACTAGAACAAAGAGGCCAATTCGTCAGGCACCGAAAACAATACCATTGGGAAAGCAAGAGGAAAATAATCGAAAAGTAACAGATATGCCGAAAGTGATAGTAATCGAATCATAAGGAGGCCACGGAGTTCGCCAGTAGTATTACTCAAGAAATAGTATGGTAACATGAGATTTTGTATCGATTACCGTAAGATGAATACTGCAACAAAATAGAAAAGCTATACCAATAACCAAAGAAGTCTTCTTCTTAAACTTTTACTACCGCAAAGCGGATGAAAATTAAGTTCGCAAAATATTTAGGGCATTCAGTAAGAACAAATGAAATTTTAATCAATAAAGGAGAGATTTCAGATGAATTACTAAAACCGAAAGCATTTGCATTGTTTCCAAAAATTTTGCACGTTCGGGCATCGATTGCAAAGATTTTACATGAAACCTGACCAGAAAAACCAAATATTTAAATGGAAAAAAGACCAAAAAGACGCGTTCGTGGAGTTTAAATGACGTTTATATTTAGCACCCATCTTGGCTTGTCCGAATACAACGTCAAGTTTTTATTGGAAACCGAAGCAATGATCAGTGATCAGAGATACAAGTAGCACATTGGGTGGAACGACTCCCAACCTATGACTTTGAGATCGAGTGGCAGGACCACAACTATTGAAAGTGGCAATAAATAAATGCTGTACCAATGGATTAACAGATTGGAAATTTACCAATGGAGATTCATACGAATCAAGGAAGCGACTTCAAATCGGGTGCCTTGCAAAAAATATGTCAGATGCTCGAAATGAACACATCTCAAACGACACCTATGCATTAAAAAGTTAGATGGAATGACGGAGAGGGTCAAAGGAAGTACTAAGCAAAGGTCGTGGAAAATAAAAAATGCAACCGGGATCAAAGTATTCTTGTAAAGAATAAATGCAACCGGGATCAACGTATCAACGTATTGTTCTAAATCTATCTCATTGAAGGGTTGATTTTACTTAAGTATAATCTTGAGAATCTTAGGAACATTTTAATATTTCAAAATAGTTCACAGTTTTGCATAACACCATCTGGGGCATATCCCCTTTTTTTGTTGTGTTATCATTAACAGAACGGAAACCCTACGTCACCAAAACTTGAATTTACTAAGTGCCTGATGCCATCGATTAGTATGAATGCCGAGATAAAGGTCCTTTCATTAATTTATTTCCATAAAGTACCACAAAATTACCAAACTCATCAGTTTAATTGATAAAGTAGGGGCACAGTTTAGGAGTAAACATTAATGTATAAATAACGAAATTATAAAATGTATTGTGTAACAAAATCGTTAAAAATGTATATCAATAAATCATTTTGACAATCGTTAACTTTTCATGATTAACATTTAAAATTTAAAAATTTTAATTTTTCAAAAAAATTCCACCTCAAACTATTTTTGGTACGGTGTTAGGTGACAATAATTCTGCATGAATACACAATCTATTTATAGATACTATAAAATCGTGTATGATATATTTCAAATATTTAGTTTGAATATTAATTGAGGCTGTAACACCAGAATTAACATTTTCACTTTTAATGTTCATGTTAATTTTATCTCTTTATTATACAAAATATTTAAATTAATGTTTGAGATATGTCAGGGTTTCGTAACTGAAAAAGTGCGTTACTTGGATGTTTGGTTCGGTTACTTCCAAAATTGAAAAATGTTCAAAATAATTTTGTTGAATTTTAATGAAACGAATTTGCTATTTTTAAAACCCCCTTATCCATTATTTGTACCCACGTGCCATAGTTTTCGACGTTTACCGTTTTTAAGAAATGTTGTAGTGTTAATATCGTAAAAAGAATTGTTTATTAGTAAAATAGTAGGCGATGTTTATCAACTTTTGTTTAAATGTTGAAAAAACAAAAATTAAATGTTTTCATTAGTTTGGCGTAATTGTAAAATTTGTGTCAGTGTTGTGAATTGTGAATCAAAAATTCTAAATAATTTAAGAAAATAAATATTGTGATGGAACTTTTGTTCCTGACGCAAGAGTATATACAAAAAATCAAAAAAATTGTGAGATATCGTAAACTGCTTGAGAAAAACTTAATTCTATAAAAAAATTTATTTTTTACCATTTTGGAAATTACCAGTCAAACAAGACTAAGTTGGTTGATCTCTGATAAATATTTTGGAAATTATAGTTTAATATTAGAGATTTACGTCGCTAACAGAAAATAAATTTAATCTTAGTGGTTAGATCGTACAGTATGTTTTCTTAACCTAAGGTTCAAAGGCCCAGATTTATAAACTACCATGAAATAGTTGAGAGATGCAAATATGTTATATGTACTTTTTATAAAGATGTTAAGAGCTTTTCGATCCAAATAATACGTTTAAAAGGTGAAGAAACCAGAGAAAGATACAAATTCTTCTTATCGATTTAAAAGCGCATTTTTTTGAAAGGAGATAAAAAAATAACTTCATTAACACAGAAAAGTTTTTTGGCAAATCAATATTTTTCCCACAACGAAGAAATATAAAGGAATAAGAAAAAAAAATGCTATAGTTAAAGAGATTGAGAGAAGCCTTTCCTACCACTAGAGTGTGCCAGCATTTCTGAATAAAATAATAATAATTCGTTATAAAAGTGAACACAAGCCAATAAATATTTCAGAGTGTTCTTATTAATAACAACATATAGAAAATAGGAAAGCCGAACATGAAAAATGTATGCTTATAATAAAAATAATGATTCGACAACGTAAAAGCGTTGAAAGAATAAACAAAAGAGCTTTAACCAACAAGTTAAAAACATAGGAGAAAATAAAACACCGAATAGAAATGAGAATAATAAAGTTAGGCATGCAAGTTAAGGAAGTTTGAACTGTGAAAATATTGCTATACTTAATTCTTAAATCCTCTTGATACCATAGCTTGATACCAGATGGAAGGAACCCCTTAAACAAAAAGATGAAAAATTAACATTAACATTAATATGTTATGTTGTCTTATCAACAGTAAATTGTGGTTCAATAAAATAATAAATAAATTGCGACAAGTTAGCTTTAAAGTGTGCGTTTAACCAAAGCTAAATCTATCGATATTTGATGGAGATTAAGGAACTTTTCCATCTTTCAAAATTTATATTTTGCATAACAAAATCGGGTTGAATGACCCTGGAGTTTAAGCATAAAATCAAGATCTATACGATTTATATTTTTATTGCTGCATTAGATCGACCCTGAAACACGACAGGTATAGGTGCTTATTATCGTGAACCACAAATTTCTCACATTCCAGGAATTTTTAAATTTGAATAGATGCGATTAACTGGAATCCTGAGAAACAGTGCACAAATAAAGCAATTAACAAGGTTATATAAACTAAATCCTATGTTGACGGGTGCTGATGAATATGATGTATATAAAGGTGACCACAGCCTACTCAGATGCAACAAGTTCAAATTAATCACTAGGTTCCTAGAATCAGATTCTTGTTCATTTCTTAACGATGTATTCAGCAATTCTTTATAAGGCTGCAAAATTGAGAATAGAAATGCCACGTCAAGTTTAACAAAATTAATGGTCAAGCTTAATGGTTTAACCACCATTTTAACCAAATTACAGCTGCCTTATCCGATCAAGGGCTATGAAATATTCGTTCGCCGATTTAATTTATTACTTGGTGCCGACTACTTCTTTCAAATATTGCACAATAATCAATTAAAGGTTGGCGAATAACATGATAGCCCACGCTACACTATTTGGTTATGTGATTTTGGGGAGACCAGACCAAAATGGGGACAGTAAAGAACATTTGGAATTTAAATTGTAGAACAAGGAAGAAGAAACTTGAGAAATACATTTTGAGTCATTTTGTTGTGGTAATTACGATGGCAGTATATTACTTGGATGCCGCATTCCATCAATAAGCTTCAGTTTGAATTCCAGTTAGTTTTGGAAAAAAAAAACAAAAAGCCTTATATCATAAAAACATTTTACAGAGAATGCAATATTAAATTTAGAAGAAATAAAGTGTACTGTAATATAAACCCAAGCAACTCACACATAGATGGAAGTGCAGTCATAGTGAAGGAAAATATGAAATATTTTGAAAATAGTAAAACATTACATATGCAATCCAAGCTATGACAGTTGCTATTAAAAGTAACCCACAAAACATAATGTGAAAGGTTTATCTCTGGCATCTAACAACATTTATTTGAAGTCGGCACTTTCAACAACTAAAGAAAAACTAACTCTTAGAGGTCATTAAAAAAGCATATTGGCGATCGGAATCGATCAATATACCAGAATAAATTCGTTGGTTTATAACGGGGAATATTTCAAAATATTAAATGATATTGAAAGAAATTCTCGAAATGAACTTTGATCCTTCTTTCACAGATGAAAATTGGGAAAAAAAAGAAAAATCCTATAGGTTTGCTAAAGATCTGCAAAGTATATTAAACCTCAGGACTGTCAACGAGAAAAGCTCAATAACAATCTTAATCATGAATCTTATGAGGTCTATTGTGCGCTATGTTTTGAAACTAAAGGTGTAATAAATAAAAATCGCTCCAGATTTTGACATTATAACAAGAAAGGTGCTAAAATGCTCCAAAAAATGAAATTATTCTATAATTTACTTAAATATGCACCCTAAATTATGGAAGACTCCTACCAATAATTTAAAAGAAAGAATGTAATTCGAATCACCAATGTGGTTCCAAAAATAAGCACTTCAATCGATCAGGTGCATAGAACAATGTTATTGAAATGGCACAAGAGCAAGAAAGCAAGTTTTAGAACAAAAAACAGATTTTGCTGCACAGTATTGCATAATATAACAATAGATTTTGAAAAACTGTGGCATCTTTATAAACTATTAGCTAAAAACTTCTGCTTTCAAAACAAAACAGTGATAAACCAAAACCAATGGAAGAAGAAAACAAACTTGGTTCAGTTGCTGATGACACCGCTATCATGGCAGTGGAAAATAATATTGCAAATTCTTCGCTCAAACTATAAACAAGCATAGACAAAGTGTATCGCTAGTTTTATATGGTAGTTTCTCCTATTTGGTTTTAAAAATGTTATTTCCATCTCCCCAGCTTTGCAACAAGAGGATCTTGTCCAACATTTGACAGTTTATGTGGTTTTCATCATATTACTGTGAACCTTTTGAATGCTCTGAAAAAGATTTCGGTTGACAGACTACCAGATACTTCATTGTGATTTCCTTTATGCTTAGACAAATAAAAAGAGAAACATAAGCTTTTATAGGCTGCTGGTCTCTTTTTCTTACCACATGTTTTTAAATAGTTCACAACTCCACAGTAGTCGATTGTAAACTGATGAAATGGATGAGTAAACCTTAACTCTTTCTATTCGTTGACTCCTCTTTTAGGTTATGAGCTTGTCTTCAAAATAAATTGCTTTATTAGCATATTTTTCGCAGTAATTAGTTTTTCTCTGCTAATATTTTCTAGCAATGATTTCTTTAATGTTGCCTGAATTGTAGCATGATGTCTATAATAAAGCTCATTGAACTACTAGTGGGGCCACTAATGTCGTTTAAGGACATTCCAGTAGTTAGTTTTTGCTGGAGCGTCAAGTACCTTTATTATTATTGATGAATCACTGGAAAACTCTCCATTATGCGGTAGATAATATGCTTCAGATCTACTCTGTCTTTATATGCTCAAATGCTTTGTATTCTTTTCTTAATTGTAAATAAAGATCCTGATATTCAGGATGCTTTCTAAAAAGCTTTTCCAAAGCTATCATTTTGGTAATTGCACGATGACTCTAAGTATGTACTGTTATCACAATCTCAACTAGTTGTCATGCAGAATAGGTTCTCGCAGAATAGGTTTTTTTATCTACTTTAGATGTCCAGCATCTTACCAAACTTATCATTTAGTGTCAGTATACCATTATATGTTGAAATGCTTTCAAGAAAATATTGATTTCTAATATAACATGACATTGTTCCTGATTTGTTGAATTTTGAAACTGCTATCCCGAGTTTGCTGAGCGTTGTATAGTTTGTATCTGCTACTTTGCAATACATATTATAGAGTTCAATTAGAGCCTTGATAAATTTGAATTTCGACAGAGTTTTTATTAGCTTGTTCAATTCAGGTTTAACCCATTGTTTGCACCAATAAAGTGTCGTTTACTTTTAGTAACTTCAAAATGTATGCACAGCTCTCTAAAATAAACGTTGCTGGTGCTGCCATCTCCAGTGAGACACTAAATTTGTGAAATTTTCTATAAACGTCGCTGTTGATCCGTTATTTTGACGGTATAATTTTATTTTATAGGGCTTAATTCATATGTTGCTTAACCAAATAGTTGACCACCCAAACTAATTTTTAATTTTGGTGACCCTTTTTTAAATACATACTTTAAACAAATATTCAAAAGATTTTTGGTTTCGATTAGGCATTTTCATTTTTATGATGGAACTTGCATGCAGGTTGATTCATCCACATTGGTGACCCTTGCAGGTTTTTTGGGTAAAGAATAAAAACTATATTGGTGCTGATAAGACTCCCAAACCAAATCTTCTATTAACATTCCAAAAATATATAAATGGTACGTAACACTGAAAAGAGATCACATATAATTATGTAAATTAGATTCTAATTTTCGTGTTCTAAATTTTAAATACTTTTCCTGGTTTATGTGTTTGTAGAAAATCATTAATTAATATCACATTTTCAAAATCATGTCAAACAAATATATTATATAATATTCGAGTATAACAAGAGTCTGGGATGTATAGATTTTTGTTCGTCTCATGAATTTTCGTTTTACTTGAAATAAAATTTATTACAAATAATGAGATTTTTAATTTCTTTGAACGTGCATCGATCTGTTAATAATTTATAATACTTATATATCACGCACGTTATCTTTAAATATGAGATAATTTTAATTTTTTTTTAATTTCCCATTCCAAGCGTTTACGCCTCACTCCTCGAAAATTTTGTATTTATACTCGGCGCGCATATGGGAATTTCCTCCAATAAAACGTTCAACATAAAATTTTAATTTTTACGACAGGCAACAAATTTTATTTTTTTTAAAGAATGAATGGACGCGTATAAAATTCAACCATTAAATGATTTTTTATATCCGTTGGACAACAATAATCCCTCGTGAATGCTTTAATTTTATATTATCTCATCAATCAAATCAACGCATAAACAAAACAAAACGAATCAGAAATTATTATCCCGCATCGGAGATTTAAAGCATCTCGCGTCGACATTGAATATACGGGCAGCTTAAATGGAGATGTTTTATTTTAGATTGATTCAATTAAATTTGTTCATATAAATTCTATGCGTAATGGATTTATTGAGATTGGATTTATAAACTAGACATTGCTTGTAGCTGTACTATACGTATATGCATTCAAACATTAATCTCTCAAATAAAAAAAAGAAAATGGTACAGCAAACCATAATGATTTAATGCCGCCCTCTAAATTTGCTTCCAAACCAATAAATTTTTAGATTTTCTATCTAAACATGTTAGCCTCTGTAGTCGGGGGGCACTCGGATGAGAATTCTACTACATCATCTTTAGCTTATTCTAGGAGGCGACTAAACAAAGATTGAATTGCTGGGCTGAGTACGGCTAACTTGTTGCTCTCCCAAAAACTAGATGGCAAAAAAGTTGAGAACATGTGTTCCTAAGCTATACATTGCTTTACAGTGGAGATGACCTAGGTCATACCGGTATTGTTGGGTCCCAGCCAAAAACAACTTTTTGGAATTTAAAAGCAGTTGATAATAGTATTTGTGTAAGCTACGCATACGACTAGCCAACCTGTCGATTATTTGTATTCACGCTTCAATCGAAAGAAAAGTCTTTTTACAACCATCGAGGTGATCTGATTGACTCTAAAAGATTAGATGCCAAAACCAGACTTACTCTTAAGAAAATAAAGGCCCATACACCCATTGACGACTAGCTATAAATAATTTTAGAGGAGGTTAGCATATTTTTTCCTTATAAAATATCCAAATATGAAATTAATTCACTAAGTAAGCCGACTTGTTCTGGAGAAACAAAATATTCACGTATTATGTATTTTTTTACATAAACAAAATACATCGTCTTGAGAAACAAAGCAGTCATTGCTAGAAAAACCGCTAAGAGAAATTGTTAATAGAATAAACGCGAATCGTGGAAGGTTAAAGTCTTAAAAGTACAAAAACTAACCAATGAGAGCAGTTCACGTCAATACAGGAGTAGTAAGCAGAAGTAAATCAATTTAATGATAGATGAGTTGGTTGGCATCCACAGTTATACTATTGAAATTGATTTTTAAAGATGGTAGTTACATCTTTGTGAAATTATCGTAAATATTATCAGCGCTAAAAGTAAAAATGCATCGATATAGCAAATATCAGTAGACCTGTGTGAAGCGTAATTGAACCTTTTCACCGAATTCAGAGTAACCATAATATCGACTCAACAATTAATAATTCGGCTGATGATATTTTGATGAGTTATAGATTATCGGACTTTTCAAAATTATGTCTTTGGTGGCATGAGTGAACATGATCAAACTTAGGAAAATACAAATTGAACAGTCATCGGAAGTGGTTTCTTTTAAAAAATGATCGAAATCCATTAAAAATTGAGCATTGTAAATGACGTAGTTCTACATCTAATAACAAGGTTTCTATCTTATTCCAAAATACTCATGGCGATGATTTATATTTTTCGCTTTGGAAACACTCCATCTGAGGTAACTGATGCCGAAATTCTAATTATTCGTAACGTCCAGACAGAGTCGTTCCGAATGACGAATAAAAAATACGTGACAACCTCAAATCGTGCTCCAAAAGATCATGATTAGTTGATACAACAGCTACGTGTAGATGACTTCCACGTCGCCAAACAAGACGAGCAGAACCATAAAAAAAGAATCGCACCAACAACTTAGTACAGTCAATGCAATATTCCCGCGGTGGTCGAGCCGCTGCAATTCATGCAGATCGCATCGGTCCTGACGTGGTAAAAAAAGCCAAGATTAATTCCAAGATAGATCGTACAAAAGCCACATATAATGCTTTATGTATTGGCTATTCTGAAAACAAAATCAATGTGCCTGGTGAATGTTAGGACAAGAGTGAAAATTACACCAAAATCATAGCAACACTCCATTCTATTAATAACGACATAATAGAGGCTATAATGAACTAATATAGGGGAACGGATGGGAAAATATAAAAATCTTAGATTTATTCAAAAGTTTGCTGTAGCGCAAATATTTTCATGTCATCTGCAAGAAAAATGCATTTCGTGTGCTTGAAGCACTCGACACCTACATTGGTATATATTATAACTGAAAAAGGAGCAATATGACTGCCCAAAGGCACTCCAGGCATAGCACACCTGGAAGAACAATTGGAAATCTTCACGAACTGCCAACAATCTGAAAGATAAAATAACAACGGAGAAATACTTGGCGATGAGAATGGCGTCGTCAATTTTATCGAAGGCTTTCGCAAAATCAGTATAGAATACGTCAAGCTGGAGTTTGGAGTTATAACTACTAAATAGATTGCAGCAAAATGTAATCAAAATAGGGACCTTCGATTTATCAGGAAAAACCCATGCTGAGCTGGAAAAGCAATAGGTCTGATATGAAAATGTAAAAAGGCCGGCAAATTTATTTTTAATCAATTTCCAAAACGCCTTCGGATTGGTTTTAATTCGGGTGTAATCAAATGAAAATTATTTTGCCAAATCCATTCTTAAAGTGAGCCATGTCAGTACGCCCATGTGAAAATTGTTGGCTTTACTACGAATAGTAGATGCATTAAGGTAGTAACACGATAAGACTCCAGTATCACGTAAAGATAATGAACGTGGTGCAATTACAGAAGATGCAACTACGAGTAGTAAGTGGTTCGATGCTGTCGATTTTTGGGTGATGAAATACCTCAATCACTAAAACTTCGGTTGGTCATATATCAGATTGAATCAGTTTGGTGAAAATCGCTAGGTCAACGCCAATCTTAAACTTACAAAATTAAGCTAAGTATCATCCTGGTTTGACAAATCGATCAGCCAAATAAATAATTAATATTATAACTCAATCAATTTATGGATTTAAATGAGTTACTGCGTGTAGGAGGGTCGCTTAATAAGACGTCATTACTATACTCAACGATGCATCCGGTGATTCTACCGAATAACCATCTATTTGATGAAAGACTTGTTTTTGATATTCACTTCACTCTCATGCATGCTGATAAATACACTTACATTCAGCAGATTAAGAAGCACAAGTATTGAATGGTAGGAGCATGTAATAAAACACTGTTAAAAGGCATGTACGTTATGCATTCACCGCTATTTAATAAATTACAAAATATGGCAAATGTACCAGTAACTCAATTAAAAAATATTTTAGCACGAAAATTAGCTGAAATAACCATTGAACAAGCAAAATACGTCATTGTAATTACAAGAACATCTAATTGATGTACTCTAATTGGTTGGAAACCCACTGTCAGCTATTCCAGAATAGGTATCTCAACTAGGGGGACCACTCAGAACTGGACGTTTTAAAACTGGATATTTCAAAATAGGATTTGACAAAACAAGATAAAGTACAAAACTGGATATTTCAAAATTGGATATTTCAATACGAAAAAAGGTACAAAACGAGATATGGTACAACACTAGATATTTCAAAACAGGATATTTCGACATGTGATTTAAACTTAAAATGATTTTTTAGGTAAGTTCTGGAATATGGCCAGTTAGAGAGGAACTCGGCAAGTTCTTAACCGATTATGATGAAATTCGAAATGTAGAACGAAAATGGGATTTTAAAATTATTTGATGGAAAAGCTCTGGAATATGGCCAGTGAGGTTCCATACTTGAATAATTTTAATCAGAGAGATAGAATTTTCCTTCACTTAATGGTTTTTTATTTGCTGCTTTTCTCATCTTATTAAAATAATCATTGACTTGATTGAGTTTACTGTCAGTAAAATTTATCTTCATCTCTTTTTTATTCTTCTACTTAATATAACATTTCTTCACTTTAGAGAATCTATGTGAGAAAAATTAATTAAAAAATTAAAGAAAAATTAAATAAATTATACAATCATTTTAAAATCCTATTCCCATCATACATATAGAATTTCATCATAATCGGTTAAGAAATCAACGAGTTCCTTCCTAATTGGCCTTATTCCCAAACTTACCCAAAAAATCATTTTAAAATCTAATTCCCATCCTACATATAGGGTTTCATCATAATCGGTTAAGAAATCACCGAGTTCCTTCCTAATTGGCCATATTCCAGAACTTACCCAAAAAATCATTTTAAAATGTCATTCCCATCCTACATATAGAATTTCATCATAAAGATTAAGAACTCGGTTAAGAACTCACCGAGTTCCTCCGTAATTGGCCATATTTCAGAACTTTCCTAAAAAATCATTTTAAGTTTTAGTCACATGTCGAAATATCCTGTTTTGAAATATCCAGTTTTGTACCATATCTCGTTTTGTATCTTATCTCGTTTTAAAATATTTAGTTTTGAATTATCATGTTTCGTCAAATCCAGTTGTAAAATATCCAGTTTCGACCGATACCCCTCAACTAGCTCTTTTCTTCAGATTGTCTAGATTATTGATTCGATATGGACCAGCGATGGCCTGTCAAAACCGCTTATTATATCTAAACATATACATTTTGTTGTGTTAATTTCGTTGTTATCGACCACCCGTACCCAAACCATCATTTTTATATGTTGAATGGTTATTGTTGAGTATTGTGATTTCGTTTTATGCTCCTTATCCAATTTTGCGTTGTTGTTTTGTTGTTCGTATATTCAAGTAATTTCGAGAACCTTTTGATTGATGACAAAACATTATAAACGGTGATTTCTTTTAATAAAGTTGAAAATATCTTATACGATTATTACAATCATAAAAGAGATGGACGGGAAAGTCTCGCACAGAATATATAAATATCGCACTATACATACCATAAGAACGTGTACCAAAGATTAAAACAACAAAAGAACATTAACGTTAACTTCCATACTTTGTCACAATTTTGTAGATTGTATGTGAGTTTTTCACCGTTTTAGACTTTGAGAGGTGAAAACACGTAACGCAAAATACGTTTTCATTGTTCTATAGACGAAATTCAGATGATTTGATTGATATTCATTGTATAAGTGTTTAAACAGCTAAAACAGCCGGCCCAAATTACAGCACATAAAATCCAACAACATGTCTGCATGTAATATGGTAATCAATTTAATATATATATTTTTATAGGATAAAGGTATAAAAATTAAAAGTTTTATGTTTTGAAAGGTTTTCCATTAAATAAATTTATAACGATAATTTTACATTTTAGTACGACCACAGTGTTGATGCTATTATGACATCAATTTTAATTATTAATTAAATATTTATGAAATTTATGTACAAAGTAGGAACATAAAAGAATTAAGTTTTTAATTATTACTTATCTAGAATGGTACTAATTGTGATAATAAAGTGCTCAATTTTTACTCATTCGTGAAAGATGTATTTGTTGCTCTAAAAATGCGAATGGCATACAAGGGGTACATTAATTTTTAACAAACGAGAAATGTTTGTGGACGAATGTACTAGAAAGGAACAAGAGTTTAACGATAAAGAAAATCGAAACTATCAAAGTATTAATGCCCTCTGATAATTATGTGAACCTAAGTTGCCTTTAAAGTACCACAGATTACAATTTTAATAACGAGTAGCAAGATAAAAATTGTCAAAGAGAGATATATCCATAGTAGGAAGTTAAGAAGGATGATGGATGATGGTTCCGAATGAATATGATCAACTAGTAGAGCAAAACACATTCAATGAAACAAAATATTCATAAAAATTAACCTTATTTTCAAAAATTTGAAACGGTCACGTAGAAAGGCTGTTTATTTGTTCTGAAGAAATCCATTACTTCGCGTAATTGAAGGCAAACTCCTTAATATCTTGCAAGCGTGAGTACAAGATAAATGAGATAAGTCTTAACACCGCAATTGCATCAGAGACCATTTGTAGTAAAAGGATGGCTAAAACTCAAAAAATGAAGAAGAGGTAATGCAATGCTTGATAATTTATTTTTCAGAATAGGGCCTGTGACTCATTAGAAGAGAAGGAAAGTGGCACTTGATTTTGCCAAAAATCTCGGTAATTAATCTTCAACGAGTCATATACGAATTTTGTTCTGCTCATTGGACAGATACTCCGTAACCAATCCCAAGTCATATGGCTAAAAGTTCCTTATCAACAAAATATTCCAAATGTTTTTTCAATCTCTATACTTTTACTAAAATTAGCAATCCAACGAGCTACTAAAGAAATTATAATAATTCACTCAGAGCAAAGGAAATCTTAATATTTCTCATAAAAACTATTCATTGATTAAGCTCCACAATCAAATGGACCTACTTTATTATGAATATCTTGGATCCATATTAAAACGTGATATTACTTTCTATTTCAAAATAAATTAATATGATATCAGTGAACTCTCTGGCCGTATACCGTCACAGGTCGTAAGGTGATGATTAAGCTGTTGGCATCAACACAACGCAATTTGATCACCTACGATGATTACACATTGTAAAAAAGTGGTCTGAAAGATTTTTTAAAAGAACGGATCATATTTGGCCTATAATATTGTTGATTTTTTCAGTGAACTAAAGAATTTTGAACTGACAAACAAACAATTCTCGATAACTCTTCCGAAATGTTCAATGAAATTTGGAAGCTTAATAAAAAAAATCAAAATTGCTTCACTTGAAAAATTCCCGTTTCGAACAGTTACAAAATAACTTTTTCATTAATTTACTCAATTCTCTTCCTCAAAATTCAACCATTGAAATACTTGAAAAAGTCCACATTCTTCAGCACCTTAACAAAAAAAAAGCGCCGGATACCAAATACACCAAATAAAGCTATCACATATTCACATATAGTTAACCGAGATCTTTACAGAACTTTAAGGAAAAGATTAAATTTTGAAGACTTATTTTAATATTTTTGAACCAAGAAAGCACTTCAATAGTTTCGAGCGCACCCTTCCCATTACACTTCTAAACGGAGTAAATAAAATAACTGAAATAGTAAATTTCCATAGGTTTAATACCTTATTAGAACCCTACATCGGAAAACTACTGCTACTCATGCAGTGCTAAGACTGAAATATTTTTTTATATTCTATAATTTATGCAACAGAATTGGATCATTCAACAATAATAGTTTTTCAATAATAGCATTCTTAGGTAAAGAAAAAGTTTTCAATACCGTCTGGCAAAATTAATACACATTAACACAAAATAAATTTTATACAAATTAAATTTTAAAATAGTTAATTAACATTCTAAATCAATTGATTTAACCGTTTTATGACAAATACGTCATATGATCGATGAAAATCTATACTCTTTATATACACTTTATTAGACACAAAACTTTAAAATTAAAACAAATTAGATTTTAAAAAAATTGATTAAACATTACAAATCAATTGATTTAACCGTTTTATGACAAATATGCTATATAATTGACAAAAATCTAATTTATGTACACTTTATTTGACACAAAACTTTAAAATTAAAACAAATTAGATTTTAAAAAATTGATTAACATTACAAATCAATTGAATTAACCGTTTTATGACAAATACGTGTTACCTTAATAATTGATTAATTGATTATATTTTAAAATACCAATCAATCAAAACCCAAATATTTTGAACTAGTGCATATAAATCGAGTGAAAGGCCATCTATAAGTACCATAATTATAGTACTAAGGTAATGTTTTAGTTTGAAGGCAGCACTTTAGCATACAAATCTAAAATGTTAAGTGTTAAACATATGGGTTTTAGCATCACTCAGTCTAGAAAACAGTGAATTCTTTTAAAGCTGTAAGTGTTCATTTAAACAATTAAAATTATTCACTTAAAAAAAAAAAAATTTAAAATAATAACCTGAGGCTAAGATTTTGAGATATAGAGTATACCACCAGTAAGTGCAAATATTTTGAACCTCATTTATGAGGTTTTGAAAGAACATATTGCTTCTTATGGCTTTTGATTTTTGTACAGAAAATTTGTTCGTCCAACGAAAGTTTTTGTTTCTAGCGTAGCTGAGCAAATTAGTAATGGCCTACTATTCACCAGTTAAGTAAATTTTAACTAAGTAGGCGTTGTACTTAATAATTTTTTAATATTTTATAAGATATTTTTTAATAGTTCTATAAGTGTTGTTCAATGGAAATAGGAACTAATCTCAAAATAATAACTGTAGAAAAAACAAATTTAAGGCATGGTACGGTTTTATTATTGTTAATCATGTAACTGTTTGGTAATGATTATACTACATTTTTTGGACCGTTAATAATTGACGATCATGTTTATTGATTTGGAGCTAATAAGTAGCCAGTTATAAATTAGAAAAGTTTTTCTAAATTAGATAATATATCTTTTTATTTTTTTTATTTTCAGGTAAGCGAAATCACATTCAAAATATACAGACTGCCACTACTTGTTATATTATAAGTAAGTATTTAAATTTAATTATTCATAATGCTGCGGTGCAACCAATTGCTATCTAACCGTTTTGTAATTTTACGTTATGAATGTATTAAAATGGTATAATCGATCACATAAAATTTTTTTTTTAATGAACTGATCTCAAGCTTTATGGCCCCTTGAACATAGTCCCATAATTTCCCGAATAAACACTTGTATGAATTTACCAATTTTCCTCTGGTTGGTTAAAAAAATTATATATATATATATATATATATATATATATATATATATATATATATATATATATATATAATTATATATATAAATATAGGTACATCTCAACACACCAATTATTTATGCTATATAAACATAAGTGGATACCTAAATAGAAATTTATAAACCGAATTAAAAAATAAGAAAAATCTGTACGTATATAGAGCTGGGCAAAAGAGATAATAAAAGCGTCTTAAAAACAAGCATACGAACTACATACGAATAGTATAATAGACATAAGTTTCTTTTTATTTACCACCCCTTTCGCACCCCTCCCCCCACCCCCCTCTTAACTACTTAATAAATAACATTTATCTCTTTTAAAAGTTGCACAGTAGTACATTTTATTCAGATTGAATTTTCTTTTTTATTTTCAATTTATTCACACTTTAAGACTAAAACTAAAATAAATAAATAAAAATGTTACACACATATAAAACGGAAAATAGTTATATCGGAAAATGCTTATAATAAAAAATAATAATAATAGAAAGATAAATAAATTAGGAAAATTGATTGAAAACTTTTTCATTTCATCACTCTCCGGTTCTTGTTTTTATATTCTTGTATTTATTTTTGTTTTCGGATACAAAATTAGTTCCGAGTCAGGGCACAATAACAATAATAAGTGTGTAATGAAAAGTGGTATTTACAGTGGGCCATAGAAAAACAACAACAATACGCTAAGTAAAAGTGGGAAAATATTATTGTGGTGTGGTGGTAGTATGTTGTTTTGGTGATGATAATGCACAAACAATACATGTTTTTTGTGTCATCATCGTCATTGCGTGGCTAATTTTTTTTTATAGTATTAATTTATTTTTATGATTGATTAAGTTTTATCGGTTCCAAAAGTCTTGCTTTTATTATGTTTTTATAATGTGTTTGTTGGATTAAGATAGATGTCACTATTAAATTTTAATTTATCACCTTCATTATTATAGTTATATACTAACCATACTTGACATTGATATTGATGCATATTACGGTACTTCATCAAACTAATTGCAACCTAAGGTCGCAGAAAATTACTATGGTAGCCAGATGTGATTAATTCTTCCTCAATAAGGTTTGAAGAGAGACATAGGGTTTTCATAATTTAATTGCAATGGATACGCCTATTATTGAAAACACTGTGAAATAAATTGACCAATCATAACGTTACAGCTCAATTTATAGTTGTGTAGTACAATCTACAGATTCTATTTTATTTACTTAATTAATACAATGTTTTAGCCAACTCTCAACAAGCATTATTACGACCCATTTCCAGTACCAACATACATATAGTCAAGATAATATGATACTGTAGTTTTTCCAGCAGCAAACTTGGTTCAATCTCCGACAGGCAGGCTGAAGCATTAAGCACCAATTTTTCGACTTAAGTCGCTAGAATACTAATAGGCATTAGACAGAGGAATAAATATAAATCACCAAACAAGGCAATCATTGCTAGTTTTGCCGACAGTGAAAACCAATAACATCGTAAATTGCCAACCAAGACTCTACAAGGTACCAACCAACCGTCAGTCTTGCTCAACATTATGCCAAATACATGCAAAAATGCAAATGAAGATCAATTTAGTTTAATCTAAGTGATAGTGTAGTATTTGTGGGTGACAAAGCAAATGCAGAACAGCCTGGAAACATTTCTCTATACGATGGAGAAACACTCGATGACGCCTGGTAGCGATTTCTGAGCTCACGACAAAAGTCAAAGGTTTGTTCCAACGAAAACACAGAAATCGCTTAAAAAGTCGTCGACGCACGAGTAGCACAAACATAAAAGTAGAGATCATTACATTTTCAATAATTCTTTCCAAGAAAACAAAATGGGTAGTCAAATAATTTGCCGGCCATCAACAATGACATTTAATGAAAATCTATATCCGAACACATGATTTTGAGATACAGGTCTGATCACGCAGATGCTGCGACTCAAGAAGAAAATCGTATTTTGATTTTGACACCGAAGCGGGCATTCGTTACTTTAGGAACATACCTTAAGAACATACCTTAGCCGTTGTTGTAAAATTTTGTGAACTTTTTACTTTTTTAACTTTAAACTTTTTAAACTTTAAACTTTTTACTTCTTTCACATGTTGTGACAAGGCATTGGCATTCCTGATTGCTAATTTAAGGGTTCTGGACATTGAATGATTTAGAGACCTTTGGTCGTTAGAAGGTTCAAGATGGTATCCATTTTGACCATTAATTTTTCAACATATTTTCCTACCGTTGTGTGGAAGACTGCTCAAGCTGTGGGCTATAAGTTTTAGAATTTTCCGTTGGCTAATTTTCTTTGGTATAATTTCCATCCGAAGTTTGATTTTTAAGTGTATCTTTTAGTTTCTGCGCATATGTTGTTCCACTAACAAGCTGATAAGATGGATTCGGGTTGGATAGCTGCGACTTCTCCACTCTTGTTTTTTTCTTAAAGGAGGCAATCTTCATTTTTGTATCTCTTGGTAATGCTGTAACCTCTATAGTTGGCTGGATGACTACCATTACAGAGCACGCATTTGATCTCTGTACTCCACTTTTTCTTGTCACAATCATTTGTGAGATGTTCCCCTGTATAGTTCACACATTTTGGTCGATGATTGCAGTACATTTTAGTATGCCCGTACCTTTGACAAGTAGTGCATTGCACCACTTTCCGCTCCACATGCGGTTTTTCGATCTGTATAACTGAGTGCATCAATTTACTGATCGAATGTATGTCTTTATTAGTTTCATTCACTCGTAGCTCGACTTTAAAGAGAAGGGATGTTTTTTTTGTACCACATTGTCTCAAGTTGCAGATATTAACAACGTCGTGGCCCAAGCCAATTAACTCACTTTTTAATTCGTCAGTGTTAATAGACGGATGTAAGTTTTGTATGACCCTCTGGTAGGTTTTGTTCCCCTTTTGTTGGAACGAATGGAATTCGGTGCTTCGTTCCGCTAGTGCTTTAATGACGGGTATGCCTCTGCATCATTTACCAGAATTTTAACCTGGTTAGTTCCAATTACTTTTAGGTCAAATTTGTCTTTGGTATATTTCTTTAACAAGGCAGTCAAAGGATTAATTTCTTCTACGCCAGACACAAATATTGGAGGCGGTAATATCTTTTTTGGTGGTGGTATGTCTTCTTTCTCCTTGGGCAAACAAATAAACCGTATCGATAAAGGCACTATAGGTTGAGCTAATAGTCGTTGATTTTTATTTGATAACGTCTATTGAATTGCTGTTGTCCATCCTTCTTCTTTCCAAGCATAGATAAGGAAGGCGGCACGACATTTGGAATACTAGAATCGTTAGATGGTTCCGATTCTGACAGAAGTTGCGATGTTAGTGGAATTCTTTTTTTTGGCGACGACGGTGCATTATTTTTTATCTGAGACGACATTTCTATTGATTTTCATGTTCACAATTTTTGTTAACATTGCACTTTTACACTTTTTAGTTCAATTGTTTTGAAATTGATGTTAATATTGAAAATTGTTTTTGTTTACACTGCACTTTAAATTAATTTTATTTTTCCACTTAAAATTTAATGTTTGCTGTTCAAAGGTTGGTTAAAGTGAGACCGGGACTTAGCAAGAATTTTTTCAATGTCATTGTCATTTTGATGACCATACATCTGACTCAATATAGATAATATATTAGTACGAACTGTTGCTCCTTCCACAAAGACATAGATATTTGTGAAAAATAATCAACAGATTTTTTTATTAATCGTGTGGCCAGTGCACTGATTTTTGGAAGAATTGCTCGCTTTTAAATACCTAAAAGAATAGGTATTCAAAAATACCTATTCGAATAGACTTCTTTGGTTAGACCAAGGAGGTCAATTCGAATCAACAGTTTTTGCAGAATTGATTCAACTATTCGGCTAAAAACATGTGCAAACTACACCAATCAATCCGCAATCAAAGGGAAATATATATCTTTTTCAGCAAACGATAAAAGCTGCTATATCTTATGTATATATATATATATATATATATATATATATATATATATATATATATATATATATATATATATATATATATATATATATGTATGTATATATACATATATATATATATATATATATATATATATATATATATATATATATATATATATATATATATATATATATATATATATATATATATATATATGTATATATATATATATATATATATATATATATATATATATATATATATATATATATATATATATATACAAACGTTGAGAACAAATTATCGCATATAGAATTAAAAATTAATGGGCCTTAGTTTTATATAATATGTGTACCGTGGCTTTATCCATTTTCATTTCTGCTGATTTTGCCGGTACGTAATTAATTTTTTCCATTATCAACACTTTGCGATTTGGTTTCTTTCGGCTACACAAAAATTAACTTGTGTTGTATATAAAATATACCCCTTTACCTTAATATTTACTTGTACAATATACATTTACGTAATTATCAAGATTTTGTATGCCATACCACAACTGGTACATTAATTATGATTAAAATAATCGTAGCATAATACGATAATGTTGAGTAGCCCTTTTTTTATTATATATTCAAAGATGATATCACAATTTGTCAAACAACTCAATTCGCCATTATGACTGGACCCACTATATAATGTCTATTGAAATAATGATATTTAATATGTACTGCTGGGTGTGGTTGTGTGCGGTGACCAATTTAAAATAATTACGAAAAAAAAAACATGCTAACGAAGGCGTAAATATAATCGGTGTATCAGATACAAATTAATTAATTGTCCTTAAACCGGGTAACACAAAATCAGCGATGAAAATATTATGTGTAAATCTTTTACAGTCTCTTATTCATAGTACTTGACGCCATTGTCTGCTAACTAAAGAAAAAATAACTACAGTTTTAGTTTACGTCAATCATTCACAGCCTAAGTTAAGCACAGCAACAAAGTAGTGTTAATATTGTAACAATAATTTTTGATCAGTAAATCAGTAGGCGATGAATATCAACTCTTTTGTTTAAATATTGAAAAACAAAAACTAAATATTTTCATTAGTTTCGTGAAATTGTTTAGCGTTGTGCCAGTGTTGTGAATGAACAATTTTAAATAATTTAAGAAAATTAATTTAATGATCACACAATTTTCAGGTGAGGAGTACAATTATACTTATTTTGTTTACGTGATCACAATGACCATACGAAGTAATAAAAAAATTAAGAAAACAATTAGTGATCAAAAAAAGTGAAAAATATATCAGTTTTAATAATATTTTTAATTTGTTGAAGAGGAGTAATGTAGTGCCTACATAACTAAATAGACTAACGTTCTATAAAATATTGTGGTGCATTAGCCATATGTTGACTGTTGATTTATAATTGACGTAGTTTAAAAACCAATGAAGAGGCACGACGGCAACACGGCGGAAAATGTATTATTGGTGCAGCACATTGGCGATAATATTAAAATATAAAATTAATAAATAAGTATGTTTGTTATTACTTTAATAAAATAAAATAAATTAATGGTTTAGTTAAGTTTGGCAACACCCCGTATTTCAAAGAACTTCAACAAATAAACTTCCATCAGCCCTCTCAGACAATTTTATTCTAGCAATGAAATCAGTAAGCACTCCATAAAAGAATTACCATCCATCAGCCCAGACACCCCGTACAAAGTTATATATTGACTGCATCAACACATCGATCGAGGAACCTTAAAGAACAGTGCCTGCACGCAAAGTGATGTTTGCTAAGTTGTTGTGAATTTTTATAGTTCAAAAAATGCAATAAATTGTAAACTGATGTGTATGCAAAAAAGATAAAGCAAATGAACTGAGCAAAAAGATAAAGCAAATGAACTGGAATCCATATGGAAACTAAAAAGTTGTCTATATTATATAAAGCGCGAAAAATGAGAATCAATCCTAGACAGCGGAAAGAAGACGTGAACAGGAATAGCATGAATATTACATTATGGTAATATCAGAAACTTAATCAACAAAATTGTTTTTCCAGAGTTAATGGTAAAGGCTATGTTGTACACATCTGTGTTGATCAAATAAATTCAAAACAAATAACTTGAGAAATATGACAAAAGAAAACATATCTAAGCAACAAATATCTGCTAAAAGGAAGATTCCTGAAATTGAGAAATGTCACTGGTGGTATCCAAAATACGGTTCTTTAATAATAAGCAATTTATCGATTACCAAGTGACAAGGGCAACAAGATCTTTGCGAGATGTGATCATAACGAAAAACATGTTTAATGGGGTTTAAGATTGGCAGCTCCGAATAAAAACAAATTTACGAAACATTGACATCTGTGTGTTTTTCAAAAAGTAAATAGACTTTCAGAAAAAATTTACGATTTAATTCAAAAAAATACAGCAAAGATCGCCGATAATAAAATGGAAATTAAATAGAGCCATTAAGACCCAGTGTGTTACTCTAAAGGAAGAAGGAATTGAGAAAAAAATATTTTTTGATGAAAGCAATTAAACATTTTTAGTTTGGAAAACTCTTGTAATCCGCTTATTAAGCTCAAGTGGAAAATGAGCGAGAAGTCCAAAAAATTCCATGTTTTATCCTCATATCTAAGAACTTTTTTTTTGCAAGATGGTCAAGTTTACAACTTTATGCTACCAGAGCAACCAGCGAAAGATTTGTTTCGTAATCCTACAAATTTCAAGTGAAGAAGAGCTAAAATTAAAATGAAAACCTACCTAAGCCTATAAAACATACCAAACAAATGCAATGAACTGATAACAAAATTTTTAAGAATGCAATCATGCCAACTGGATAAATTCCTCATAAGTTGAAGATATCGCAAACCACAATAATACATAACCCAGAGAAAGATGAAACACGAATCTTGTCATATCGTTCAAACGTATTAAAAGAAATGCTTATTATATCAGAAGATATTATATACAGAGTAGTATATGTTTTCGCAGAATCAAACGATCTTCAATGAAACAATCAACTGGTATTGCGAACTGATATTTACAAATCATTATTGGATAATAAACATCATAACGCATACTCTGAAAACTAGCAGGTTGATAGAATGATAATATTGCAATTTAGCTTCCAGGGTAGCCCGTGTAATATGCAACCGCATTACCAAGATGCTATTGTAAGTGTTAGACAGTAAAGTAAGTCGAATCTTTTTGGCCCCATGACCTGGAATTTATATAAGAGGGAACATGAGATACGCTATTCAAGTCTATATTTGGTTGTTACAACTAGAAACAGTTACCAATTTATTAGCACAGTGGTTTAAGATGTGGTGTTTAAGTCGTTTGGTATCGAGTGCCCAACGAGTGAGTGATGTAAAAGGAATTTTTCGTGACTTGATGATGTTAAACACAACCATGAATTATGAATCATCTCTATGAATGCAGAATCTACAAGCTGAAGCATCGGCTATGCCAGTACAGGCTAGTTGGATTGTGAAAGACTTAAGGGAACTTTGGCTCAGAAGAAAACTTTCATGGAATAAAAGTGAAAAAGATGAAAAACTTAAAACTGGAAGCTGTAACTCTTTTGAAATTCCAGAAAACCTAATTTATGACGATGATTTAGTTACAGCAACAATTTTCATCAAATATTTGCTTGCTTCTTGAACAAAGTCGAATTTTATCAAGTACTGATGAAGTCGGAGCCTTTGCTCCGTTAAGGCAGCATTTGATATTCTTATACAAAATGTTCGGATTTGTGATGTTATCCGTTTAGGTGTGATTCTGATAATAAAATCGTATGGCAGGATGGTCAATTTTTGATTTCCTTTAATATACAGAGTGATTAAAACTTTGGTTAAAAAAAAGTACACAAAGATATCAAAATCTAACTTTTTATTTGACTGATGAGCTTTCGGTAATAGGTCTTGAACTGGTGTTCCGGTATTGAATGGTATGGATGAAGATGCTCCTTATGCAATACTCGATAAATTCGGCAGCGATAGACGATTAATTAAAGCGAGCTATTATTTTTATGATAATAGATGGATTTGCTGTCATTACTATTTCGACATCCAAATAATTTGGTGAGACTGAGACTGGCTCCACCTGTGTATTTGATGTTACTATACCTCGCAGTATTTTATGAATTATTTGCAAATAACCTTGCGTCAGGGCGAACCCGTTGGGAATTTTCGATGATATTCGTTGCGATTTTGTAATGTATTACCATCTCCAAACCGGTGCACAAAATTAATATTAATGTACTCCTTACTATTAAATCCTTACTACAAATCCTTACTGATTTTCTTAAATTATTTAGAATTTTTAATTCACAATACTGACACAACACCAGACAATTTCACAAAACTAATGAAAATATTTAATTTTTGTTTTTTTTCAATATTTAAACAAAAGAGTTGATAATCATCGCCTACTTTTTTACTGATAAAAAAAATTGTAACAATATTAGCACTGTACAGCTTGATTAGATCGAGAATAAACGTAAAAAACTATCACACGTGGGTACAAATAAAGTATTAGGGATTGATTATACATTTCGTATAACACACTAAGTATTACTTAGATACCAACTGCAATTAACTTTATTTATAGTTAATCAATTATGTATCACTCAAACATTTTATTCATTTAAACCGTACGTAGAGAAAAAGTTTTGACGTAAAAATTTCGGAAAAAACGCGTAGATATGTTTACCAATATTTAAAAGCTAATTAAACTTTTTCTATTTAAAACCATTTTAATTATAAAAACCTCGCTATACAATTGAAAAATAAAAATCAGTACGAGATCTCATACTGTAATTGATTTGAAAGAAATAATTCTTTTAAATCCATGCCGTCACAAAAAAATATTTTAAATCTCTTTCACTAATTCCGAAACAAGAAAGTTATGGCAAAGTGCTGATTTGAAAATGTTTCAAAAAATTTTTTTTTTTGTTCAAAAACCAATTATGTGTACATGTTTGGAACAAATATATCTTACTAAATCCGTATATACGAAGAAATTTATTGTTCAAGGCTTTTTTTTGGCTTCTTATTATTGTATAATTTGAAATAAATTTATTTAAAGCAAAAAAAAATAACATTTCGAAGACAGGTTTGAGTATTTTGTGAGTGGAAAAAAATGAAATGTCGAAATTAAATTTTGGGTTCAGATCTTTGTCAGATCTATCGGCTTTAACCGCACTCAAACTTATGGATGTCTTCACTCGATAGATTTTTTTTTTCGTTTTTGAAATCTTCAATATTGAAATTAAGCTGACTGACGATAATTAATTATCGTTAAATGATAAAGCTTTTAAGACTATTCTTCGTCCATTGTTCGCCATCATCATCAACATCATCATCATCATATGTTTTATGTTTTTCAGCTTTTATTTTTCAATAAAACCAAAATAAAAACTGGAAGAAAAGAAAATATGAAAATCTTTAACTATTTTACAAAATAGTTGAACAACTTTCTACTATTCCATTCGGCTACGAATCGTAAAATATAGGATATAAAAAATGTTAAATACTATTCGATAAACTTATTTCTTTTGCTGTCCATTTAATATCTTGTTGAGAAGCGGGCGGCATGTGTAGTGAAGCGAATGGCCAATTTAATGATAATAAATAACCAATTTATCATGATCAATAAATTTACAAACATAATTTATATACAAATAAAATGATGAAGATGTTGTTGTTGTATTTATTTTGCCCGCATAACATTTTGTGGTAAACAGAACGAGGGTACACCACATTTTATAGATGTACAAATTATTATATTCGTTTTTTCGTACAGGCAGTGCCGGTCAATTGTTGCTTTCTAACAGAATTTTTAGTGTACAAATTTAGCAAAAGTTTTAAGAATTTCGAAAATAGTAAGGTTGCAATATGTTAAGCTGGAACAAGTACTATTTAAAAACTTAAAGACGCCATGTCTACATTTGATTGTATTCATCATTTTAATGAAGTGCGCCTACATACACACCAAGGAAATTGTTTTACTCACAGTCTTTCTCCCTCTCTTTTCTTTCCCTTTCTTTATCTTTCTCTCTTACTCTGGATTTGCATAAAGTCGACCTCCATTCATTTCGCTCTGTTGCACGTTACCGCCTGTTTCGATACAATATGCCACATAAATCGTGTTCGAAGTCGTTCCGGCAGAGTACTTTGGTCTTTACTCACAAAAGTTGGTTGTTGTTAAGACATTCTTCTAATGCTTTGAGGTGATTAGGCTTTTCAGCGCGTTCAAGCCATTTAATTTTGTTAGTTTTAAGGAGTCCGATAATGTCACAATCTTCAAAGAGCTACCTAATATCGAAATTCAACCTAATCTGGTTCTGAGTGTTTTTAATGGGACCACAGGTTGATCATATGACCGTCATATTGAATGTAAAGAAAATTTTTTCTCGTCCACTTAAAATTTAAAGTTTAATGGACCATAGATTATTTCGATGCATCGAACGATTTAAGATTTTGAACAAGTTAAGTATCACAGGAAATGGTATTTTACCTTGCCACTGTATAGGGATGTTAAAGTGAATAGTGGTAACCAATCACCTTCCCAGTTGATGTTTCGTTTAATTTCTTGAGCATCAGTATACTGTGAAATACTAGAGTCGTAAATCAGAAATGAATGCAATTCCAGTCATTTCTTTAAAAGACTTAAACTTCACTTACTTTAAACTTGATTTAAGATTAGAGAATAGGTGTTTTGCCATTCGCAGGAACTCCTTAGATTTTCCGAGTTAATACAGATGTGGTACTCGATCGAAAAAATTACGTTTATCTGATTTGCAACTTAAATTCCATATGTCTCAAAAGCTGTAACTGAAAGATGTTAATACCAAGCAAAGAATCGTGCAGAAATGAAAATTAAACCTAATTCTAGAAGTTGATTGCTGTAGCTCGAAGTTCTTTATATCATAGACCATTCAAAATGCGAAAGCTTGCAAAAAATATTTTTCTATTGTACGGCGCTCAAACTACTACCCTACGTAGTATTACATGGATCACTTCTCTAGCAGAGGAAATTGCAAATGACAACCTAAGCATATTCGGCAGACTTAAAAATATGTGGCTTAGAAGAATTTCCTATTAAAATTATAGCTATAGATTTATATGTAAGAAATAATTTATTTTAAATAGCAAAATATAATTTAGTTGGCAACAACTTTTTTGTTTGACTGATTAGGACCGACTAATCAACTTGGAAAAAACAAATGTTATTTTTTATATTGAAAATTGTTTTTCATCGCACATACGATTGATTGAAAATTCAATCAATTTAAAGGTGCGTTATCACAAGTTCTTTCTAGCGACAGTCTTTTCTTCATTTTAACCAGGGTTGGGCGTTTTACATGCAAAAAACGTTTTCTCCATTTTACATGTAAATAACGTAAATTACAAAAAAAATGTGTATTTTACAAAAATATGTAAATTATATTTAAAAAACGAGAATCCGTCCAGAAATAATTTAAAATATTGAATAAATGATACAAACATTTGTTTATAAGAATAACTTGCATTAGAAAATCCAATTAAACATTTTATTTAAATGATTAATCATAATTATTTTCAACTTTTAGTTATCTACATTGAGACTATAAAAATCACCTATCCTTCTACAATGCCATCTGTTTACGTCTTAAACTAGTTCTTATATTCGACAAAATAAACAACTAGTGGCATAGTGCCATCTAGCTACATTTGAATAAACTAAAATAAAATATTTTTAAGAGTGCATATTTCTTTCGATATGTAGGAAAACTAATTGCAATTTGACGTTTAATCATAAATAAAATAATTCTCTGCAGTGAAATGAATGAAGTGAATCTTTACTCGTTTGACTGGCTTTTAAATTTAAATCTTTATTAATTTCAAACAGGACAAAATCAACCAAATTATCACTACCCGTCTCACCCTTATCAAATAAATGTATGCCTGAAATTACTAGCCCTATTCTATCCATTCGATAAAATGCCTATGCATTATGTCAGTGTAGTAAAGAGGTAGCGAATATGATTATCGAATTTAAGCGTGGAACTGTAGTGAATTTTATTAATTCAATTTAATTTTTCTTACTCTAATTCAATTAATAATTTTTCATAACCTAAGTTTGCAGCAAAACCATTATACTAACCCAAATTTAATTATTAATACATTAATAATTAAATTTGGGAAAAATATTCTTTTTGAAACCCAGCAGTTAACATTCAAGGAATTCCATATGCTAACTCCTCTCACGAAAAACGAAGCGTTCATCAAATTACATTTATTGATAGCAGGTGTCAAGATTTCATTGTCAAAGTATTTCTTATTATAGGAAAGTTGCACTTTATTTTACATTTATACATATGTACAAATATCACAATAAATAAACACAAATACACTACACTGTAGTATATAGTCAATTTTTCTTTAATTAAGTGATTTGGTAACAGATGGCGATAATTGTAATGAAAAAATTGATTTATATTTTACAGTATGTATAAAATAATCGTTTACATTTTACATACATTTTACATGTAAAAACCCCAGTAAATTACATTGTGTAATTTACACGCCCAACTGTGATTTTAACGTTTGGTCTAAAAGACAAATTTTAATGTAAAAGCAGATACTCGAGCATTACCATATTCTGCGTATAAATATTACTAAATACACAGTACGTTACTTTCCTTCGTACGTCTTGCCCCTTTCTTCGGCAATCAGTATTGGTTCTGATCCTTGTTGTGATCGTTATAGTGATAGCACTTCACACATTTATGGTTCCCGTAACATGTAATACGTCTACCATCAAGGACTAAGAATTTGTTTTTCAAGTAAATTGAGTAATGTGGTTATTCGAAAGTAGATTGGTTATAATTTGATCTAGCTTAACTTTAATGTTGGACGCATCTAGTAAAAAGTCCTATAATGGATTGATTGCATTATTATTATTGAACATACTTAACCAACTTTGCCTGCAACAAAGCGTTACTGAGCATTTATATCTAACTTTACTTGGCACTCTTATTATACTTTCAGTACTTATGCTGTATGCAATAAACGACTAAACTAACTAAACTAAATCATAAGGAGTTAGTGTGCTATATCTCGATAGATGGCACTATCACAAAAGTTACTTACTGTGCCTCAACTTGAAACTAAACCTAAAAGTATTATAGTTTATTTACAGTTTAAAAGTATTATAGTTATTTTATCTAACTTGTAGTGAAAAGTCACCGAAAAGTTACACCGAAAATATACTTTTTAGCTACCACCTATGAGGCAATAGCGGAAGCTTGAATAATGAAAAATTTAGTTTACAAACTCGATTTAGGCACACACCATTATTTTATCATAATTGCTGCTTAAAAGTAAATCGCTGAGTAAAACTCTTATTCTAAATTTAATTTACCTTGCTTTTTGACACTGTCAAAAATACTAAATTGCGCCCACTTTTTCATTTTCGATTGAAACATATTTAGTGGCAGTGGTTAGAGTAAAGTAAATTTATGAAGTTTGCCGTGTGAAGTAAATTTCATTCTTCAGTCCTAAATTTTAGGATCATAGGACCGTACAATTGGAATGTGGTCCTCTAATCTCATAAAGGAGGTATTATCTGATTTGTAACATGTAATCAATAAGCGTCAGAAGCAAATAAATTAATGCTGTTAAATATTAGTTCCAAAGTTGGAGGAAATAAAAGTTAAACTGTTTGCCTGAAGTTGAGTGCCTTAGCTCGGTGTTTTTCATCTCAAAAGGAATAGTTTGTGGTACTAATCTTTTTGTCTTGATTAGTGAGGAAAAGCAAAATTGTGAGCAATATTCTAGAAAAAGAACGATTTACGAATTTTTAAGAAAAAAGTCCATTCCAAATGCATAAACAATTAATGGGCAGTTTATCTAGATAGTCATGCATGATTATCTTATATAGACGAAAATCGCTTTAAGCTCTTTACTCCGAAGAGAATATTTTATGGAACTATGTTTTGACCTCAAAAAAGTTATGTCCAATGTTCAGAAAAAGGACGATTTATGGTTTTTCTATGAAAAGACGTCACTCAAAATATACGAAAAGTAGTAGAGCGTAGTTTTCTTTGTGCATCTTACAAATTTTTGTCTTCCTTAGTTTTGCAAAAAATCACACATTTAGCAGTAAAAGTTTAAGGCGACTACAAAGGAGGAATCAACCGGTCTGCCCGTGTCTCCAAGATTATTTTTATCAGGAGAAAAATAACAAAGGATATTGCGTTTTGACTCAAACTATTTTTTTTATGACTTCATTGTCATGGTGATATTGAGTACATTTGTATTACAGTTCAGCTTCCAACCAGTTATTAAGTAGTTTAAATTTGGTCGAAATCACACCCCTTCGATTACAGACGCTATTATCCTTCTACACAAAAAAACATATTTAAATTATTTGTTGACATTTTGTTATTGTTAATCGAATCGGTATTCCCAGATCGATCACAGAATCAATATACAGAACGACATATTAACATAAAAGAAAATTGAATCAATTGTAGAAAAAGTTGATTGTATTTCAATTTCACAATTCAATTGAATTATAACACAAGGTAAAAAGTTTTCAAAAGGTTAATTTTCTTTTGCCATATAAGTTAGGAAAATCAAAGTCAATATACTGTGCGGTAAGTTATACACGAGCATGTATATTGTGTGTTAAACAGTTCGTCGAATTATTAGACGATGTGTTGATTTTAAATAGATTGCTGGTAGCAATGGCTGGTACGTGCAATATAGGAAAATAGCATAACAGTTATTTTTTATCCATTTGCACATAACAATATATTGTTTGTGTCGATGTGGTCTTACATAGGGTTTGTGCTGACAAAAACAGTTTATTTCCCTTAGTTATTGTAGAAAAAATATGTCTATCAAAAAATTTCTTAAATCAATGATCGTTTTACCATCATTTTTATGTAGGTTTCAGCAATTGGCATATGTATCAAAAAGTTTGTGTTGTGTATCGAACATAATAATAAAATTTTACTGATGTCAATATACGATACAGTAATCTCACCATCTACGCGATGGATATGAATGAAAACTCCAAGAATAGTGGAAGTGCACATCGTGAACCGAAAAAAATTGCATAAAACTAGGACCAAACTTTGGCTTATCCAGTAAAGTGTCAGTTTAATATTTAACCAATAAATTATGGAATATTTTGGAGTGAAAAATGCTACAATTTATTCATATTTAAAGCTTCTTGCTTAGTGGTTCCGCAGGAAGGAAGCGACATTTAAAAAAAAAATGGATATCACTATATTAGACTTGACTGCTTTAGTTGGGTTAAGATTTTTCAGGACTGTTCAAAACCACTCGATAGCAAAAAAATGTTGAGCATCGATGAAAAACAATAAGTTAGGTAAATCAGGTTAGAGAGATATATAAAAATAGTTGCAGAAGTCAAGTATAAGTCGTTAATAAATTAGTTTTTTGAAAGGTGGAATTATTATAACGCTTGCTGACCAAACTAGCAAACCATCAAAAGGTTTGATTGCGATTGTTTCTAACAAATTCCGCATATAATCGTTTTGAAGATATGGTTGAATTTTATCCGGGTTACGACTGCTTTAGCTTTGAAATAATTTGAACAGATCTAACTAATAAATTCACTATTTGTTCTTGAAAATAGCGGATTTACTATAATAAACTATACTATTGTTTGTGGTCTATTGCTTCGATAAGAGCTAGGAAATAAAATCGTAATTTTAGATCTGAGACAGTAAATCCTGAAATTCTGTACTGGGAGCTTTAAAAACTCAAGTTTTGTGAAAAAAACTTACATTTTTTTAAAGTAATTTGGAAACCTGGAAGAAAGTTTGTAACAATTAAAAATATTACAAGTGATTGTCAATTGATTGAGTTTTGTTTATGCAAGTTCACGTCTAGGTACCAAATTATTTAAGATTAGTTTTAATGGATTTGTTTCACACTCAAATTAAAATATAGTGATATGTGCTGTTTGTTCTTTTAGTCTTTCGGAAAAAGCTGCAACCTCGAGGAGTTGAATCTTCTTTTTCCATTTTCTTTAAATCGTTAGCATTAAATATATGAAAAATGCAATTTAGTACTTACTGCTTGAGTTTTACTGCTTTTTCTGGTGAGATGTTTGTGGGATTGTACGTTTTTCTTTAGGTGGAGTGGCATTTATATGAAACCTTACCAATATTTTAAATGCGATCTTTCCGATTGTTCTATATATCTTAAGGTGTTTTCCAAACTAATACTTATTTGTGGAATCCTGATTTATTTAAATAAATTTCCTATAGCGAAATGACCTTTTTGCTTTCTCTTTCTTACAAAAAAATCTAATTGAATTGCCATGTAAAACAAAAATGTAGTTTTTGTGTTAATAGTTTTTTTTAAATTTGGTTTCCTAAGGTAATATTTATTCAAAATTTGAAATTTTTTGAAAAATTATTTTAAAATAAAATTGATAATTATTTTAAATAAAATTTAAACCCACATGCGTTTATGTGTTTTTATAGTTTTGACAAAACAGATAAGTAAATCAATTGGAACAGTTTTACTTACTTATTTAAGATGGCGGCTAATAAATCAATAAATATCAAAAACCCTAAGAGAACCTTTAGGCAAATTTTTCATTTTGCCCTCTTTGCCTTATAAATCCTGCCTGACAGTTTATTCAATGAAAATTTAAAAAAATAAAAATAAAAATACTATCACGTGATTTTAAACAATTTGCAATATTTGCTTTCAAATCGATAAACCAATAGAACTCGCTAGTGATCCGAGTTAGGTTTTTGTTTTTAAAATTAAATAGCCTTGTTGCATAACTTTACATATAATAACCTCTTTTGTTAATTTAATAAAAAAGCAAAAAAAAAAAAAAAAAAAAAAAAAATAAATCAAAATAAAATAAATTAATATGCCGTTAGCCCACCGTTGCCGTACTTCTAACCAACTAATTGTTAATTTCGGCATGATAAAATGCTAATTTTACTTGATTTTTGGCCCGAATTGGTGGTTCCCTTTATTCCCGTTTCGATTGGCTCTTGGTCTGAAACCCCTGTCGGCCAACCTAATATTGTATGCGGTAATCGAGAAAGTATGATTTTGTTCTCCGGCTTGTATGTCTTGGATAATTATTTGGCTGGGAAAACTAGTTTTCATTGATGTATGTACAAAAATGGTAACTTATGTTTTCTAAATAAAAGCGATGCTGTTTATTTTAGTGGATAGAAAGGCTAAGGGTAAATGTTTTGGCGGAACAATAAGCCTTCCATACCATTAAACTACGACTACCAAAATTATGCTTGGAAAAGTAATTTGTTATTTTCTGAGATCGCTTAAATAGTATTGAATGCCATATCAAGATTAACCATTTTTTCATCGGAAAAATCAGCTGTAAATGAATAATGGCATAAACAAACTAAATAACAAGACTGATCATGCAAAACAAAAAAAAGGCGAAGTCGCATGTGGTTTTTTGTTCTTTATGATCAGTCTTATTATTTAGTTTGTTTATGATAATGGTTAGTTGTGATAAAATCTGATAGTAATTATAAAAACAAACCAGGAGCGGTTCCGTGATCATAATTTTGAATAAAATAAAGGTTATTCACTATATTTGGTCCGAGCAATTTTCAAAAATCGGCCCATTGTGCTTCAAGACACATTTAGTTCATGCTCACGTGTCATACTAAGCTTAAGTCATTCGGAAGAAATGCCAGCAGCTCTAACCAATCTATGAGTTTCATGTGAGCTCATCTTTTGTGGCCTTCCTTCCAGTTTGGTTTATTTTGCAATTAACCAGATTTCCTAAAAAATTACCAACAGCAGGTAACAGGATTGCGGTCTTTTTCTTGCCTGATTAGTCTAAATGAAAAGCTTCTTCAGAAAAGGCTAAAATTTTGTATTTTCCAAGTCTGATAAATATTTTCCACGTGGTATTTTTTTTGTGCAACACTAATTTAAAAAAAAAACTAATAAATATTCAAAAAAACTAATTATCATCAAACATTTTTATAATTTAGAAAGCTGGGAAAAAATTATCAGGCTGCAGTTAATAGTAATGGTGTTTTTCCACGATGAAACATATTTTTTCTGCAGCCAAACTTAAAATCTGCAGCAAAACCAAAAAAAGAAAAATAGTGTTAAATTTTACTTGAGTAACAAAGACAACCGTTTTTTTTTTTTTATAGCTTAATTTTATAGTTTATATAAGTTAACGGCTTCCCTAAATAACCTAAAAAAATCAAAAATTTATTTTCACATATCCAAAATAAATGGTATTTTTTATTTTATTGTGAGATTGGTGAACTTTAATGAATATTTATAGATTCGAAAAATTGATCTGATGAATATAAAATTTTATAATTTTTTTTTTTATTAATTACAACACAATATAACAATATTATCAAAATATCTCAATAATATCATAAATTTATTTAATTTTTATAACCTCAAAATTTTAGTTCTTACCACACTGAAAATAAAAATAAAATGAATTTAGCTATAAAAAAAATAAACAAAAATTTTATATTTTTGTGTGCGAGAAATATTTTCTCGTCCAAACATAAATTTTATGTGCATGTATATTTCGCAGCAATTTTTAACCATAAAAAGTATTCTAATTTTATATTTTTTGTAAATAATTTTGTATTTTTTCGTTTTGCTGCCATAATTATGGCGACAAAACGAAAAAAATACAAAATAATTTTGTATGCAGAGCGTGCGGCAAAAGTTGTCCGTCTCACTCGTACAACAGTTAAATTTATATTTTTATCTCACGTTTTTCGTGCATATAAAATATGTTTTATCGTGAAAAATACTCTAAAAGCAACAAGGTGATTTTTAAAATTTTTGTTTATTCTGATTAAATTAATTGAATTTTGTAACGATTTTTATATTTTGCTGTATAACGTTCTTATTCAATTTTTTGCATTAAAAGTTTATATATATATTTATATATATATATATATATATATATATATATATATATATATATATATATATATATATATATATATATATATATATATAATATATATATATATATATATATATATATATATATATATATATATATATATATATATATATATATACAGTTGCACATTTCAGCTAAGCTAAGCTAAGCGATGTGAAATATGTTATCGCTAATAGATTGTTTATCAAGTATGAAAATGGGTCATTGCACATTTGAGCTAAGCTATGCTTAGAGCTGAGATATGTTTTTGAGCTATGTTCGAAAACATATCTCAGCTCTAGAGAGCTCTCAGCTGAGCTACACATCTCAGCTGAGCTATGCTTAGAGCATTTGAGCTGAGATATGTTTTTTTTTGTTTCACGAATTTAATTAAAAAAATCACGAATTTAATTGATCATAAAAGAATGCAAAATAATGTGAAACAAGGATAGATATATAACTAAATATGTTGTAGTTTCGCTTTGTACTGTCATGCAATAACCAATACACATTGTATATATTTTTTTGTTTTGAATACGAAAGTAATATACGACATTTATCATTCTTGTGTACTTTTTCTATGGTATTACATTAAAACATTCTATAAAACTATTTTAATTGCTTAGCTTCGCTGAAATGTGCAACGGACCTAAAGATCGTTAATATTTGAGCTACTATATTTTTTTTACTTATTACAATTATAGTTTCTTGTTTACTTTACCAGAAATAAAATCTGTTTTTGCATAAACCAATACTGTTTTCGGTAAAGTACTCTGTCAATCATACGTGTCACTAGATTTTTCTAATATGACAGAAACTGCGCTATAGTAAATAAACCAATCTCGTGGCATCATATCAATGGTTATTCTGTTCATTTTCAAAGTATGAGCATTATTTTGTTTTAGTCATAATTGTTCATTTCGCTAACTCCTAAGCAGACTGTCAGACATTTGCTACATTTTACCTCCGAAGATATGTGTTGAAATTATCAGTCCAGAAATTTGTAAAAACATTTCAATTATTGTGTTCACCCTCTGTCTTCACTTTACATGCGTTTTTATAGTGACACTATCTGCTTAATTTGATACTCTTTTCGATAATGTCTAAGGGTGTTTCTCTGGCCGCCACTAGTAGAGTTTATCAAATCTCCTCTTTCAGCTTTACCACATTTCTTTTAAATTACTGCTCAAACTCGCAAAAGGTCTTGCAGAAGATAAATTGTACATCTGATTCCTTTGACAAAAATAGTCAAAATAATAAGGGAAGCGTTTGGTTAAGTCCTAGCAATTGATAAAACACATTTGAAAAGATGGAAACCAGTCAACATTTGCCACCAACAATAAAACAAGCAACACTCATCTACTAACAGAACGGAAATAATGATCAACCTTGATCCCAAGTGCAATCAGTGTAAAATTAAGAAACGCACAAGCTGGTTTCCGACTTAGAAGAAGTAGCACTAATCGAAAGTTCATTGATTTCGAATGTGAATTTGAAACGATAAATATGAAAGCAATATAACAATGATACATGGCAACAAAGCTAGAAATGCTTCTGAAGCAAAAGAACGTAACAAATCATTAGTGTAAAATAAACCAATAGCCCTCGATTGAGTAGGAAGCTCCAGTGTAGTAAACGCCCGATGCTCTTGAATTGAAATCAAAAATAGCTACTATATAGTTGTTGGTTCTTACGAGAGCCAGTATTTTTCAACAGAAGAATAAGATCAACTTTAAAAAATGTTAAACACAAAGATATCTCTTATTTTGAAAAAAAAGAGTGGAAAAGCGCAATTCAAGTGATCACTGTATATTAATACATGGAATACAAGACATACCCATTATTTGTATTTACATATACTACATATAATCTGTTAAGTATTTGGCAACATACAAAAAAAAGTTTTTCCAGTCAAACAAACATTCTCATGTATGCGACTATAATCGTACAATAAAAAATCGATGAGGATTCGAAATCAATACGGATGTTTTGACTTTAAGATAAGTTTTTTTTTATTGAATTTTAAATGAAGAGGAGCTGTTGTGTATTTTAGCGTTTTTTTTATATGCTCAAAGCAACATAAAAACATAAATGTATTGTTATTATTTAACAGGCAGTTTGTTTTTATGGTGGAGCGAGAGATGCTAAACGCGTGGTTGAATTTTTTAGTAGATCACCATCATTATATTTTGTTTTCGCGAACTTTATTGATGTGAAAATGTTTAAAATATGATGATGGAAATTATCATCTTTGGCACGATGGTAGCGTGACATTATATTTATACTTTAAAGCACACAATGTGGTTTGTCAATAGTTTTTTAATAAATCGCAGATGTATGCTGTTTTGGTCTTACACGAGCATGACCTAGTTCCTTAGAGGTCCCGTTCCTTGAAGACGGCTTACAACATTTGTTTAGTCTTTCATTCAGTGAAAATAATCGTTTTTCTCAGGGGTCCTGCCTAGATATTTTTAACCATGTTTGCATGTGAACTGCATGTAGTTGATTTTCATTACTATCATTAACCATGTTTGCATGTGAACTGCATGTAGTTGATTCATTACTGGCAGTTGATTTTCATTACTATCCCGTTAACCTTTAAGCTGAAAACCTTATTGCTTTGATTACGTTTAGCTGGTTTCATCATCTCTTTGTCCAGTTACTTAGTATGCAATTTACCCTTAATTCTATCAACTAATTAGCTTTAGAACATTACCCTATTCTCCTCCTCCTGATATTTTTTTATGATCACTTCGTCCACAAACCCGTTACCCAACCGAGAAGGGCTAGCCCAACTATGAAGAAATCAAAGTCGGCAAAACATTTGATCGAGTTTTACAATCACAACATCAGTTGTTGTTCCTCTCTCAATTTTCATATCGATCCTATTTCCGGACAATCTTCAAGCAACAGCACTGTCACATACTCTCGTGACATCGTACTATTCCGATACTCTTCTAGATCCACACCGTTTACCTGAATATCGCCTAGATAACATCAAAATAACACACCGTCTTATGTAGGTTCCGAAAAATATTAGCTATCACCTCTTGAAAAAACTTTAAATTCTAATCGTTAATCTCATGCATTGAAACAAGCCAAGTTATGTGGCTATCGTAAAAAGATACATCGAATCTACAACTATTTCAAGTTGCTGATACGCTACGAGGTATCCAAGTCCAATACATTTAACAGCAACATCCAGAGAGATGACAAAATATCATCGATATTTTGTCTTACCTCACTTATTGATTGGGATTGTGAGGGGAAAGGTTTGGGTTTTGGAATGGATTTTCAGAAGTTTGTAGAACTGTAGAGTTTTGGAGAGTTCCATCGACGGACACCACTTTTTTTGGGATTTCTGGATACTATTGTTGTCATTTATTATGAAGTGTCGTGGTATGGTGGGCACTTCTTGCGTGGTCTTTGACGATTTGTGATGCTGCTATATTATTTTATATTATTATATTATTATATTATTATATTATTATATTATTATATTATTATATTATTATATTATTATATTATTATATTATTATATTATTATATTATTATATTATTATATTATTATATTATTATATTATTATATTATTATATTATTATATTATTATATTATTATATTATTATATTATTATATTATTATATTATTATATTATTATATTATTATATTATTATATTATTATATTATTATATTATTATATTATTATATTATTATATTATTATATTATTATATTATTATATTATTATATTATTATATTATTATATTATTATATTATTATATTATTATATTATTATATTATTATATTATTATATTATTATATTATTATATTATTATATTATTATATTATTATATTATTATATTATTATATTATTATATTATTATATTATTATATTATTATATTATTATATTATTATATTATTATATTATTATATTATTATATTATTATATTATTATATTATTATATTATTATATTATTATATTATTATATTATTATATTATTATATTATTATATTATTATATTATTATATTATTATATTATTATATTATTATATTATTATATTATTATATTATTATATTATTATATTATTATATTATTATATTATTATATTATTATATTATTATATTATTATATTATTATATTATTATATTATTATATTATTATATTATTATATTATTATATTATTATATTATTATATTATTATATTATTATATTATTATATTATTATATTATTATATTATTATATTATTATATTATTATATTATTATATTATTATATTATTATATTATTATATTATTATATTATTATATTATTATATTATTATATTATTATATTATTATATTATTATATTATTATATTATTATATTATTATATTATTATATTATTATATTATTATATTATTATATTATTATATTATTATATTATTATATTATTATATTATTATATTATTATATTATTATATTATTATATTATTATATTATTATATTATTATATTATTATATTATTATATTATTATATTATTATATTATTATATTATTATATTATTATATTATTATATTATTATATTATTATATTATTATATTATTATATTATTATATTATTATATTATTATATTATTATATTATTATATTATTATATTATTATATTATTATATTATTATATTATTATATTATTATATTATTATATTATTATATTATTATATTATTATATTATTATATTATTATATTATTATATTATTATATTATTATATTATTATATTATTATATTATTATATTATTATATTATTATATTATTATATTATTATATTATTATATTATTATATTATTATATTATTATATTATTATATTATTATATTATTATATTATTATATTATTATATTATTATATTATTATATTATTATATTATTATATTATTATATTATTATATTATTATATTATTATATTATTATATTATTATATTATTATATTATTATATTATTATATTATTATATTATTATATTATTATATTATTATATTATTATATTATTATATTATTATATTATTATATTATTATATTATTATATTATTATATTATTATATTATTATATTATTATATTATTATATTATTATATTATTATATTATTATATTATTATATTATTATATTATTATATTATTATATTATTATATTATTATATTATTATATTATTATATTATTATATTATTATATTATTATATTATTATATTATTATATTATTATATTATTATATTATTATATTATTATATTATTATATTATTATATTATTATATTATTATATTATTATATTATTATATTATTATATTATTATATTATTATATTATTATATTATTATATTATTATATTATTATATTATTATATTATTATATTATTATATTATTATATTATTATATTATTATATTATTATATTATTATATTATTATATTATTATATTATTATATTATTATATTATTATATTATTATATTATTATATTATTATATTATTATATTATTATATTATTATATTATTATATTATTATATTATTATATTATTATATTATTATATTATTATATTATTATATTATTATATTATTATATTATTATATTATTATATTATTATATTATTATATTATTATATTATTATATTATTATATTATTATATTATTATATTATTATATTATTATATTATTATATTATTATATTATTATATTATTATATTATTATATTATTATATTATTATATTATTATATTATTATATTATTATATTATTATATTATTATATTATTATATTATTATATTATTATATTATTATATTATTATATTATTATATTATTATATTATTATATTATTATATTATTATATTATTATATTATTATATTATTATATTATTATATTATTATATTATTATATTATTATATTATTATATTATTATATTATTATATTATTATATTATTATATTATTATATTATTATATTATTATATTATTATATTATTATATTATTATATTATTATATTATTATATTATTATATTATTATATTATTATATTATTATATTATTATATTATTATATTATTATATTATTATATTATTATATTATTATATTATTATATTATTATATTATTATATTATTATATTATTATATTATTATATTATTATATTATTATATTATTATATTATTATATTATTATATTATTATATTATTATATTATTATATTATTATATTATTATATTATTATATTATTATATTATTATATTATTATATTATTATATTATTATATTATTATATTATTATATTATTATATTATTATATTATTATATTATTATATTATTATATTATTATATTATTATATTATTATATTATTATATTATTATATTATTATATTATTATATTATTATATTATTATATTATTATATTATTATATTATTATATTATTATATTATTATATTATTATATTATTATATTATTATATTATTATATTATTATATTATTATATTATTATATTATTATATTATTATATTATTATATTATTATATTATTATATTATTATATTATTATATTATTATATTATTATATTATTATATTATTATATTATTATATTATTATATTATTATATTATTATATTATTATATTATTATATTATTATATTATTATATTATTATATTATTATATTATTATATTATTATATTATTATATTATTATATTATTATATTATTATATTATTATATTATTATATTATTATATTATTATATTATTATATTATTATATTATTATATTATTATATTATTATATTATTATATTATTATATTATTATATTATTATATTATTATATTATTATATTATTATATTATTATATTATTATATTATTATATTATTATATTATTATATTATTATATTATTATATTATTATATTATTATATTATTATATTATTATATTATTATATTATTATATTATTATATTATTATATTATTATATTATTATATTATTATATTATTATATTATTATATTATTATATTATTATATTATTATATTATTATATTATTATATTATTATATTATTATATTATTATATTATTATATTATTATATTATTATATTATTATATTATTATATTATTATATTATTATATTATTATATTATTATATTATTATATTATTATATTATTATATTATTATATTATTATATTATTATATTATTATATTATTATATTATTATATTATTATATTATTATATTATTATATTATTATATTATTATATTATTATATTATTATATTATTATATTATTATATTATTATATTATTATATTATTATATTATTATATTATTATATTATTATATTATTATATTATTATATTATTATATTATTATATTATTATATTATTATATTATTATATTATTATATTATTATATTATTATATTATTATATTATTATATTATTATATTATTATATTATTATATTATTATATTATTATATTATTATATTATTATATTATTATATTATTATATTATTATATTATTATATTATTATATTATTATATTATTATATTATTATATTATTATATTATTATATTATTATATTATTATATTATTATATTATTATATTATTATATTATTATATTATTATATTATTATATTATTATATTATTATATTATTATATTATTATATTATTATATTATTATATTATTATATTATTATATTATTATATTATTATATTATTATATTATTATATTATTATATTATTATATTATTATATTATTATATTATTATATTATTATATTATTATATTATTATATTATTATATTATTATATTATTATATTATTATATTATTATATTATTATATTATTATATTATTATATTATTATATTATTATATTATTATATTATTATATTATTATATTATTATATTATTATATTATTATATTATTATATTATTATATTATTATATTATTATATTATTATATTATTATATTATTATATTATTATATTATTATATTATTATATTATTATATTATTATATTATTATATTATTATATTATTATATTATTATATTATTATATTATTATATTATTATATTATTATATTATTATATTATTATATTATTATATTATTATATTATTATATTATTATATTATTATATTATTATATTATTATATTATTATATTATTATATTATTATATTATTATATTATTATATTATTATATTATTATATTATTATATTATTATATTATTATATTATTATATTATTATATTATTATATTATTATATTATTATATTATTATATTATTATATTATTATATTATTATATTATTATATTATTATATTATTATATTATTATATTATTATATTATTATATTATTATATTATTATATTATTATATTATTATATTATTATATTATTATATTATTATATTATTATATTATTATATTATTATATTATTATATTATTATATTATTATATTATTATATTATTATATTATTATATTATTATATTATTATATTATTATATTATTATATTATTATATTATTATATTATTATATTATTATATTATTATATTATTATATTATTATATTATTATATTATTATATTATTATATTATTATATTATTATATTATTATATTATTATATTATTATATTATTATATTATTATATTATTATATTATTATATTATTATATTATTATATTATTATATTATTATATTATTATATTATTATATTATTATATTATTATATTATTATATTATTATATTATTATATTATTATATTATTATATTATTATATTATTATATTATTATATTATTATATTATTATATTATTATATTATTATATTATTATATTATTATATTATTATATTATTATATTATTATATTATTATATTATTATATTATTATATTATTATATTATTATATTATTATATTATTATATTATTATATTATTATATTATTATATTATTATATTATTATATTATTATATTATTATATTATTATATTATTATATTATTATATTATTATATTATTATATTATTATATTATTATATTATTATATTATTATATTATTATATTATTATATTATTATATTATTATATTATTATATTATTATATTATTATATTATTATATTATTATATTATTATATTATTATATTATTATATTATTATATTATTATATTATTATATTATTATATTATTATATTATTATATTATTATATTATTATATTATTATATTATTATATTATTATATTATTATATTATTATATTATTATATTATTATATTATTATATTATTATATTATTATATTATTATATTATTATATTATTATATTATTATATTATTATATTATTATATTATTATATTATTATATTATTATATTATTATATTATTATATTATTATATTATTATATTATTATATTATTATATTATTATATTATTATATTATTATATTATTATATTATTATATTATTATATTATTATATTATTATATTATTATATTATTATATTATTATATTATTATATTATTATATTATTATATTATTATATTATTATATTATTATATTATTATATTATTATATTATTATATTATTATATTATTATATTATTATATTATTATATTATTATATTATTATATTATTATATTATTATATTATTATATTATTATATTATTATATTATTATATTATTATATTATTATATTATTATATTATTATATTATTATATTATTATATTATTATATTATTATATTATTATATTATTATATTATTATATTATTATATTATTATATTATTATATTATTATATTATTATATTATTATATTATTATATTATTATATTATTATATTATTATATTATTATATTATTATATTATTATATTATTATATTATTATATTATTATATTATTATATTATTATATTATTATATTATTATATTATTATATTATTATATTATTATATTATTATATTATTATATTATTATATTATTATATTATTATATTATTATATTATTATATTATTATATTATTATATTATTATATTATTATATTATTATATTATTATATTATTATATTATTATATTATTATATTATTATATTATTATATTATTATATTATTATATTATTATATTATTATATTATTATATTATTATATTATTATATTATTATATTATTATATTATTATATTATTATATTATTATATTATTATATTATTATATTATTATATTATTATATTATTATATTATTATATTATTATATTATTATATTATTATATTATTATATTATTATATTATTATATTATTATATTATTATATTATTATATTATTATATTATTATATTATTATATTATTATATTATTATATTATTATATTATTATATTATTATATTATTATATTATTATATTATTATATTATTATATTATTATATTATTATATTATTATATTATTATATTATTATATTATTATATTATTATATTATTATATTATTATATTATTATATTATTATATTATTATATTATTATATTATTATATTATTATATTATTATATTATTATATTATTATATTATTATATTATTATATTATTATATTATTATATTATTATATTATTATATTATTATATTATTATATTATTATATTATTATATTATTATATTATTATATTATTATATTATTATATTATTATATTATTATATTATTATATTATTATATTATTATATTATTATATTATTATATTATTATATTATTATATTATTATATTATTATATTATTATATTATTATATTATTATATTATTATATTATTATATTATTATATTATTATATTATTATATTATTATATTATTATATTATTATATTATTATATTATTATATTATTATATTATTATATTATTATATTATTATATTATTATATTATTATATTTTTATATTATTATATTATTATATTATTATATTATTATATTATTATATTATTATATTATTATATTATTATATTATTATATTATTATATTATTATATTATTATATTATTATATTATTATATTATTATATTATTATATTATTATATTATTATATTATTATATTATTATATTATTATATTATTATATTATACATTTCTGCAAATAACATTTCACTGTGTTGTTAAAAATTGCTTTTTTCCATGTACCGGCGCAGTTTACCAAGAATATAGACCAACACAAAAATGGGCGAAAGAAACATCAACTAACAAGAATGATCAAGTTTTTGTCGAAAAAATGAATATGTTGTATAAGTCTGTATCATATACGATAAAAATTAAATTTTTGTTTCAAATAACTTATCTGAATTCTAATTTACATTTATTTCATGTCGTCTGCCATCGTGCGAATTAATTCGATACCATTTTTCAACAACAGCATATTTTCTAAGAAAATTTCGGCATTTACATATTTCTTTGTACTATTGTCTTGTAAACATTTGTATATTGAAATGATTGCTTTATACATGTATGATTGTAAATTCGAATGCAGGTTACCGCAAAATCTCATCCAGAAACGAAAATAAAACATCATATGAGTTCGAGGCTAACGATAAGTATTACATATATCATAAAAAACATACAATGTTTTTAGTTGTCGTCTAACTTTGGTACATAATTTATGTACATATATGTGTCAGGAAGAAGAATATCGTAAATTAACAACGAGGACAAATAAAATTTAATTAAAATTAAAACAGAACAAAAAAATTAATTTACGTAACTCAACATATAGAGAAATCGTTTAGTTTGTTACATCTCCATAAAGTAAGCGAACAAGTATACTACAATTGAATATGTTATTTCTTTTAAATGCATCTAATTAAAATCTATTGTAGCTAAAGTTTTATGTGAATTTAAATTTAATTTGCATGAACATAGCAGAATTTTAATACATCCCAATGTTAGAATTGGTTGAAAGTTTGCACATATAAAATATCAGCAAATCCTTCCACATATATAAACTGTAAAAGCATAAAGTCGGAGATAGGTTCGAGCTTCAATGAAATAATCGACTATTGACGATTTTATGCTTATCGTAAAAACAAATAATGGAGGCAGATGATAAAAACTATGAGTAGTAAGTATGCCATAACATACATTTTTTATGTGGTAAAGCAAATGTTAGTTGTGGGTGATATTTATAAGAACTGTAATGAAAAATTTTTGCTAATACCACTTTGATAAAGTTGGATGAACAGTTCGTTCGAATTGCTAATGCAAGTTGATTTTATTGAATTTGTTGTGCACTAAAAATATTATTTTCGAAATTTGGGAAATTTTTAATTGGGCATTTTTGCCTTAAAGAAGTTAACTTTATATACTTTCATCGATACCACCATAGTATGGCACAATTATGAAATTTATTATGCTGTACCTCACCATACTACATCTCTATAAATTGGTATCAAGATCCTTACAAATCAACCATTAGAATTATATTATATTAATATATTATATTATTCGTTTTAATCTCATTACTTTTGACAAATTTTTAAGGAGCAATTTTAAAAGTTATTTGTGATTTAATAAACCGTTGAGAGTACTACCTCAAAAATGCCTAACGTATATCATTGGACGGAAATATGAAGATTTGTTCAGCTCCTTTGATGCAGGCAACTACCGAACATTGTTCTAAAATTCTGATAAAAGATTTTTTTTTCGATTTGGTTTAACAATACACGTCGTTTATGATAATGGTGTACATTTCATTCACGAGTATTGTTCCATAAATTTCAAACGCTTTCCGATTTATACAACTACCTGTGAATCTATTGTTTTTACATTTGTAAACTAACCTTTTATAGGGAATCTCGTTAGAGCGGTAAATAAGGAATTTTACTGACTCAACTCGTTCCCAATAAACTGTTAGAGTTAGCGATAAAAATACTCAGTTAAAATTGACTTTATTTGGAATACCATGGTGTATCAGAAATACTGGGTTATGTCAGTTCAACTGATGATAATTTATTACATCTGATCATATCACGAAATAGGCCAAAACAAGATCGCATCTTCCTTTAAAGCTTAGTACCCAGATTGATTTCGCGCAATATTTTCATATGGTTTTACCAAGACGAAAGTTAAAACAAAAATTTTCGTTTCTATTAGATGCAAAACTCCAAACTAATTTCACACGAAAAAATGTTTTGAACCTGCTTTTCGCGTGAAATTTTGACATTTCCAATTATTTCAAAAAAAAAAAAAAAAAATTTTATTTTGCCGGCTCCGAAAAAATTAAAACTAGCATGCTAAAAAAACAAATTTTAAAAATTATTTCATTTCGCTTAAAAAATAGTGTGATTTTGGTCACGTTAAAATTTCGTTTTGTTTTGATATGAGTACTAAGTTTTAATTAGTAAAAACTAATTGCTATGACGTGTAAACTAATCGATAACGCCTTGGAAACAGAAACAGAATAGAAAATATTTTTGTGCAGCAACACAAAACAAAAACAGAATGCGCGAGAAAACTGCGGTCGAGTCGATACTATTTTGTCAAATTTCAACAACGTTTTGAAATTATAAAATTTATTTATCAAAATCAGTATTTGTGGTTGCAAAACTTATCAACAATTCGTGTTATTTTTGGTTTAAATAATTTTTCTCCTGATTCGTCGAAATGTAGGTAAATTTGAAAGAAATTATTCTTTGCATGATGTAAGAGCTCCAATAAGACAAAGAAATGCAAGAATTAAAGAAAACATTTCTGAAAAACTTAACCCATTGGACCATAAGCGTCATTTATTTGCTAATATTGCCTTATACAAATTGTATTTATAACCATTTTTACTGAACATTTTGCTCAGTGATAAGGCTCGTTTCTAGTTAAACGGCTATATCAATAATCAAAATTACAGTGTAAGGAGCGAAAACAATTCAAACACCAAGTGCTAGAACATCTATCATCACTCTATCGATATCACGCTATTGGATTATTTCTTGTAAGGAGGTTTGGAGTCACTTGTTTATGCTAATAGACCGAAACCAATTGACCAATTACACATATTATTGGTGAGAAACGCGCTAATTTATGCAAAATAGAGATCCAAAATTAGATTGAATTTTTTAACTGAATACAGCTGAATTGTAAAATATTGAAAAAATCATTGAAACGCACATATAGTCTAGAAAATCTGGCTACAACTTATCATTAATCTTGTCACAAAGTTTTATGAAACTAAGAAATTTTATTTTCGAAATTGTCAATTTAAAAATAATTGTCTTGCAAGGCAAATGAACGAGCACAATGGCATTCTTAAAAATTCGAAAAATATGTGTTTATGTGCTATCTTGTAGATCATATTCTGATAAAATAAATATAAATCCGCAATGTGTCACCGCAAAATATTGCAAGTTAAAATGAGAAAAATAGAAGAAAAAATTAACAGCATCGACGATCAAATAAATATGATCATCAGCACCGTTGGTGGTTTCCATGGTAATTTGCCGTATATTAATTTTAATATATGATTTGAATACATGTTTCCATGGCAATTTGCGAAATTTAAATTATCAAAGGCTACTTATTTCGTAGCAAGTAGGATTTTGATTTGGTTTGTGTACTTTAGTTTATTTCTATAAAATAACAGCGAATAATTGTTTTTGGAAATTGAATAGAAAAAAAATAAAAACCTAATAGATAATAATGGTTTTCCCGTTTGTTTCAAACTTATTGGTCATAAATCTTATGAATCGTAGTTTATATTTAACATATTTCTTGAGCTTAATACATTTAACCAATATAATTTAATTTAAAGAAAAAACCCAATCAAAGTGAATTAAAGTTACAGATTTGTAGTCCTCCAGATTGGAGTGTCATAATTTTTTTTAATTTTAAACGAGAAAAAGCAAAAGTAAAAAAATACTGAGAAATGTTGGTAATATCGGAAATGAATTTACACTTGTCATTTAACAACATTATAAAACTTAAACTATGATCTTTGCGTATTGTAACTCATCTTCTTGAGTCAAAATGACCGAGTTTGATAATAATTCTTAATACTAAGTACGGAATAAAAGAAATCCACTAGCTTTCCACTAAATAACATTATATGATGAAAAGGTAATTGCAATTGTATTGCGCATTTACCCAATTTGCAGTTGTAAAATTTGCGCAATTTTACGCAATTACATTCCAAATTTTGGCAAAAATTTTCATTCAATGTATTAATTGTACAAACTGGAATAGCAATACACTAAATATTTCGTAATAATGATGTCACGCAAGTAAATTTCCAATAAAGTTGAATTAAGTTGCCTTAACACAAATTAATACGCAATCAATACGGAAATAAATCAAAACGATTTTAAAAATAAAAAAAATAATATAAACGACCTACCTTAACCTATTGATGTTGTCCCATACTTTGACTGTTTTTGAAAATACAGTTTTTCATGGTCGGACGGTTACATCCATATGACCATTCTGCACATTATACTTGCCACTACACATCTACAATTTACAACTCTACAAACAACCTAATTTTTTTTCACCGTAATATTTTAATACAATAACACATTTTTCAACATTTACGGACACAACACACTCACTATACTCTTTTTACACAAAACTATATACACTCTATCCATTTTCACTTTTCTATTTCCCTACCATTTTTTAATTAATTCGATACATTAATTTTTTTAATCGATCGAGCCAATATGATTGTACGCTCGATCATTCCGCCGACCATTTTTATTTATTTCTTGTTGTACGTTTTCGTTTGCGGCTATGTGAAAAATAAGAATCGGGTTCAGTCGCATGATGTTGTTTAGCTTTCAATCGATTTTATTTATTTGTGTTTGTGCTTTAACATTTTTCATGTCCACACAAATTATAATCGCTTTAGAACCTTATAACAGCTCGATTTGATTTATTATAGTTGTTGCAACGAAATGTTGGGTTTGAGACATAATTTAAATTTAATTTTTGTATTTCTACATGACATGAGTAATAGTAGGCCTATCTGGATGCGTAAAAACGTCATTATAATTAACATTTTTAATATATGGGTACAAATGCAAATATAAACGAACATGGTGTAAGATTCGCCACAATGGTTGTTAGTTACATTGGCCGTGTTGATTCAAGATATACGTTTCCCCTTTTATTTTATAGTCTCTCTCCTTTAGTGGCATTTATTAACTTGTTTTGAATTTTTTGACGGAATATTTTTATCCATTGATTTCAATTAATTTGTAAAAACGACAGTATTATTTTTTTAAATCTAGGACCTTATAACTTGGTTTTGATGAATTGACAATCTTGAAGGGAGTGTAATTCCTATTTTTTTTAGTATTGTTGGTATCTGTAAGTCCTAATAAATTATATCGTTTGACACGAATTAAGGACCAACTACTTAGGTTCTTAAAAATTTAGACTGGAACCGCGGAAAAAGGTTTAAATTAGAGTTGTGGGCTGGTCCCCATAGCAATATACCAAACGCATGAAAAGAGTTTTAGTAACATTTTATAATGCAGAATTTTATTATTTATCGAGAAACTGAATTTGGTGCACATATATATTTTATTGGTTTGTATTCCCAATTATACCAAGCTAGAGGTTTGTCGAGGTGAATAACCACATATTCTACTACGTCAGATTAAAGGTTTATTCTAGGTACTTCTTTTTATTGGTATAGACAGAAGCTTTTTTCGGTAAAACTTATTCTTAATCAATAAAAGCTTTAAACGTTTAAGTAATATTTTTCCAAATAGTTTAGATATCCTTAGTACAGTAAGCTTATAGGTCTCTATAGTTATAAACATTTTCATTATCAAACATTTCAAAGAAACACATTCCAAAGATAATCATTTTTGGTATCAAAAGAGAATTCTGTGAATTCAAAGAGTTTAAAACAAAAGAGACTTTCGAAATTTTACTGTTTAAATTCCATGACTACTTTGATGGACTCATTAGATTTATTAAAATTGGCATAACTAAAATTAATAATAATAATTACCCGTTAACATAGAAAATGGTAAAAAATATTTAAAACCCATAATCCTTCACAGAAAATTAATAAATATCGAAGGTATTTGAGTGATAAATAATCACTTTGCTAATGTAGTAGTATTCAATTACAGTAATAAAAACATACGTTTATGATTTAACACCCAATCGAAGTCGAAAAGTTCGAAAATTATCTACATCTCATAGAAAAATAGAAAAATTGTGTTTGCAATATAACGACATTTTTCACAAAATTACACAACAATTCACGTTTCCAAACCAAATTAAACATGAAACTAAAAAGACGAAACGCCTATTTTTACAAAAAACTTTCGTTACCCGCATGCGCATAAAGGAAATAATGGAAATGCTTGCACAGAGAATTGTCAGACAGATTACTCTCCTTGGAGCTCCCCATTTTGGATAGTACCAAAGAAAACGGATGCTATTAGTACAGTTCAGTAGCTTTTGTCATAAACTACCAAAAGTTTAATAAGAAAACCATTTTTGATAGATACCCGCTACTCAATTTAACAGATATATTGGATAAAATTGACCAGTGCATGTTTTTAACAACCTTGTATTTAGCTTCAGGTTTCCCTCAGATCAGTAGAGTTTGGCCATTACAAATATGTTGGTATAACGTACTCGAAGAGCTGAAGGGAATAATCTACGTGTGATACATGTATGCTCGTTAACTTCACGTTCGCCAGAAATTATAAACAGCCAACTTAAAAATGCATTTGGATAAATCTTAGTTCTTGCATAAAATGATGGGGTTATTGTCCATATTGTAACACCTCAAGAGATCAAATCAAACCCTTTTAAAATAACAGCAAAGTCAAAGTGTCTAAAATATAAACAACATATTTGTGATTATCATATGCGAATAATTTAAATTGTACATAAATACACAAACAACGAACATCATTCCAGTTGGAATATCTCGAACAACGACAAATTGACAAATTAAAAATAAGAAAAAAATCATGGCCTACTATCATTTTATTCAAACAATTTGTTGCTTTAAAATATTAAATTTTTTTTTTTAGTAGGTTTAGTGTTTTCTTTCTTATTTTGAGCTATTTTGTAATTATTGTTGATTTGTAATATTTTATGTATCCCTTTGGAACGAAATGTTTTTAAGAACAATAAAAAAAAAAGAAATCCTGACAATGATTGGTACTATATACTTTGATCGTGCTGCCTCTTTCGGAAAACATGATCTATTTTATTTATTTAGATATTTATAGTAAAAATTGTCTTATGGTATTTCGACCTTTTTAATTTTAAATAAAAAATAATTAATAAATATAACAAAATATAGTTTTGCAAGTCTTTTCACACCTGCATCGTAAAACATCGTAAAAGAAAAAGAGAAAACGACCGCTGATAATTCTTTTGTCTCTCTCTGAGAGTGGTTTTGCTATTAAGATAATATTTCTCTAAAGAGTGTTGGGGCTTCTTAATCGTTTCTTAACCGATGAGAGTTCTGGACTTTTTAATGACTCGTGCTCCTCCTTGAAAGAAACTAGTTGTGAAATGTGATAACAACCCAAAACTAATTTATTGCTATCATGGGTAGGAACTTCAAAGGTATGCGATGGTATTACTTTTGAGGTTTGATGCAGATATTTTTTATATAATTGGTTTCGACGTCCAAACAATCATGCGGTTCTTTTCGTATATCTTGCGTTTGTTTATGCACTTTTTGGTCATCTTTATATTTATTATTAATGGTATTAAGATATGGTGCAATTTGCGACTCGTAGTTTGTAAGAGTAGTTTTTATCACATCCAGATGAATTTATGGTATAACGTATACAGAAAGCTAATGATCATCCCAATTTTAATGGTCTCCCTTCACTAATATAGCCAGCTGAAATTTGGATCAACATTTTTTCTTTTTACCGGATTACATTGGGGATTATATACCAGAGTAAGGCATTGCTGAATATCAAATAAATCGACTGTTTGTTGTAATACATGGCTAATGAATTATGGCCCATTATCCAAAATGAGGCGTCGTAGCACACCATATGATGAGGTATTAACCTCATCAGTTAATTCCCGTGCGCAAATATCCACTATTGCAGACCCAATCGGGAACAACTCGACATAACGAGATGCAATATCTTCGAATCAAGATATTTTTATATCTATCTTTGCTAGTCGGGAGTGTACCGAAAAAATACAGTCACGGTCTCAAAACGTAGTTTCATAACCGGAGCCTGTAGCAATCCGGTTGGTTTTAAATTTGATATTTTTTAATGCTGGTACTAAATACGTACCAACAAATTACGCGATTGTTTTGGTAATTTCAAAAATAACCAAAAAATAAAAACCCAAAAATAACGAGATCGGATTTTATGAATGCTTTTTTTCACTTCATAATGACCAGCTGTTGGATCACAATGGTATCGTTGCAATATAAATTCGCGTTTACTTTCTGGTACGATATTCACACTCGGTTGCTTTTTAGTCCTGCTCAGCTAGAAGTAACAATCGACTAGCATATTCTACCGGTCGTTCATTTTCACCTGCAGTAAAACTGTTTCAAGTGCATAGTTGCTTGCATCGGTTCTTAACGTATATGGCTTCGTTTCATCCGCCTGCTGGAGGACAGGAGCATTCACTAACGACTGCTTTAATTTTGTGAAAGCCAACTGATGACTCTCATCCCAAGTAAACTTAATATCCTTCTTTGTCAAATTGCTGAGTGGGCGTGACACTTTGAAAAAACTGGGGACAAATCTGTGATACCAACTGCATGTTTACAAACATGAATTTACATCCCTTGTGTTACGCGGTTCCGACCGTTTAGAAATAGCCTTAACTTTCTCCGGGCTGGTAAGGATGCCATTATTACCAATAATATGACCCTAAACTCTAATACTCTCTCGGAAAAAGAAGCATTTCTTACAATTCATCCTTTAATTTAACTACAACAAGCGGGCAAACAACCTGAACAGATCATACAAATGTTGCTCAAAAGTCTCGGACAATACCTTGATATCGTTCAAAAAAGGCCACATTGCCACTTTCGAAATCCCAAATTGTATGCGGTTAATGGTTCCACCAAAAAAATTTATTCCACATGAATTTGTGCGTCGACTAAACTAAATTCAGCAGACAATGGGGTAGAGATGTCAGTAGCTGAAACATTGGTTCTTTTGAACGATGGATTGTACTAAAACTGTTTTTATTTGACCTTGGACAATTACTTGTTATATAACCTACCATTCCACACGAATAACATTTAAGATCAAAGTTATTTTTATGACCCGGGATTGACAAAACTGCGGAATTTCTGTCTGTATGCTTACTGAGACGTTTTCTACAATCCTCAAATCGATGTCCGGTGAAAGTGATGTCTTTTGAAAGTGACAATAATGGTTTTAATATCTTGCGACCACGTAGCTGCCGTTCCTTCCAGAAGAATAGAGAGTCTCTTGAGACTATGTTCATCTAAAACATTACAACAATCCTTACACTAAAATTTCATCAGTAAATGCCTCGACACTGTTTGGTTTTTCCCCATTAAATCTAATGTCGAGATCTAACAGATATACAGAACTCTAAAATATTGGAAAATGATACTGATTTGAGTAAAATTTAGTTGAAACGATATGTGAGAGTAAAACTTTTACAACTCTTTCTAAATTTTTTAAAGGGGTAAAAATGTCTGATCTCCAAAGCAACCACAAAACCTTCTTAGATAATTTAGAATAACATTATAGTTTTCCAAATTTAGGAATATCATAATTTAATGTACCAGAATTGCAATACATTGAATTTTTCTGCGGTTCATCTATGTTTAATACTAAGCGAAATATGAATATGGTATATAATATATCACCCTACAGTAGTTTTAACATTTGTACCATAATAAAAATGAATAGTAACCATATTACATGAATAATAAAGTGATAAAATAGTTATGGCATGCTAAATGTCAAAAGATATAAAATTGTATTATGGAAATGTAACATCTGCAACTATTATCTTATATGTCGAGCATTTTATATAAATGTAAAATTATGTCAATCTTCATTTTATATCTTAATATTTTTTACTCCATTAACGCCAGTCATAATAAAATATTATAGTGCTCTCTGCAATTTCGTTCTTAAATTAGGTAAAATTTTGTCTTGGAAAAGCTGTCTTAATAATTCAACGCTCTCAATAATTGTATATTTAAAATTTTACTGCAAGTTGATCCAAGGACTTGATGAGCATCTAAAAGAGTTATGATAGATATGAGTTATTAGAGCATAACTGTTCCAAACATAAAAAGTGGGGATTTGACAGGACAGAAGCAAAAAAACTGGGCTGTCTACCATGGTAAATAATTTGAATATAATAATTAGTGTAGTGATCAATTATTTTGAACACAAATTATTAGTCACACATAAAATAACAATCGCCTTGTAACGCCATCTACAAATGGACACTTGCAACGCTTGTGCCTGAACTGCTATACAGTCTTGCGGTGTTACTTCCAATGTTGAACGACGATCAACACCACAATGATAACGTAATAAACGATAACGAATTTAACACCCGACCGACAAAGGGACGTTTTTATATGTTGAAATTAAAAACGCAGTCTTTTTCGCTTTTGGGATGTCAAGAAGCGGAGCGATAATTAATTTGAGTCATTTACAAATTATAAATCTAATTTTCCAAAACCAATTTTGTTAAATATAAATTAAATTAATTAAATATATTTTCTTAATTAATCAACGATACTTGAATAGCCTAAAGAGCTATAAGTTTCCCATTGATAAACTAAATTTCGGATTATAGAACATAAAAACCGATAACTTTGAAATCTCAAAATTTTAAATCGAATAAATTTCCATTCGTTGCTCTCCAAAATAAAAATTTAATACTCTATAAATTAAATACTCTCCAAAAAACTCAAAACCAAAAAAGTATAGATCATTTTGATTGAAATATTTGTATTAGTAGTTAAATCCATTTTAGGTGGGCCCGTACTATTGAAACCGATCGCCTTCGTTCATTATCGATTTTAGTTGAACGACTGAAAAACAGTTTTGTGCTATTGTTTTCGACCACTATCTCAAATTTAGTACTATTTTTGTCAATGTGTAGCTACCATTAAATATACAAATTTAGTATTCTTTACACAGTTTAGTACTATCCGTATGCCAAAACTTCATAATTTTTGTATATATGTATGTTTAAAACAAAACAAACTTTTTATCTATATATACATTTTTTTGTGTACACGTATGTATATTATAATCAAAGCCGTCTTTAATCTCTTTAAATAAGCCTGCAACATGTTAACTGTATATATGCAACCAAAATCCATATAAAATTTTATTTAATTTTGTTTTGAATGGTTTAAAATAACCCATACTGTTATCACGTAATATAAATTTGAGCATATTATTATACGCGTAGTGAGAGTGTATTATTTGAACAAAGCCGTTTTCATTTCCCTGTAGGAAGCCCGAATGTACTCATACATAAGCTGTAAAAAATTAGAAAAATCTAACCTATTGAATGTATTTGAGAGATTATGTCACGATTATATATTGCTCATATACAAGAAAAGTGAGAACTCAAAAAATGAAGTTTCATAGAAAATATGAGTTAAGTAATGCGCAACATAACATTTAACATTAAACTTAAAAAATTTTATTTAAGGAAACAGGCATCTCTCGGAAACTCGTTTTAGCTCAAATATGACGATTTGATAAATAAAACTTTATATGTTTTTAATCACAATCATTGCAAAAACTCGAAATTAGTAAATTTGAAAAAAAACTGAGCGTAATTTTTTTGTTTTATTTCAAGTGCTTGTTTTTATTTTTGGAAAATAGAGGCAATAAGCTATCGCTATGAGTGTTATAATTTGCTCAAATTTATATGACGTTATGGTAGTGTGGGTTATTTAAAACCGTTCAAAACATAATTAAAACATTTTTGTAAATGTATATTTGCCACCCTATCGTAATTGCGGTTTTTGAAGATATAAACCGAAGTAAGAATCACATATATTCATTGCATGTATATAATTACATTTTATCATAAATGCTCTGCATTATATCATCTCTTATCAGCTCTAGTGTGCAACTAACTTTAGTGTGCCACTATTCAAGAGTAATCTGCGAAAGCTCCCTGAAAATAAAATATATTAATGAATTAATTGCTTTTAGGTGTAGACTGTAATAAATAGCATTAGTTTTCTGCAATTTGCCAATTAAAAAATTAATTTTTTCATCCCATTGTTGCTAAAACTTAAAAATTTTAAGTGTTCATTTTAGTACAGTAGTATAATAATATAGGAGTACAATAAAAAATAATATAAAAATATAAAAACATAAAATACAAAATTATATGCACTTAAAAAAACTATTCGCATGGACGACTTAAAGAAGATAAGAATCGTTAAAAATAAATATAAATTGTGCAAATTCAGATTCGTTAATAAAATTACAAATACAGTCAATAGGTCACATTTTTTAATAAGTGTCTGCGTACGACGGGAACATGCAGGTTTCTTAAAAGAGATTAAAGACGGCTTTGCATTTGAATGGCTTTAAATAACCCACACTACCATATTGTAATAAAAACAAACAGTTGAAATTAAACAAAAAAAAAGACAAGTTCGCTCGTTGTTTTTTTTTCTACATTGTATTCACAATCGTATATAAAAGACGACATAATCTCACAAATTATTCAATAGGTTACATTTTTCTCATCATTTTATTGCTTATGAATAAGTATAGTTGGGCTTCTTGTAAGGGATTAAAAACGGCTTCAATATTACTGCGAACTACGATAGTCAAAATTAAATAATGCGAAAATAGTGGTTGCTAGATATGAACTGAATCGTTCAGTAACGAACGCCGTCGTAATTAATAGTATGAATTTGACAAAATGAACGACTAATGAAGGCGATTGATTTCAATAGTAGGAGCCCTGTATTTAAAACCCAATATTTTAAATGTATGATTTGATGGAGGTTAAACATTAGCACAATACTGATTTTAATGCCCAAAAATCGTAGGCCAAATTATGTTATTTCTCCTGGCAGACATGATTTTTCAAAATTCCAAGGACGTCAAATATTAAAATTTACCGTCTTCAGAAAATTAGCTTTGAATTTAAAAAGTTGTCAAAGTGACAGAGAAAACGGAATATTATAAAAATCAAACCCATTTTTTGTTAGTTGTCTTTTGTTTTGATACAGAGCGTTTAATAAAAGTTCTTTCCAAAATAATTCAATTATTGTCGCACAATTATGTAGTATTATTGAAAAAGAACATTACCATGCTGTTCCAAAGAGGTATGATATTTTAAAACATTCTACAACTAACTGAGTAATCGTGAACTTAGTTTAAGTTTGAACTATTTTCATACATTTGTGATTTCGACAACTAAAAAAAAAATACGTCAGTTAATTTAAGTCCTTTCTCCATTATAGTTATCTAGCAAAAGTTTTTGATATGTATATTCGAAAAGTTAACTTATATGGATTTTGTAAATGTAAAATCAGAATTAAATAAATCAAAGGATTAACCTAAATCGAAAGAAATGTACGATAAACAAAACAAAAATCGGTATCCCGAGAACATATCTTCCTCCATATAGCTTAATGTGTATTTAGTGTTTTTGCACTAAATAAATACAATATCTAAACAATATAAGATCTAAAGACCCAACTCTATGATCTAATCCTAAATATATACATATACATATACATAAATGCGAAAATATAGTATATCCAAGGAAAATAGGAAGAAATCTTGGAAAAGTTTTTTCGCCCACGATATCGATTACCACTGCATAACACAATATGTATAACATAAAAAACAAAAGAAAATTATTTTCATTCATGTCTTTTGTGTCTTTTATTATTATTAACCTTAAGGATATTCAAGAACATTAAAATGATATACCAGAAAAAGAACATGATGAATACAAATGTTAACTAGGATGTGTATGTCCATCGTTCCATATCTAAAATATGTATCATATATATATATATATAGATAGGATAATTCAAATAAAAATTTCTTTTATTGTTTGTTTATATCTTGTTTGAAATGATTAAGAAATTGTATATGTGGCTCGTAGGCACATCCGTATAAAATTTTATTTTCATTTCACACACTGGACATGACACAAATAATAAAAAAAACCGACAAATGTGTCCATGTACGACTATTATTCTGCATATGTGTATTCGACCACATTACGCAACTAAATCAATCGTATATGCGTGCGTGTGTGTAGGCATGTGTAACAATTTAAGGCCAAAACCATTTAACTCCGTATAATATATAAATATATACAAAAGGAGCGAGATAGGGGGTGTTATGTTATTAAAATGTTCAAAAATATTAAAAATTCCATTCCATACGGAGGCACATGTCCGGCAAATCCTTTTTCGTGTTTTATAAAGTCAATAATGCTATACACATGAACATTTATATATTATATGAAATAAATTGACATAATTTAGAGATAGAAAAAAGGAAAAAAAAGAAGAAAGGTCAGCATCCGGGATAATACAACAACAGTAATAGCAACAACGGCACGCCAAACGAAAAAGGACCTTAAAAAAGCAATTTTTATGTTGTTGTTACACCAAAAATAAAAATATCATCCATTGCCAACGGGTACACTTTAAACTCGTTCGCATAAATTGATATATGGAGTGCAGAGTGGGGAGCAAAACAAAAAACGGAAATTATTTTATAAAAATCTAAAACTTATCAACATCAACATCGGAACGTCATGTAAAAAAATGGAAAATGGGAAATGAACATAATGTACTGAGCGTCGTATGTTAAGTGTTCAACCTTGGAAAGAATTTCCATATATTACATGGTATGTTCACATGATGGAACCATCACATTCATGTACAAAGAATAATCGATACCCGAAGACGGACATGAAAAGCAAAATGGTTAGATTTGTTTATATTGACAGCTCGAGACTTAACATACAACCTTTATACATACAGACAAAATCATATAAATAACATAGATAGTACGATTGTGAATTAAATGATACAAATCTTAGAGGAATTCCCTATGTGATAAATATTAAGTGATTTTAAAATTATTTTACGTGATTGTGATTTTAATCTAGATTTTTCGTTCATCATGTATTTTATGGATTTTGGAAATTATGGAACAGATATATACGTCTGTGAATAGTTTTGATAAGTTTGAGTTAATACGATGAGATCACACGAAAATCTAATTTATATACACTTTATTTTATATAAAACTTTAAATTTAATACAATTTAGGTTTAAAAAAGTTGATTAAACATTACAGATCAATTGAATTAACGGTTTTTTGACCAATACGTCCTTAACATATCTAAATCTTTTATGGCATAAAATAACAAAAAATTCAAACCATACCGATATGTGATATAGAAAAGGAGTCAATAACTTGAAGTGACAACGTTTCCTAAAGTTTGCCTAATTTTGACCCATCTACTAGGATGGACCACCTAACTGGCAATCATTATTCTTTAAAAACCGCTTGCTCACTAAATCTATAATCAAACAATATGGATCGTGCTAATATAATTAATCGGAAACCCGTTCATATTTCGCGCACAGACACGTGCGATGTATAATCACGTGCAACGAGTCGATGAGCAATCAAGATGCGTTTGATGATACTATGAAAGAGTATAATTTGGAACTATAGTTGCTCTCCAGGACACTCATTGAAATCTCATTGAACTGAAAATAAAAACCATATGTCCTAATGCTAAATGTTACTTGACTTTGGAAATAACCTCGGCAATATTGGAATTTTATTTTTCTAGGACTACAGATCAAAAGGTGATCACATTAGTTAAAGCTGCGGTGTTTGTGTCGAGAGGTTTCGGGTTCGAATCGAGGAGGGTTGAAAAAGAGGTGAACACAACTACGATCTCAATCAATTAGAAACCAAGATGCAATGGTTTTTAGTCCTCGAATTCGAGCGATTACGGTACCTCGAATTTAAAATAAATTCTTTATTTTGATGTACATTTTTTTAAAGCTTCAACTAGAGGTAATCACCTTTAATACAGATTAAAAGTTATATCCACTTTAACTTTTACAACAACATAAGTTACGTCTTAATTGGTACGATATTTATTCTGACATCAAATTATCAAAATAAATATTTGTACGATATATTAGATACGTGCTGAGAAACACACTGACCCAAAAATTCATTGTCATTTCCCAACAATTTGTTTATGATGACACAACAGTACAAGATAATGCTTTCTATACATAATCAACAAAATGACCTAAATTGGTCATAATATGCCTTATTCATCTTGTTATACACAAACAAAAAATCATTTTAATACCTGTCTAGATATGCTACTTAAATATGTCAATAATTTACGGAAATAATAGGATCGTAAACAGGAAATTTAGTTCAAACAAAAAAAATGGAAATGGGACAAAAAACAATTATTTTTCTTAATTAATTTATTTTCATGATAAAAATAATAATTTTGTTCCGTTTTTCATTCAACGAAAATGTCGAAATGTCGAAAAGAAATTATATCAAATAAAAAAAGGAAAATTAGAAATTAATTGAGAAAAATAAAATAAATAAAAAATTTTATATTATTTTTGTTTTTAATCTTTAAAGTGGAAAATTTATTTGTACACACACATATATATATATATATATATATATATATATATATATATATATATATATATATATATATATATATATATATATATAACTCTTTATATATTTTTGATTAACTCTTTAAATCAATTAGAAGGCCTAGTTTAACGAACATTTCAGTTTTTCGTTAACAAAAGCTTCAGAACTTTAATTTAATTAGGACTTCTGTTTTACATTTCATGCATTTTTCCTGTATTAAATGAACCAGCATATTTTAAACGTCGTAATACTCAGTCAGTTCATGTGAATGGATATAATCATTCTAGAGAAAGTAAGTGCAACGATATTATTTTAAAATTATATTGAAATCTACTGTACTTTTCCATAGTTAACATTTAAATTTAGACATTTAAATTGGTAAATCCTCTGCACATACAATATATAAACATCACCATTCAATTCAAAAGTAATTGGAAAATTTAATGAGTTTAAATCCAAAAACATTATAGGAAAAATGAAAAATGTAATCATAAATTCACCTGCTGTACTTTAGAAGTTATATTCTTCATTTATAAATTTAGTCGACTGAATCAGGAAAAAATAAATTGTATAGTATGCTAAAAATTATGTCAAATATTTTAATAAATTAATCGAAATGTATATATAGTGAATAGTGATGGTTAAAATTCAAAATCATTACGTGGTTCAAAAGGTCTCTTTAGAAAAACTGCTACGAAAGCTATTTTGATGCACTCCCAAAAAGTTGACCTTTGACTGATATATTTTACGGAAAATTTGGTTGGTTGAGTTAACCTTGATTTGATATATTAAAACTTTTAACTTTAATGACTCGTTACAGCTGCATAAGCTGATTGTTTACTTCATCAAAAATTGTATTCTTGCTTAATTACTTAATCTTGCCTTTTCAATACACCAATCAACATTATTGATAAAGGGCAGCCTACTATTTTAGAAGAAGACCACTTATTTTGCTGATAGTCATCCCTAAAGCTCCTTTGTTGAAATTATAGAAATATAAATTTCTTTGTAACTTAATACACATATAGAAGATACTGTGGTGACACAGCCCTTTACAGATGCATCTAGAAAAACTAAAAGCTTGATACTCGCAAGGTTTTAGAAATAAAATCTGTCATTTTGTAAATATTGGTTGGCTTTCTAGTCACATTTAAAAACTGTGAAGCTGTCATTAGATGGATTTCAGTAAAGCCCTAGCAACTTAAGCAATTTGGTGGTTTCTTTAGGGCCATCGTCGAGTAACTGCTGATTATTCGAAATCCTTTTACTTAGATGAAAGCCAACACTTTTTTTGACTGCTTTTTTGATATTTCAAATATATTTGTTCATTTAATGGCTTGAAAACGTATTCACGTTCCATTTCACATGCATCGCAAATTGTACAATTGTGGGATGAAGTTCATGAATGTGGAATGAAAATATACGCCAAAACGCTTCATTGCAGCTTACATATAAGACCAACTTGAACGTTGGTAATGGGAGTTTGAACGCCAAAAACCGCCATATTGCTGCCTTTCGTGATATATTTGCAAATGTATTTGATGGGCTTCACTGAATTTTTGAAAATTAGGGGCAAATACGGAACAATCTAAGTGTTGTCGACCACGAAATCGTTTCCTTTTACTTTCATTGTGATAGTTCTACCGTTATCATCGGGTGATCGACGCCGATTTAGTGGATAACCATCGCTGCCAGTGATAGTCTCAGCCGTCAAATTTCGTGGATAACGCTTGGAACACTTGCCGTCAACAGTGCACGGTAAATAGGGGTTGATGCCACCATACGGACCGTGAATCATGTACGTAACTACAACATCATGCAGGTCTGGATCTGTTTCGGGATCAGGAATCTCGATACATATCAGTCTGGTTTAATTCTTTTAACCAAATAAGAATAATGTGTGCATGCGGCAAACCTCATTTTTGCCATTCAATCGATTACATCCAGCATCGAGTATCCCCAAAGACGCGATGCTGATCAATATAATTCATCTGCTACCGGATTTGTTATTTGAATACACGTGGGGTGATGTCGTGCCGATCACTTGATGTTTGACTGAGAAGTAGAACATATGTTATCATATGTCATTGTATCTTGCACATATTCATGCATACGAAATGGACTGCCAATGTGCGTCGCCGGTAGAATAGTCAATCGACCAACATTAGCTGCAACACCTTCGTTGCTGATTGCATCGTGCAAAATAATATACTCCTTCGAACGCAGTTTGGCTTGGTTCAACCGAATGAAAGTGAGGCACTCCGATTCGATTTTGACGTACATGTCGATGCAATATTGCTGAAGTAAAAGTATGATAAATAAATCCGCTCATTGGATTTATCATGTTGATATTGAACGGATATCTATCGTCCACCGTATGAACGGTGTAATTCGTATATTCGTTGCCCAATGTCACGACGTGTAAGTAAACAATATCGCGCATTCCCAAGTTTTCACCAACAATCGCAATTGTGACTTCATCTATTGATGGAGAGTTGAATTGGCGTTTGTGTGTGTGTTCCAGCGTGTCATTGTACCAATCTGATCCCGACTTTGTAGTCATCACTTGGCATGCAATCCAACGCAGTTTTGAACCACCGAACCAATGTATGATGTTTATGAAGTAGTTGCTGCAGATCTTGAAGCATGGCTCTTTTTACTGCCGTATATTGATCGTTTGGCGCCGATCATGTTGGTCCTTTATATTGTTCGTGAAATAAATTTGGATGAATTTTTGCTGTGCGTCTTAAAGCGGTTGCAATGATCCAATTCGATGGTGAATGAAAAACTAAAAAAGAATCCATTCCCCAGGAGATTCTAGCATTAATTTCTTAATACTTTGTGAAACTATCTTTTTGACCTTATTCGATTAGTATTGCAACACAAAGTTATGTCTGTTGAATGAAAAGTGGCTACATTGTGACCTATTCTTAAAAAAGATCGCACAAAATGTGAAAACTATCACGGTATGGCTCTCTTTTGCAGAGTATTCAAATAACTGTATTACTTAGTATTGTAGAGAATCATTCACTTGGCGGAGAAAATTGTAGGTGGCTAACAAGAAGGATTTTGTCCGAATCGGTCAGTCACTGATCAAGTTTTTCCGATTAAGATAATTCTTTCTAAATATTACGAAACATCTTGTGACGTACATCAAGCGTTCTTAAATTGCCAGCAAACCTATATGATTAAATTCATCGTAAGATAGCTTTTCGATGTCTGGGAGTATCTGACAAATATGTGCGTTTACGTAAAATGACAGTAATGCAGTCACGGTTTTATGTCAAAGTTAAGAACATGCTATCAGAAATTTTGGTAATTTTTGGTGTGCGCCAAGGAGATGCTCTGTCTCCGATACTCTTTAATACTAGTTGATCGTTCCTTAAAGCAAAACACCTCAGGGCAAAATCTTGTATCGTCTGTCCAACTAGGTTCTAGCATTTTCAGATGATATTTGTAAAATGGAACTGAATGGCTGTGTTAAAGAACTATACTGGATCCACTTGTATGATTCTCTGTTTCCATTGGATAGTTTTAGAGATGTGTGTTGTCAGCTTAGCGATCCAAACAGTTAGTTGCCTTATACGATAAGCACAGAATTATTTGGTCAAATTTTGATCATATTTGCGTTAAGAGACATGGAATTTCTCTTCCACCACATTAATCAAAACCACTAAACATTTAGATGGTTACTGATTTTTTCCATTGAAATATTAATCAACCTTTATGTTAAACTCTTTATAAATCGTAAATTTATTACACTCTTTTAAAATTGAACTCATCGCCAGAAGCGAATAAAATTCTAAACGACAGATTAATTTTAAATATTCATCTTGGTATAATATAATTGGTCATTAAAATGTAAATTCCAACTCGTTTTCCCAAACGTTTTTCCAAACCAAATGAAAATAAATAAAATTTGAAATATGTACATGATTTATACGTCTTGGCTGGCAATAGACAAAAGATATCATTTCTGGTCCATTAATCATATATAAAAATCATTATACTCAAATTGTTCTTCTATCCGCATGTATCTGTCACCACGATTGAACTCATTTTGGCCCAACATAATTTCACATATATTCGTAATGATAAAATATTCGTCTATAATATTAAAATATTGAAATTAAAAAAAAAAAAACAGAACCGTCCATTTTCCCCAAACACCAAAACTCATGGTTATCCATATTATCAAAAAGAGTTTAATCTAATGGAAAGCTCAAATTGGAAAATTTTTGTATCCCACCCACCGCAACAAAATATTTAGAAAATAATCATAACGTTTTTAACTATATATAAACTCGAAGATATGTTCACTTCATATAGATAAATATTAGGCCATTGTTGTCAGGGGGTGTGCATGTAACACGTAAAATTATGGAAACATGCAAAAAATTCTTTGAGTTTCATCAAAGTACGTGCATTGAAGATAAAAAACAGAAATAACTGAAAAATACTAAACTACTATCAAACGTTTTTTCGCTTCTGCCATAGCACAGTTATTTTTCAGATAATTGCTGGTCTTTCGAATTTCCTTTTACGTTGCACTACTTTTCAATAATCAAGGTTCCAGTCTAATGACATACACTTGGTGTTTTCCTTAGTATTTATGGCCAATCATAGATTAAATACAAATAGTACTACTATCATAAGAAATAAACAGTTTACCTATTGTAGTTCCAGATGTCGGGTCGATAGAATATCGAGAACATTTAGGAAAAATATATGACATTTAGGCGATTATTAATATAAAAATATTTTGATTATTTTAAAACGATACCAGTAGCGACATCTAACACGCCAATGGGCTAACATATCATAGTAGTTATCTATACTATAAAAAACATTGCGATTACCTGTCAGTCTTCATTGAATTCCGTTTGAGGAAGTTTTATCTAGTTTTTGCATGGCACTATCCAATACGATCTGAAACAGCGTTGTTGAGAGTACGCATCATTACCTTACTTCCCGATTGTTGCAGAATGCTTTACTTTGATTGTCTTCGTATTGAACTTGGTTTCCAGCATCCCGAAACATTCCTTGTATAAATTTAACTAATTTTTTTTTTGGGATGCCCATTTTACAATACATTTCTTGAATGTTCAGTGATAATTCGGCGACTCAGTGGACGTGATAAGTTTGCAACCAGCTTGTTTTCTAACTTTGCGTGGATTGCAGGTTATAGTCTGTCTAGAATGACAATTGCTAGTATTTTTATTGGTGTGCCTTCCGCTTTTATGTCTGATCCATAAGATATTAATATATTCAATACCAATTTCGTTGGTGTTAAAATGGCACATTTTGTGCCTATACAGGTGACGATGGTATATCTTCATTTTTAAGTATATATTACTTTTGTGAACAAACATTACACCCACTTACGCCTAGTGTCCCAAATTATTTTGATATTGAAATGGGTAATGGTGAAGTTATCGATGACTAATCTAATTAACATATCATTTTAGTGTTCGTTCTATTTCTGTTTCTAGATGAGCGATTTATGATAGTGGTCTAAGGCATGATGAGTATCAATGGCAGGTTGTGACAAAGGTGGCGAATTCAGATGGGTTTTGTCAAAAGTTTTTTTTGTCGCCTGTTATGTAGCATGTTAGCAGGAGAATTTACTCGTATCTGGCGTTATGTAATGACTTAAGATAAATTAAGCAATGGTAATTTCCATGTTATTTTTGGAATAAATTTTCTTTGGGAAATCTGGTGAAGATAACAAATTTAGGACATTTCGTAAGTTTTTCCCACTGGCGAACTATTTCATAAGAAAATTCTGTCCCTGTCTCCTCATATAGACTACAAGAAATTATTTAATGCTCAATATCGGAAATATGTTTTTCCACCGGACAAAGTTTCTGGCTCGTGCTTTCATTTGAACAATTCCTAGATGTTCATTAGAATTATTAGAGGACGGTTTCATCAGCAGTCCGATATGTGAACCAACCTCGCATACTCGATTGCGACTTCTAAAATAAAGAAAAAACTTATCTGGACCGTCCAAATTATATGACCCGCTTATTGATTTTTAGTGAACATCGGCACATTATGCGGTAGCCATTTCATACGCATTACCAAACATGCATCGTCTAACATCAGGGCTGTCATTACCGCACTGGTGTTTGTTTATTTGAATTGAACAATCCCAATAATGGACGATGATCTGAGGTAATACATAAATATCTACCAATACAAACTCGTGAAACTTGTTTTACCCCAGATACAAATCAAGATCGATTTAAGCAAAAGTTGTAAGCTTTGTAAGAGTCCTAGAGTAAGAAGAGTCCTGTATTTCCGATCCATTGTTGATACGATTTCAGAGTATAGTATCAATTTCGTTCTGCAGGCACCACATATATTTGACAAGGGTAGCTAAAAATCATGATGTAATAATAAGTTTCCTAGCATCCCTCCATATCTAACGCAACCTTTTGTCAAGCAAACGATTCTGTAATAGTATCTTTCGGTGGCAGAAAAAAATAATCTCAAAAATGACTTATGTTCCTTGCCAGTTGGTATTGTTGCATCTCTGATGGATTTAACCTTTTCGATGTTTGGTTTGATGCCGGTGATATCTATTTTAAAGCCAAAAAACACAACAAGATTTAGTTTCGATGAAATTCTGGAAAGTGACAGTAGCAGAACAAATATCAAAATACACCCTAATCACTTGAAATGGTCCTTTTTGTGCAGTCTCTCGTCTCTAGACACTTGTCACACAAACTTATTACAAGCGTCTAGAGACCTGAGCCAAGTCCAGTTTTACGAAGACTTTAACTCCAGCAAGTGCCAAAAGTAGAAAGATGTAGGTATAGGAATATTGAAACAATGAGGGTTTCGCCCTCGAGGGGCTTCTGAATATAATAATTCAAAGATAAACTACTCAATCCACTTGCTTGGTGTATATGACATTACAGGGAAATTTATGTATATATGTAGTAGCTTTCCTGGATCTGTACATGAGCAAAAAGTGTTACGGCATTGTTTTCTTTACAAAAATGGAAATTTTCCACCGAAAAGCTTTTATTATCTTGGAAATAGCGGTTACAGCTGAAAGTCGGCACCAGTTGGAGTAATAACTCCTTACAAAGCAACATCTCGATCTCCAATAACACCAGCACAGCGCCAGTTTAATAATATTCACAATAAAGCCCGATCAATTATTGAATGTACATTTGGCCAAATGAAAATAAGATGGAGATGCATTTTTGAAATCACATTAGAATTAAAAATTGAAAATTCATCTACAACAATAGTGGCATGCTGTTTGATGCACACTATATGTGCTTGTCAATCAGATTTTTCAGAAGACCTTGTAAATTCCAGAAATAATGGTAAAAAATGTTGGTTCTGATGCAAGATACTGTTTCAGGGTTCTTTTCGTTCCTCTGGTGGTCGAACTGTTTCTCCCAATGTTGATGTATGTTGTTGTGTTAATGCTGCATTTGAGGATGATATCAGTTGACTTGGGCAAGATTCAATTATAAGCGGTGGACTTATGTTATACTTATCCGAAGCATATTTATGAAGTATGTCAAAAAATTACCAATTTTTGGTCATCTCACAAGGACCTTCTGTGCCCGAATCCGTAAGTGGTTGAATTTCTTCTGACCCTAGAAATACAATAACTTCAATATTGAGCTTTGATAAAATAATTAAAAGGATGTAATATGGACTTACAACGAATTGAATAATTTTTTCACAAACTCATATCACAAAACTATCTCAAATTTATTTTAAGAAACATTTTTATGTTTCAATTACAAATTATGAATAAATTTTGTTTTGAAAAACGAAAACAAAATATCAACGCTTGCTTATTCCTATATAAAATAAAATTGAATGATTTAATCGACTCGAACACTAGACTTTTGCGTGACAGTGCTGCCTCTTGCGGAAAAATAATGAATCTATTTTAGAATAGTCGATTTAGAACGAATTCGGGTAAATAGTATATATCGAATAACTTTGTTCTTTTTTGTTTCGGAATCACTATTTTTGATTACGGTTGTGTCACCACAGGTAAAATCTTTTCTTTAAATTTTCTTTGGTCATTTCACTATTATATGAGCATTATATCTGTGCTTTAGAATTAAAAGGCCACATGTCCAATATTTGTATTTTCCAAGAGAGCATCTTAAAGATATTAACGGGTGTGAAGTTTGTCCCAAATACCAAAAATAAGCATGGATTAGTAAATACACTGTTAATATACTTATAAGAATTTTGAGTGAATTTAGGTAATTTGAACATTTCTATAAACTGAATAAATAAAACCATTTCGAAGTATTTTACAATTATTGTAAAGATTCCACTGAATGGAAATGATAGCCTTATTTTTATTGTATCAAATGAGATATGTGTCATTTCCTAACTGAGGAGATGAATAAGTTTTTTTTAGTTCTTATGTCATAGGTTCATTGATTCTATTTGTTTGAGTAGTTTATTCTTCGGTTAATACCACAAATCCTAGAGTTTGTTCTGAGACACCCCTATATAGAAATTTTAGCCTTGTTTTTATTGTATTGAATGAGCTATGTGTCATTTCCAAATGGAGGGGATGAATAAGTTTTTTTTTAGTTCGTATGTCATAGGTTCATCGATTCTATTTGTTTAAGTAGTTTATTCTTCAGTTAATACCACAAATCCTAGAGTTTGTTCTAAGATGCCACTATGCAGAATTGTTAGCCTTATTTTTATTGTATCAAATGAGTTTTGTGTCATTTCCAAACGGAGGGGATAAATAAAGCTAACATTTCTATATAGTGGCATCTTAGAACAAACTCTAGGATTTGTGGTATTAACCGAAGAATAAAGTACTCAAACAAATCCAGTATTTGTTTGATAAACCGATTTTAAAATCATGATGAACCAGATTTTTTAAGGTGCACAAATAATTTTGTATAAAATTAAATCAATTGTCTTTTCTCCTACAATTAAAATTTTAAATTTTTTTTTATTGAATTATAAAGCAAAAATATTTAAACTAACAAAATAAAAATTATTACTTTCAAAAAGATTTTTATTTATATCTATTTTAAAATAATTTGTACGACGTTACCTTCAAAATTTAGCTTGCACAAATAATTTTGAATAGGATTGTATATTTATCTTAAATGTTATAAATCCAATTTGAAAAAAAAAAAATGTTTACATTCTGTCTCATTCTAATATCGTATAGCTTTCTGTTTAAAAATTTGATTTTACAGTGTAACTACTAACACTCTAAGAACACTCCAATAAGAAAATTTCTACTAACACTCCAATAAGAAAATTCTTATTGGATTTGTATACGTACATGGTATTTTTTTTGGGACAAACTTTACACCCGTAGATATTAAGGGGTTTCTGGAAAATTTGGCTTTGTATTAAAATTTCAAGTCATTTTTTCCCGAAGCCATAAAACCATTTCGTTTGTGACGACGAATATGGCTGCTGAACTCGTACAGATTCGACATAATCCTGTTTAGCCATTTCAAGCATTTTTTTTGATCGGCTGTACTTTTATTTGCTTAAAATAGAAAACCAATGATTAAAATAACTACTAACATTTGTAATTTAAATATTTTAATATTTCTTTGTTTAATTACCTTTCAAAAACTTTGCAGCACTTAACTTAAATTATAAATTTTTTTCTCTTTACATGCAATTAAAACAATTTAAAATAATAAAATTAATAAAACTCAGACTTATATTAAGTCACTCATTTGAAATTTATAATATATATAACGGCTTAGCTTTATATATATTTTACAACTTATGTCAATATTAAAAGTTTTAAAAAGAATGGGTTATGCCATTTTAAAACTTATAAAACTAATCAAATAGTTTTATTTGATTATTCACTATAAAGGTCGTAAATTAATTTATGCCCTTTTATATTTTTAAAAAACAATAAATTTCTAAGTGCATACGTTATAATTAAAACTAATGCCCGTTTGTGAAAATTACACAGGTTAACTAATGAGATATCCATGTAAAATAAAAAAAAATATACTGTCTACTGCGATTATTCTGTCTTAATCATACTACCATGAAACAAAATTTGAAAAGAATAATTTTTCAAAATTTTCTGAAGCCGCTTTCACAGAAAAATTCTGCAGAATTCTTCAGTAATATTTCTTCGGCAAAACATGACGGAATTAAATTTTGTTTACCTTTTTTTAGTAATTTTTTAGTAATAAATAATAAAATTCAATTTTAGGTTGGTATACACTTTCGGAATTTACTAAAAAAGATAAACAATATTTAATTCCGTCATGTTTTGCCGAAGAAATATTACTGAAGAATTCTGCAGAATTTTTCTGTGAAAGCGGCTTGAATGCGATTTCTTGATCAGGTCCTCATTGAAATAAAATATATTATTTTTTTTTGTTAGTTTTAAAAGCGGGTGTGCCTTGATGAAAATTTTAATCGTTTTAAGTAACTGAATAAAATAAATAAATGACACAGAATAAAAATATAAAATAAATTAACACATTACAAAATGAAGTAAAGGTGATAGCGATTTTATACGATATTAACTTTATTATGATTTTTGGACACGTAAGTACGAAAAAAAACAATAACTTGATGAAACAAGAGAGTTCATTTTTTTATTGTCGCAACTTATTTCGATTTTGATTTTGATAAATTTTTAACTCATTATATAATTATTCGAAACCCACTTCTGAATTGTTGTGAGTATAACCGAAATAACCGTTTTAATTTATAATATATTATTTATAATATATAATAATATTATTTAATCCAGTCGTAAGGCTATCACCCCATTCTAAATCTTTCGACTGACTCATGTTTTTATCACTTTTACTAAGTGAACGAGGTTAATTCGTCATATTGTACAACAGGACCAATCGACATGCTATTTACGCGGTACCAGCACAAATAGGGACTTTGTTCACAGGTTACGGCGGCAATATTCTGTGCAGAACTTAACGAGAAGATCGGTGCCAATATTACATCAATGAAGGAAACGGTGACTACAACAATGTAAAAATATCGATAAAGTCCGTGCCAGCAATGGTCTTTAAATCTTTTTATTATATATCCGTTGAGCGGAGACACAAATATTTTTGGTTATTATATGAATATAATTTTTATAGTTTCGTATTACTGTTCAAAAACGATTATTTAATGACTTTTTTTTGATATTTATAAATAGCAGTGACATTATCCACATGGTTGGAACCAAAAGAGTAACACTAAAAACGTTAATAAAATCAATTCGTCATATCGATTAGTTTTTAAATTGCGAGCAAAATAACCATTAAGATAATATTATTGAGTTGATGAACTATATATTTGTTATATGACACATGTCGACTATGAACTAATCAATTAATTAAAGCACATCGAGTAGAACAAAACCTTATAAATTTTAATTGATTTAAATTCATCGGCAAGCTGTTACTATATATACCGCATATCGATCTGATTACAAACTAAAATTTCGTACTTAAATATTTTACGACCCAAATGTGTCGTAAAATATTTAAATTTAATTTAAATTTATATTGTAAACATAAAAATGATAAAATTTCACCATGTAATATTTAATAGTCTGACGTCAACAAAGTTTGCAACTATTATTGTTCAAAGTACATTATAATAAAACTATACTACTTTGTATAGAAAGGAAACGAGTAATTGGCACTCGAGAGACGAGTGGAACATATTATTTATAATGATTACGTTAAGAGATACGAAAAAAAAATTTACAGCGGGAAATACCGTAATTTAAATTAGAGTCTAACGAAATAAAATAGCTATATAAATAACTGTACACATCATATTTTTAATTAAAGTATAGTAACGGTAATTAAAAATCTTGTCACCTAATTAAAATGAAAAAAAATTGTAGTTTTATAAATTAGTTTTATTTTGAACTATGGGCTACGTATGACTCGTGATCAGCGATTCAAACTGTTGCTAACTATTGTTTACAACTTTCAGTTATTAAACTGTTTCCAATCGAAAATAAAAATAATTATAAATCGATGTGTACAGATCGTTGCTGGCCCTAAAACAATCGATAATCTGACTTCAATAGTTTCGATCCCTATAGCTTGTTGTTCGTATTCTTCTAGGAAACCAGAAGAATGCATGTTATTCTTTACTACGAGGAGTCACCGAAGTGACCGAACTAGTGTACTCGCTGTCGTTTTTCTTCATAAACGACATCAGAAATTTACTTCGAATTTCCAATCTCGTGGTTGAAGAGAACTTGACAAGTGTTATCATCGTCACTGGCTGCAAATAATAAGTTACTAGTATTTTCTCAAGTCTTTTAAACTAATTAAACTGTAATTGTAATTGAACTTATTTAAAAAATTCTTCATTTCAGTGAATGGCCACCGGTACCGTTTTACTTTAAGTGAAGTGGCTACTACGATGTAAATGAAAAAAGAGAATGTAAAAATTTGGAATTGGCATTCAAATGACTGCGAAACATTTGCTTCTTATGTTTATCTTTTATACGATCTCTGACCTTATCGTTACAGATTAAGATTAACTATTCAAAGCTAAAAGAAGTTAACCGTCAAAACTATACGAAAGCTTTTAAAGTTTTTTAAATTTTAGAAAAAATTTAGTTTAGAGTCAGTTATTTTTGTGGTATATTGACCTTAAAATCTAAACTGTGAACAATTTAACTTTTCAACTTTAAAAATTAAATGTGGAGCTGTGTGTAATATTACAAAGCAGTTAACAATTTATTTAAAATTTAATATGTTCAAATTTATTATTTCCGTTTGCCAAAACTGTTTAATAAGAAATCCCAGGTCAGATATTGCTATCAAACTGTTATTATTTATCAAACTGTTGCAATGGAGTCTGACGATTTAAGTCCACTGTTAAGCCCAATCGAACTTTAGTTAATATTCTGAATTTGGATATAAACGTCTAAATTCAACAAAATAAATGAATTTGTTATGGTAAGATGCACAAGTTTCTGTTATAGGTCATCTTTTAGTGTTTTTATAAACGTGATGAATGACCTTCCCTCAAATTTAAACTACATTTATGGACAATTTTAAAATAATTATAGGAAAGACAGACGCGTAAAAATTCCATACCAAAAGAGATAAAATAGGTCGTTTATAACCATCAAATGGAATATTCGTGTAGCAATTCGCAGTATTAAGCATAATGTTGATTAGATTTTATTAGCAAAAGTCTAAAAAAATAACAGTGACATCCACATCCTGGCACTGAACCACAAGAAATAAACATAAAAATATACTTGATTATGCCAGAAAGTTTGACTACTAACACGATAAAAAAGCGAGACTAATTTTGAAACTTTTTTGACTACATATAGGTCCTAATTTGGTTTATTATTTAAACTTTAAAAAATCTAGATGAACAAGCTCAAAAACTTAAAAAATCTCAATATAATGTTTAAAACTAATGCTCAAAAAGTTTTACTCGTTTCGAGTTATAAACGTTTCAAAAAATTCAAAACGTTTCAATTTTAAACCAAAAATGTCTGTAAAATTCTATCTGTTGGTTCAAAAAGTAAACCTGTGTGTTTAAAATCTAACAGGATTGGTTAAAAATATAAACTATTTAGTTTGTAATCAAACAAAAAAAGTTTTTATTTAAAATAAAACGTCAGTAATTTTCTGATTTGATCAGTCAATGATTTTTGTTGAACAGCTGTATTATTCCAGTATTAAACCTCCACCATTGAATTTGATATGTTGCCTAATTGACTAAAAAAAATAATAACAAATATAAACATTATTTACAATGAAGAGAAACGAAACTTGCTTCGTTTCATTGTAACAGTTCGGTTTTGATCGAGCTCATGAAAACATGTCAATTATATTTCATGTACAAATATAAAAATTCGCTCTCTTATTAGGCTGCAGAGAGCAAACTACAATAACTTCATAGTCATGGTTCATACTAGGTTTTTATACTTCATATGATCACGTGGTTCTAGTGAATTATAAGAAAATTTCGTTTATTACACCTTTGATGCGTTCAATTTTTCTAATATGGCAAAGTTAACTTAACTCTTATGTATTTTTGAGTTGAGAACCATTATGAATAATTTTAAATCTTTTATTTTTTAAATTTTAATATTTAAGAGAAAATTTTAGATTTTTAAACCTTTTATTTTTAAATTTAGTATGACCAAATATGACCAAATTTTGTATTAAAATGATATCTTCATTCAAGGTCAAATACTTTAAACAAAGTGATTCAAATTCTTAAGGATTTTGTATCATTATTAGACAGATGTAAAGTTGAGCTTCAGAAATAAGGTCCAAATTGCCAAGAATTATTAAACCATCTACCAACTCATTTAAAGAACAATCGTACAGTAATAATCAATCGATCAAAACACTAGGTATATATGATGAAATTTTGTGAATGATCAGTTCGATAGGAAAATAAAGATTTACTTTCCTGCAGCTGGTCCGAATTATTAAATATTAAATTTAAACTTGGATTAATATAGATAAAATTCACGCCATAAATGATTCATTCAGTAATTCAATTATTTTCCGGCATAACTTTTACTTAATAAAACTAAAACTATAAAGCATGAACAACAAGAAGGAGCTATGCCATATACAGAATACAACATTAAAAACCTTTAAAAAAAGTTATTATTTATATAGGCACAAAAAAACAGGATTATCATGTTACAATAGCAAGAATTATTAATTATTATAGCATCATTGTTTTTTGAAGAAAAACGGCCCGATGATGCATACAGCTAAAAATATTAACCAAACGATATATTACAGATGCTTTTGTTTCAAATTAATAACTCTTCGATTTTCTTTATTCTAAATGTGTCAAGTTTGACAGGTTTTGAAACTATAACGCCGGTATTTTATATTGCGGGATTTATCTGTAAAATTATACAATTTAGCAATCAAGTGTGTAATGCTCAGTTTTGTTCAGGATGTAAAATTTGACCAAAGCAACTTAATACTATGTGTAGACCACAAATACTACTATAAATATATATATATATATATATATATATATATATATATATATATATATATATATATATATCATTTTATTTTTATATAATATATAAATAACTCAATTGCTAACTCAATAATTCAAGAACGATTAGATGTCGTCGAACGTCTACCACCACTCGTTCCCACATAATTTAAAATAAAATAAGCGCAGCATAATTTTCAGTAATAAAATGCCCTTAGATATAAGAATCAACAACTCAATAGTCCATGATGAATAACCTCATGAAAAAAATATAAAAATAAGTTGACAACAACAACAACCAGCAAGTGACAACAACAAAACGTTTAACAAATATTCGATATGTTATGTTTCGCCCAAAGCAATATGGCTTCTAAAATACTTGTACTGGTCTGAATTTGTACATATATTCGTTTATTTATGATTTCCGCTTTCACTAATATTGGGCGACTCTCGCCCTAAAATTTGTTTATATATGTTGGCAATTAGTTTAAAATATGCCAATTTTGTCCTTTTTCTTGCAAAATTGTTGTGTATACAAAATCATATATATGCCACTGTTTTTATCAAAATGTTATGTTGTTAAAATATGTGAATGATTTTGATGGTGAAAATCATAAATCCAAAGTGAATACATAAACAGGATTTTTTTTATGTTTTTGTATATACGTTATAATAAACATTCAGTTTACCGTGCCGGAAATTGAATTTTTATATGAAAGAAACAGGTACTCGTATATTATTAACTTGTATCTCTATATAGAGATCCATCCCCTTCCACGACTGTGCGAGACATCTCTTTTAATTTATTAGTTTAAGATAAATCCAATTTTACATAACCCTCGTAGCAATCGCGAGGATAAACATAAATATAACAACTGTGTATATTAACATTTAGGGTGAAAAACTGTTGGTGCTTGCCTAATGACGTAATTTAAGCTCTGATAGTCTAATAGGAACCGTATTTTCCAGTCGGAAAATTTAAATATATTTTTAAACTTTACTAGATTATTAGAATGACATTCGGATCGTTGTTAATTTATAATCTCTTGATTTGTTAATGACTTGAATTGATTTTGTGTAAGCGTTAAAACCAGTTTATATAAAAGAAAAATTTTCGTTATCTAAATATGATCCTTTGGAGCTTTCATAAATTGTTTAATTGAGAGTATTTATATTCAGTCAAATTTAAAAGAAAATTGAATATTAGCGGTTTAAGGCCTTAATCGTAAAATGATAGTGGTGAGAGTTATAACTATCGAGCGTAGTGAGCCCAGATTAATTTTTAAGAGTTAAATTCTTAAAAAGCGGATTCCGGTGCCTAGTGTTCCAGTAAAATTAATAAATGCTAAATTTAAATAAATTTCTTTCTGTATCATCTTTTAAAATCCATAAGACTAAATCTGTGATTAGTGGATGAAGGGTATTTTAGTAAGGGGAAAAGTACATTGATCAATGGTGTACAGTTGCCTTTATTCCTAAGAAGTTTAAATGACTTGTTACATGACGTCATAATGTGCTTCTCCAGCATATTTTAAAATTTGTATTGCAGTGATGCATTGTAGCTATACTACTACATTTATTTTGTCAACCAAAATGTTAACAATCTCGGCAAGAAGTTATTCACAAACACAGCGGATTTTTAAATTCATTAATATGGAAATTTTTTGAAAAAATACATGATTAAAAAGGAGAGAATGTGACCTCAAGTCTTCATCATTTTGAATATTAATGCCATTGTGGTTCAATTACTTTGTTCAGTTGTTATTTATTTTTTCTGCTCAAGTAAAGTACGAAATGGTCCTTCTCTTTTCAAAAGACATGGTTTTCTTAACCCAAATGTCCAAAGATTCAACTTGTTCCAAGAACTATATTATAACTCATTTGTTACGAGCTTATAAATTAAGTGGAAGTGGATGGTGGTATACTTACCTCTGTTCTACAAAATACAGAAACAAAAATTTTGGTAAAAAAAGAATTAAAAATCCTTACCTTAAAATTGAGGAAGAGAACAAGGTGAGAAACGTAATCAAAGAATACAAATGTAAGTTGATTGATTGTGTAGTATAACTAAATAATGAAAATATATAAACCAAAAGCCGAAGCATATCCAAATAAGATAAAAATAATTCCAACTAAAGAAAACATCAAAAATCTGTTATTGCTGACAGCTTTTAGAAACCGGAGATTGAACTCTAGATTAAGTGAAATATGTAACCTTAGCTTTTAATGATTTAAACCCTTTGATTTTATACCTTAGGTTTGAAAGTATGATATAAAATGATAAGACCCAAAGAACCTAAAAAAAATCATGACTTTGCCGTGTACCATTTCATTTCTTTCTTTGGCTCAGTATTGACCCAAATAAGCACCGATTTGTTTAACAAAATGAGATCCAATAAAACAGAGGCCACTTCACGTTAATGAACTAAATGCTGTTACCGTAAAAGGTTGCTAAGCTACCGGTTATCTAGGAGGGCAACGAAGAAACAACAACGAAGAGTTTAAAGAGTGGCAGTCATATAGAAATAAGATCAAACATATTTAAGCAATAATTACGTTTAAGGAAGCGATCCGTCCCACAAATTACGTGTTTTAGCAGAATGAATTTACGTCCATAATATATACTACTCTATAGCATTTTTTAATTTCGGTTCTATTTAAACATATAATAAACCAATGACATTTTCCAAGGAAACTAAACTACTTTCTTAGAACAGTTTTTTTTATTAGGGTCATGTCGTAAAGCTTAGTTATTTACATCAAACCATTAAAAGTACAAGAATTTTATCAACGTTGAAACATATTTCTAACTGAATTAAGTTCTTACCTAACTCAGAAGATAAATTATTCAAATGAGCGAGAGGGGTTTAGAGCGGGTCATATAAATTCTGACAGATAACAGTTTAGAAAAGAAATGCAGGTGGCCTACTTGAATAAGAGTTATAAGATAAAAGAGCTGTATCTTTCAAGCTAACATACCGGTGCATACCTTGCAGTGTTCAGAACAGCAAATATCTTAACATATGATTTTAACCGACAAAAACGAATTTTGGTATGAACCGCTGCATGAATAGAACTGATGATTTGCTTATGATAACATTCCTCGTTATTTCAGAATATTCACTGTGATATATATTAAAATAAAAGCAATCTTTCTTTGGATTCTTGTCCAATCCAAATCAAATCTTAGAGACGAACATTTTTCTATTTCTAAGTTATTGCTTCGTCTAATGAATTTGCTCCTATCATGAGTTCGTCTACATAAAAGTATTTCTAAAACGGCTTGCTGCTTCTAGGAATTTATTTTAATATGTATTCGGCTGCTGCTTCTTTAAGTGTACGCGTGGCTAGATAAGCTATACTTGTTGTACCATAAAAAACTTTCTGCATTTCGTACGAGGTAAAATGTTTGTCGGATGTAAATGCGAGCCTTACTTAATGTACTTAAACGAATTATTATTTCGTAAGAATGGTGGGTTGTTTTGCAGGTCTATTTGCAAGACAATCGTTTAACGAAGTTATTGTTTTAATCTTTGCAGAACGGTCGAAAATAGCTAGTAATTTTGTGGTGGAATTTTTTGATGCCAGCCAACATGATGTGGTTGGCACTAACCATTTGATTGTTTTTAATTGAGTGCGCTATCATTTGGCCTAAACTAATATATTTCGACATCAAATCATTCTTAATTTATTCTAGAAGGCTTACTTTAAACAGACAAAGTCATTAGTGGTTGTAGAAATTTTCAAATTGTGTTCGCATAAATTCTTTTCTAGTGATAGATGATGATGTATATTGTGTTTTCAAGCTTTCAGAATCTTCACATTAAGTTATCTAAGGTGTCCTTTGTTCTTGTAGAAATCTGCAGTATCTGTCAGGATCTGCGAGCTCATATTCATTAAAAAAAACTAATATCGATAAGTTGTAGCATAGATTAAGATATAAAAAGATATTGCAATTAGAACAAAAATAAAAGTAAGTGACGGCACCTCTAATATTATGGTATCATGTACTACTAGTGTGAATACCAAATTATAATAATTTTTTGGTTTCTTTGGTTTAATTTTTCAACGACAAAGAAAGATTTCATTTCATAGAAAGCCTAGCTATTTGGTTTTATTTTTTATTCTTTTAACCAAGAAAAATGGTTTCTTTTTTATATTTTTACTTTTTTTATTATTATTTCTAGTTATAAATTTTTGTTGCTTTTGTATGGGCCATATGATTATATCTTAACTATGGTTGTACAAAGTTGGTGGTTATCTAGCGATTGATTTTGCTATGATAAATGCTTTAATTTTAATTTGTTAGTAATCAAGTAAATTAAGAGGATCTTAGTACATCCAACTGATGAGGATCTAATGATCATAATACTCAATTTGGTTTCTTGGTAGTATTTGTGCATAATTTTCACTGATAAGACCAATGACCCGCTATATAAGCATTTTTGTTTTAGTTTATTGGTTACACTCCACATTGAATTGCACTTGTTTATTTGAATAGTTTTCTGAGCAAGATGTGGTGTCTTTTATCGCACAGTTAGCAACGATATTTTGTTTTATAATTATAAACAGTGTGATTATTATTCAAGCAGTTGAGGCATCGGTTGTATTATTAGCAAAATTTTGTGCTATCCTCCTTTTTTTGTGCTGTTTGTAAAATGATTGTGGGTAGAAAGAAAAAATATTTTATAACGCCGGAATATAGTGCATTTTCATCGGTCGTAACTCTACCTTTACTTCTCTAGAGCCTCGAAAATAATTTGTACATGTGATGCTGAAATGCTTAAATAACCTTGCCGCTTCTTTTTCCAAAGACATTTTTTAATATAATGCAGTTGTTGTTGTTGTGTTAATCTGGAGTTGTCATGAATGGTTAAGTATTAAGAGTTGTGGAAACGACAGCCATTCACTCACCGGTAGCAATTAGTATTGATAGTTTTGGAACTTTTTGTCAAAATACGGTTTCACGCGAAGGAAGCATCCCTAAACATTTTATTGTGAAGAGCTATTCAAAAAGTTAGTTGAGCAAAGATGGACATCAGAGATTTCCAATTTTTGGAATAAAATATATATTGTCAATGAATGCGATCCGATTAGTATGTTAACCGTTAAACAATCACCACTAACATCAAGAACAACCAATCATGTTCCATAAGATATTCCGTATTGTTTATTTGCATAGACTTCTCAATAATATTATTATACAACCCTTTTATACATTTTCATTATCAGAACCATCATAATGGATATGTCTTAATGGATAATAGGACAAAATAGGACATTTAGTATGAAATTCTTTGAAGGAAGTTATCATTTATTAGTCGTTTTTGGATACGACATTGGCAGTTGTGATATAGATCTAAAACCATTTGTAATAAACGTTGAACCACAAACTTCTGTGGTTAGATCATCTGAAATATAATTCGAAGGTATTGGAATGAAATATTGTGATTTTTTATTGTGTGCAGTTTCATCAACAATAATCCATTTACTTAAATGTGAATCACTTATAGCTCTCATTTTTTAAAGCCTATTATATATAAAGTGTGGCCATAAAAAGAATTTTTATGGTCGAAATAATAATTGAAATACGATTCCGTTTTTTAAGATTTATATCTTTCACCAAAGAGTAAATTATATTTCATTAAATCTTAAATTACTAATACGAATAATAATAGTGGAAGATAAGTCATAAATAACCAATTCTGCATAAGATACATCTCTCCTATCTTGACTGAAATATTTTCTGATGATCGATGACATATTTTACTCAATATTTTAAAACAATAAATGCTTTCTGGCAAATCATGTATTTTAGCACCCAAAGAAGAAATTGCTTTGACATTATCGAATTGACAAATAAACTGATGAAAGTTACTGATATTATTACTTACTCCAATGTATGACAACAATTAGTTTTATAGTTCGTGACAATCACAAATAAAGGATTTCTGGAGCAATAAAAATATCACTATACCATCTACACCAAAAATGTATTTGTTCGCGATTAGTTTTGTGATAACTCTGATGGTATTCCATTGCACTTATGTGTATTTGCTGGCGGTTACTTCCGCAATAACGTCCTTCAGATTGTTTATCGCATTTACATGTTAAAAGTAAAAATATAATGAAAACAATAATTACAAAAATTCAATTTATATCGAACCATAAATCTTAAAAAAATGTAACTAAATACAATCAAATATTCAACTAACAAAAATTAAAGCGATTTGATAACTGAAACGAATTTCGAATCAAAAATGTAAAAACGTCTATCCGCAAGTTCTACAAAAAATGACAATAAAACTAAAATTTGAAACAAATGTCTCCTTGACTTGCTGTATTAGGTTGTGTTTTTGTGTGTATTATCACTGCATATAAAAACAATGGAAAACTATCGTTATAAATCATAGTATCATAGAAATTCCTATGGATTTTCTTAGATTTTTTGTTTAGTCATTAAATTTAAATTTCGTAATAGTAATTTTCCAGGAAACTTTGATTCACAACAATTATTGTTTCCAATTGTTTTTATATGGAATTTTCGATTCGCGTTCGATATATTGAACTGTTTTCAAAACGTTGTGCTGCATTTGGTGGTATAGGATGAAGTTGGTTTAAATTCTATCCGGGTTGAAGGAGCAATGTTTTAAATAATTAACCATCAAATCTGTTGCAAGTTTAATTAACAAATCCAATCTTTTAGTACAGAATACACTTAACATGTATCCTTTTCGAGTTTATCCATCGATTAACATTCCAATCATACTACATTTCCATTCTAATTTATTATACCATTAGTGAAAGCTACATTGCTAAATGGAAGTGTTACGTATGTTTTTGACTAAAACGTTTATAGTAATTAAAAGCTTTCTTAGAATAAACAGAAAAAATATATTCGTCTAACAATCTCAGACTCGATGGAACTGTGACCATAAAATAACATTTTTAACGACTATATTATATACCAAACCGAGAGACTTAATTAATTAAAAAGTTATTTTAATGGTGAAAAAAAAATTATTTTTTCTAATAAATCTTAGTCGATGAAGCTATGGTTTTTCTCTTTTCGTGCTTAATTATCAGAAAGTCATTTATTTTGTTTTAGGGTTCCTCTATATCGTTAATGGCACAAAATCTTAATTTACAAAACATTTCTAATGAAAACTTAAATCATAAAATATTCTAAGCTATCATATTCTTTGTAATTTTATGATTTTATAAAATGAATGAATGAAAATAAAAATTTAAATATGCTTTCTGATGTAACAAGAGCACATAATTCAAATATTTACAATGAACACAAATAACTTTATATGGAAAGCTTTTTATGATTTTCTTTTTGTTTTGTTTTGAAGTTTTCGTTGCATGGTAGCTGTATCTAAGACCACTTATAGTATTAAACAAAGTAATTGAATCGAAGATAATTAAATAAATTTTTTAAACGAAACACGACTACAGTACTAAAACATCGAGTAAATGTTTTACATTGTTGGGTTCATATTTTGGAATGATGTTGTAAAAAAGGTTAGTCTATGAAGCTTTAGTTTTTTGTTTTGGTGCTTAATTATCAGAGCGTCATTGACACAAAAACTTTCCCACTGTTTGCATGTATTCTATTGTTGTTTGACGTGATGATGCCATAAAATGCAGACCATTTAGAAAAGTGGATATCTTCGAATTTTCTAAAAACAAATTTAAGTTTGATTTAGTTATTAACCAGTGAGAACTTTAATCTAGTTTTAGATTAGAGGAGGTTTTGTTAAAGTTTCTATACCGCACACTTGAACCGATATAGGTCCATTGTCATACCAAGGATCGTAATTTCCGAATACCGTTACTTGATCTCCATTAGATTTTACCCACTCGTTTATGTCTTTCTTATGCCAAAGCCGGCTATAAGCATATAAACTGAACCAGTGTCTCTTTTTTATCCACTTCCAAACAGATACTGCAGATATTTTAATTTCTAGATCCAGTCTTCTCTCATGTTCACCAACCAAAAATACCTGGCGCTGAGTACCCCTTCAAAAGTTCTTAATTCATTTCTACGCGGATAAATAAGGGTGCTGGAGTGCTCCAAGTCCTTTCTTGGTAATATTTGTCTGCTTTCTTACATGTCTACCTTTTCGAAGCCAAACTTTGGGCCATTTTCTTAACCATTAGTCTAAGTGATAATAAGCTTTCCTACAAGTTGGCCTAGCAAGTTCGTCTACTCTGCTGTTTCTCTTGGTATTCGAGGGACCAGGGACCCAGATGATAACGATATTAAAACTATTCTTAATTATTCTTATTCTATTCTCCCAAACCTCCTTTGAATGAAATATGGTTTGAAGAACTTTTGATAAGCAAAATATTAATGAAATATAATCGAGGCTCGCCGTTTTATTCTAAAGCGCACTAACTATTATTGAGTTACCTGCTGCCTGAATGCATTTCCACTGAAACACAGCAGTGAGTCGAGTTTCTGTACTATCCACTATTTGCTTAATGAACATATTGACCGGAAATATTACATTATAATTACTTCAAATTTTAAATTACAAATGTAAAATTCTCGTGTATTATGTTATTATGTTATTAAAAAAAAAAGCATTGCATCCTGCACCATATATGGTGGACTTGATTTATTGTTATCAAAAAAATGTAAATGGCCCAATAGGCTGGTCTTGCCAAGTGCTTGAAAGAGGAACCGTTAAAAAAGAGAAAATCAAAACTCGGAAATTTACAATACTGAAATGCATTCCTCAAGAAAATGCCTGCAACTATGTAATTATAGTATAGTTAGCTAATGTAATGACAGCTGAACACTTTAATACCACCCATACTTAACAATTTTTCATGGATACAACATTTTAGATATAAAAAGCCATAGAAAAGCTACAAATCAGTTATATAACCTAACCGACTTACATTTTAAACAAACACAGTTGTGACACTGATTAAAGGTGGCAAATTATTCATTTTTGAATCCGGTGTAATACATTCCATAATATTTTTGGTAATAAATCATGATTAAAAGTTTATTACGTAACAAAAGTTGTAAAAAACTTTTTTTAGCACGAGTAATATTTTTAACAGCAAATGTGTAATTCTACAAGTGTTTAATTGCTTTACAACTCGTGTTGTGTAATTTAAAAATTATACCAATTAATAACAAATTTTTATTTAATTGTATACAGTACTTTTTTTTTCTGGATATAATTAATTGTAAAATTATGCTAATTTTTAATTAAAATTTTCAATTTTTTGTGTTTGAATCTATCTAATTATTTTTGTATGTTTACCCGGAGTTTCGAATTGCAAGATAATTGACATTTTAAAAAGTATCGGTAAGTAAAAGTTTAGTATAGTATAATATTACAGACGTATACAGACTGTATACGAGGCCTTCATGTATAAAGGTATTGTCTGCAGGTTTTGGTAGTATAGTAAGATTATTCTTCATACTTAAACAGCTGAAAGTAATGCATTTTATTTCAATACTCATACGGACTAAACACAAAATCTAAGGGGCCAGTCCACAAACGAACGTTTTGTATACATAATTTGCTCAACGGTACAAGATGTAATTAGCTAATTTCAATTTTAAAAAATTGTTGGGCAGTGACGAGTATTAACTCGGGACCGCGACGTGGTAAGCAAGTTTCTTAACCATCGTTATACGACCAATGACAGTGACAGATAAAAGTTCGAAAATTTTTGGAACTGATGATATTTACATGAAATACCTCCATAATATGATATCTTGTGATTAATTAAACTGCACTTATAGCGGAGCGTTTAAATCCAGAAAGCTACTTTTCAAAAATGAAGCAGAATTACCACCAGGACCACATCCTTCTTTAAACGTTTCTAAAACATGAATGTGAGTCTTCTAGAGCGGAGTATGTGTTATACACTTAAGTTGTATCACTTAAGTACTCAGTAAGAGCTACATAATTTTTAATATATTTTGGTTGAATCATCGATTGGAAAAAATTGGATATGATATGGACTACTTTCGCACTGTCGTTATTTCTATCAAAGAACATCCGTTAAGATTTAGGGCTTAGAATCATTGAATGAATGTTAAGCCATTTTCGTAAACTGTGGATATATTCTTCTATATGCTCTCTTTTGTTATCATAAGTTCAACTTTTGTTTCAGAAGACAAATGTGATCAAACTTAACCTTTAAAATTAAAATTGGAAAACGAGCCAAAATAAATTAGAAAAAACAAGGGACCCGATACGGAGCCTTGTGGCACATATGTGGTTAAAGCGGAATCAAAGATTCGTTTGGAATGATTGGTAATGATAATATTATAAAATATTTTATCTTCGTTGCTTGCATCTCTATCGGCAGTTGGTTGTTAGAAATTATACATGTGTGAGTGGTGGAATTCGGATGAGACTTGGAGACTTACCACCTTGTTTTAAATTATTTATATATCCGCTAATTTGGTTTTATTCACAGATCCCGATACAGAAATTCCATAGATTAAATTGCTATGGAAAAGCGCATAAAATATCATCTTTCTTGTGAAATCATTTAAATAATTAGCAATTTTTTTGAAAATCCCTGCAATAGAAGGAAGTCTTGTTTCAACAACATCAGCGTGGATATTGATCTTAATTTTTCTTTCAGGATAACCATCACAATAGATATTTAGACTGGGACTGTTATAAAGAAACATATATTTCGTTTTTCCGATATTTAAAGCAAGTCTGTTGTTCTTTAACCAGTTAGATAAAATGAACATATCTATATTTATTACTGCTTCTAAATTAACATCACTAGGTCTCATACAGAAAGGCTTTGTCATCTGCAAATAAATACAGTGTTCCAAAAAGGAAAATACACAACGTCGTTGAAAATTAGGAACAGTATTAGCCCGAGGATGCTATCTTTCGAAATTTCACAATTGAAGTTTGCTTGAGGTTATGTTTGAGGTACATCCATATTGGGTGCGAGCTGTCAAAAAACTTGAAATTCATTGCAACGGAAGTATTTTTAAAATAATCTAGCTATGTTGACTGAATCGAATGCCTTTCGCAGGTCCAAAAAAATGGCAGCATTTTTAGATTTCCGGAAAATGCTAGATTGAATAACCGAATACAAATCGAACAGAGCGATGTTGGTATTTGACTCAGCACGAAAACTGTATTACTTATCACTTTAGTTTGCTCCAGATGGCTTTGAAGTCGAGTTTTGAAAGGAAAATATTCAAAGATTTTTGAAATAACTGAACAAATAACAATCGGGCGATAGTTGAATTTATCTGTCCTTTGACCCTTTTTAAAAATTGGCACAATCTTAAAGCATTTAAGCGCAGTAGAAAATACAACTTCACACGGCAATTTGCGGTTGTAAATTTATTTTTTCTGATAAATAATTCATTTATGAATGGGTCAAAAGCATCATTAGTACACTGACATGTATCAATACACTGATACGTATCAATTAGAATATAGGATTGCTATGAAGCTCATCATTGAGTAGGTTGCTGTATGTTTTAGTGTGTTTAACAATCCGTCATGTGAGTTCTATCTTTTCTTATAGGCCATTTTTTCAAAAATGGTGTATTCTTATATTTTCGACTATACTCTTTCCAATTTTTGGTCAATTTTGACGTAGTTCTAAAAGTTTTAGAAATATTTGTCCTTGTTACTGTGACTACAAATGCAGCTATTTATTTTGGTGATTATGGATATGGGACATAAATCACAGGCCATAATATTCACATAAAACTTCTTCAACAGTTTCGAGATCGTATACAAAGTTTATCTTGTTCATTATTTGCGAGCTGGTACTCAGAAAAATACCTTGAAAGTGGACTATCCATCAAGAGAATGTATGATATGTACACAGAAGCTAAATGATCAAAGGAGCCAAAATACCACATCTACAAGTAGATTTTTAACACGGAGTATAATGTATCGTTCTTCGTTCCAAATAAAGTTATTTGTGATTTTTGTTGTAGTTTTTAAAACAAAACCGAACCAAGCGAGGGACAAGTTACTAAATTTGAGAAACATAAACAGTAAAACGAAATTGCGAAAGCACGTAAAATTGTCGAAAAATCACTGGTTACGCCAGACAAATCAAATGCACTAATAGCATATGATTTGGAAAACGTTTTTTCTGTACCTAAGAGAACTATACCTCAAATTTTTTATAAAAAAAATTTATTGCATATAATCTAACCGGTTATTGCCACACAAACAAAGTGACTTGCTGACTACTAAAAGACTTATTTTCTACTAAAATATCCTAAAAGTTGTAAAATAAAGGATAATCCGGAAATTACTAAAGTTATCCTATGGTCGGTTTTCATGCATCCCACAGAACAGAAATCGTATAGCCAGTTTTGCATTATTAAAATTCTACGAGACGACCAGAATTATAAACATAGCACATATATATTTTCGGTTCCTGGCTATTCTAGAATTCAAAAACTTGATGCAGTACATAGATATAATACATAATTTTATTATGTCTATGTACTGTAATGTATTGTGTAATGTAATTGCATTTCGAAATAATTTTAATATTTTTTTTTTTTTTGAATAAATTTTATTATTTATTTCAGTATCTTGAATCCTTATGTGTTTCTTTATCTATGAAATTACGAAAAAAAAATATTTGACTTTATTATGGGATATGTCCCTTCACATTTGCCATTATTGATCTAAACGCCATTTTCTGTTCCAGTTTTGCAAACTGGTTCCATTTTTATTTTTGTAACGTTTAAAAAAATGTCAAGCCTTTGTATAAAATATTACAAATGGCGTATAGGACAAGGTAGAACTCACGTGACGAATTATTGATTCACTGTATTTCTGAAGAATATTGTTTTTAAGCTCACAAAGGATAATATTGTGGTCCGATACACTAATATTCAGATGGAATATATTTATGCTCTTATTTAGGTTGTTATCAATTATGTGATCCAGCGTTGAATTCGTTTCCGGTTTCATTACGGTTTGACTATCATATAAATAAAACGACTTTTGGTGTAATGCATTTATATAACGAGATACTCAACTTGGAGAATTATCTCTTGTATTGATACTAAAGTCTCCAGTAATAATGTTGGGATGATTGCAATATTTAACAAGTTGAGGTTCAAACAAATTCATAAATGCTTCATAATCACTTATAGATCTAGTGTTTGGATTGTAATAAACATGTATGTAGAGATCTCTTGATGTTATTCTAACTCGGATTAAAAGATAACTGTAAACATCATTACTTTACTTTTACACAACATTGTTATCGTGTAAGTACTATTGAGAATGAAAATACATACACATCCACGATCTGTTGCTTGCCGACCAGCTGATACAGCTATATAATTATTCACATTCAAACAATTGATTTCAAGATCCGTCAACGATGTTTCTATCACTGCTATAATGTCTACATCAAAATGAATTGAGTTAACTATATAATAGCGGCGCTCAATTTTATTACGGATAGATCGAACATTACGGTAAAGAAGTTTTAGTTAATTGAGCGATACGATATTATTTAAATTGAAGAAATTTGTATTGGTTTGGGGTTACGTTTGGGGTTAAGAAATGTTGATCAACATTGTTGTTGATATTTTTTTGTGACATTATTTAGTTGGGTTATATTGATAGTACTAATTTTTACGTTTTTTACTTCAGCAGCTAACAACTTTTTCAGTTTATTATAAAGACACTGTACAGATGTAGTACATGGTTTAATTTGTTTATGTTTATGATTAACACTTTTCAAGCACTGACAATTAAAGAAGTGAAAGTAAATACAGTGGAAAAATCATTTACAACAGAGTTTGTGTAATTTATTAGAAAACAATGTATAAAGTTTGGGGTAGTCGTGGACTTGAAGCACAACAGGTTTTAATTTTAAAAGTGAGTGAGAATTAGAATCATGATATCATGATATTTGGAAGAGCTTGAATGAGAAAGAAAATTAGAATCCTGTAATTGATCTTGATTACATAAAATATTATTGTTAAATGAAATCATTGATAGTAGATTACATTTTTAACTTTAGCCAACTAATTAGTTTTCCAAGATCAGCAAGCGACGTAATATAAACTATTTTACCATACTATCTTCTTTTCTTTTCACGATCGAAGCATCCATATTTTTATTTATTTTTTGTTTTTTTTGTTTTTAATATACTAACAAATATTTATGGATAATTCTGTGCCGAAAATCGAAAGAAGCGAATCCACCAACATTTAATTCACATATGATTAATAAATACAGAAAGACAAGACAATCATTGGCCATCGTTTTCTGAGAACCATATTAGAACTTTATAAACAAACAAATGCTGTAACGGTAAAATATTATCAGCTGTAAACAAAGGCCAAGGTGGTTAATTTCTCTGCTACACCAATAACATTTTCAAAATAATTTTCTACTGAACACATAATGGATTTAAAGTAGTAGTAGTATAGCTACTAAAATGATTAACCTTATTCTAATTTGGCCATAACTAGTGCATGGCACGTAAATTTTAGCACAGACATAATACAAGACTTACGTAAGAGATAGAATATTAGAAGCGGAAGATAGGTAAAGTTTCAATGAGGTGACATGACATTTCCAATTGAGTTGACTGTCCAAATGCATTCCTAAGTATTTAAACCAGGGTTGGGCGTTTTACATGTAAAAAGCGTTTTCTCCATTTTACATGTAAATATCGTAAATTACAAAAAAATGTGTATTTTACAAAAATATGTAAATTATATTTAAAAAACGAGAATCCGTCCAGAAATAATTTAAAATATTGAATAAATGATACAAACATTTGTTTATAAGAATAACTTGCATTAGAAAATCCAATTAAACATTTTATTTAAATGGTTAATCATAATTATTTTCAACTTTTAGTTATCTACACTGAGACTATAAAAATCACCTATCCTTCTACAATGCCATCTGTTTACGTCTTAAACTAGTTCTTATATTCGACAAAATAAACAACTAGTGACATAGTGCCATCTAGCTACATTTGAATAAAATAAAATAAAATATTTTTAAGAGTGCATATTTCTTTCGATATGTAGCGGAAAACTAATTGCAATTTGACGTTTAATCATAAATAAAATAATTCTCTGCAGTAAAATGAATGAAGTGAATCTTTACTCGTTTGACTGGCTTTTAAATTTAAATCTTTATTAATTTCAAACAGGACAAAATCAACCAAATTATCACTACCCGTCTCACCCTCATCGAATAAATGTATGCCTGAAATTACTAGCCCTATTCTATCCATTCGATAAAATGCCTATGCATTATGTCAGTGTAGTAAAGAGGTAGCGAATATGATTATCGAATTTAAGCGTGGAACTGTAGTGAATTTTATTAATTCAATTTAATTTTTCTTACTCTAATTACAATTAATAATTTTTCATAACCTAAGTTTGCAGCAATACCATTATACTAACCTTACCATAGAATTAATACTAGATAAATTGATTAATACATTAATAATTAAATTTGGGAAAAATATTCTTTTTGAAACCGAGCAGTTACCATTCAAGGAATTCTATATGCTTACTCCTCTCACGAAAAACGAAGCGTTCATCAAATTACATTTATTTATAGCAGGTGTCAAGATTTCATTGTCAAAATATTACTTATCATAGGAAAGTTGCACTTTATTTTACATTTTTACATTTGTACAAATATCACAATAAATACACTACACTGTAATATATAGTCAATTTTTCTTTAAGAGATTTTTTATTAAGAGATTTGGTAACAGATGGCGATAATTGTAATGAAAAAGTTGATTTATATTTTACAGTATGTATAAAATAATCGTTTACATTTTACATACATTTTACATGTAAAAAACCCAGTAAATTACATTGTGTAATTTACACGCCCAACTGTGATTTAAACATGTCGACTAATTCAATGCTAAAATACTCAGAGTGGCAGAGAAGCGGTATATATTGAAATATCATGGTAAGTAACCTGGTCAAAATTAACCGCCACTGTTTTCTTAGACAATTTGAACAACATAAATTTCATTTTATCACTTAAAATTAACCAATGCTTATCAAACCACAAATTTAAAATTTTTAGTTCAGAATTAATCATATAAAAATGGCACTGTTAGGAGATTTTCCAAGGTAAGCTTATGCTATGTCATCGGCATATCCAATAGAATGATCATGTAATTTTAATTTAAAAACGGAATTAGTATAAATTAAAAATAAAATCGGGCCTAACAATGAGCCTTGTGGAACACGAACACGAACGTCATAGTAAACAAGAACCCCAGAGCTATGTGTATGCACCAAATAGTGCATAACTGGTTAAATTATAGGAAAACTCCTCAAATTTCAGCTCGATGTTTTTCAATGACTTCATGATGTCTTTTACCGGTAACGGCGAATCATTATTAAAGGCAGTGCTCCGCATTTTCTTAGGCGAATGATCGTCCGGCATAATTACAATTATGATGGGCGAACTATCGGTTTATCGGTTTTAATGGTTCTGGTTTTTATACAAAAACACTTAAGCATTGTGTCAGTATCACAAGAAAATTTTAATCCGTTTATGAAGAATTATAATACACTAGTTTTGATTAACTTTTTTTCTGTTTGTTTTATTATTGCAGACACCCTACATTGACATTTTTTTTTAATTATTACAAATAAATTATAAATTAATTATAAATGAAGCACAATTTTAAAAAAAGTTTAATTCAGTAAAGTTTCAGGAAGACACAACTATTTACGATTTACTAATTATATATAAATTAAGCTTACCTCAACAAATTATATAATTGATTGAAAAATTGGGAAAACAAAACAAAATATTTATGTAGCAGAATGTATATGTATTCGTAATTTATATATAGACATGATTTTTATTTTTCGAAAATAAGGCATGCTTAGATATTTTTATATTTTATTCTTTTCTCTAGTCGTAAACATTAAAGTACAACAAAACTTAGATTATACTTATGTTTGTGCACCAAAAACATTATTTGCCCAAAAACAAATTTGCAAAATGTTCCCACTTTTAAAAACATTCTATTAACACGTTTAAAGTCGAATGTCAACAGTTTTAGTCTTTTCTTGCTTGTTAGAGATTGTTCTGCGTATTGTTTCTCAAGAACTTTCTTTATCTTTATCTCTCAAGAACTTTTTTGGTCAGACTACTAATACTGTGGGTAGGAATAGATTACGATTAATGTAATAATTGTATATTTATCTGAAGTGTGATTGCTGAAGGAATCGCAATTTTTGAACCCGCAGTTATATTCCTAACTATTAAAACCAGCGTACAATTCATAAAATATAAAAACCTGTACGACACGAACTTATTTGTTAACCCCATTTTCTATTAAACAGCAAATTTTTTTCATAAAATTTTAAACTATTTATTATTACAACCAAAAACTTATGTTGCCAAAAACTATTTTACATAAAATAAATTTTACTTCTTACCATATTATAAAGTTAAAATATTTACCAAAATTATATATATATATATATATATATATATATATATATATATATATATATATATATATATATATATATATATATATAAGCACACTAAACTAACTGCAATCTAGAAAACATATTTTAACCGTTTTTTTAATATCAAAAAAAAAAAAATTTGAACGTTGTGCTGTGCAGTGCTGTGCAACCAAAAGAAAATTGAACATACAAGAAATGGGAAAAACTTTATTTAAATGGCTTACGATGTAATAAATAACCAAAAGTATATATAATATAATAATACCATTATTAAAATTATGTAAAAAATTAAATTTGTGACGTTCAACAAAAACGGCAATCATAATAATTTCACTTAATTGGTATACCGGTGAGAAACTCGTTGTGAAATGAATAAATAGAATTTTCATCCGTATATGCAAAGAAGACTGAGCACTCAGCTAAGGCAACCAATATAATAATTTGCATCGAAAGAAAACGGAAGAAAATCGCATCATAGTATTCTATAATATAATTTAATATAGATATGTTTGGAGTGTCCTAAAAGTTCCGGAACGAACAAATATTATCGAGAAGTAGAATATACGGTAAAATAGTGTCTACAATTTATTCCACTTAAAATAAAGATATAATAGACATTAAAATTATTGGTTCAAATAACCTAGTGATGACCTTGACATGGACATCCCTAAAACGTTGGAAATACTATTAAATGAGTAAAGCAAATAACACAAGCTAGTCAGTTTTCATATAAACTCCTGACTTTACTTACCTGAGCTTTGGTTTAAACAGCTTCAGGCATTATTTAATGTAAGACGAATACCAAATAACTCAGAGAAGAGCAAAAGCTCAACTACCTGTAAGTATTATAGCATCTCCCTTTTTGCTTTTACTTTTTCGCGAACCATGCGGTAATTTTAATAAACTTCAACGAGCTTTATAAGGTGGGAGAATATATTCGTTTACCCAAAAAGTAGGTATAAGACCCGAAGCGCATATAAAACAAACTGCTTCTGAATATTTTCAATCCTGTCCGAATGGAATTGATAGAAGGCCAAGGTTGAGAAGAGTTAGGTTTAGACTGAGCGGGTCACAAAAGTCTTTTTAATTTCGCTTAATAAAACCTAACATAACATAAGCCTTTGCAATGGTGTCTATGTGTTTAGTGAAATTAACTCTATCAACAGTCGTGATTTAAAGAAAATATTGCTATATTGCTACCTAACAGGAATAAACTCACAATTTAGACGTCTGCAAAATGAAACTAAATTAATAATAGTGGATCACCCGGACGAAATACATGTTCAGCAAGATAAATAAACGTTTTCACGTGAAAATGTAAGCACTTCCGTACCAATGCTTCGAAAAGTTTTGGAATTGCAGAAAAAATTGCTATTCCACGAGAGTTACTGATATCAGATCTTTTACGGGATTTAAAAATCGGACGAATGAAAGAAATTTTCCAAAAAAAATCAGGATAAATTCCAGAATGGATTCGTTCATTAAAGATAAGGGTCAAAGAAGGAGCTAGGCTCTCAGCATATTGATTGATTAGAATAGGTGGAAAACCATCATGACCTTATTTATATTCCTAATTTATAAATAAGGAATCTTTATTTATATCAAGTTGCAATAAACCATCAAAAACTTCTGCTTCTGTGAAATTAAGAAAATTTCGGCGTTTATTCGAGATGCAATAATTCTTTGTTGTACCATGGTTCACGGTATCGCGGTTAATTTTTAATTAGTGGAACGTACCTTTCTTGAGTAAATTATTGAAAATTGAAACAGTTTCATTTAAATTGTTAGTTTTTCTTCCGAGAAAACTCCAATCAGAATTAGTCAGCATGTCTAAAATCAAAATGAAAAATATTATTAGATGAAAACTGGGAAAAGAATTTTTCATTAAAAATAGTAATTATAATTGGAGTATTGTAAATGCTCCAACATCCGGTAAGGTCATCACACGATGAAACCTCGGAGTACAAAACATCGGTTGAAAAAACTAAATCCAGAAATTTTCCTCGAGTATTTCAAATCTGATTTATCTGCGATGTTGCGATACTAACAAAGTAGTTCAATACTGAAAATGCATTTTGATCGGTAGAAGATGACATGAAAACACCATCAACATTGAAACAAGTAACATCGGGACCGTTGAATTCTCCGATGACCATTAATTGTTCTCCAACAATCATCAACGGTAAAACATTAAAATTAAAAATTTCAAGATAATTATCCAAAATTTCTCCAAAGGGAATGTAAACGGCAACGATTAGATTAAATGTATTGGCAACCTTAATCCGTCAAGCAATAACATCGAAAAATGGATGTCATGCAATGTTCGAGGTCTTAACAGTAATCAATACACCTCCTGCCTTAAGGCTAGTATCAAAATAATATCCAGCTTTTCTATGATGGTAAGCCATGTCTCAGTGATAATAATCAAATCATTATCATTGTCCAGAACACCAAGCAAAAATAATTAAGCTTTACCACGAATACTGGAGGTATCAGTAGTCTTCAGTAGTAGAAGGATTAAATCTGGATAAATGATGCTAACATCTAGGAGCAAAAGTTTTAATTTTCAAATTCAGCAAGGAACTGGTACAAGAGATAGTTCTGGTATTATCAAGCAACTTAACTGGTTTATTAAATGAACCGTTAGTCCTTTGTATGTATATCTTTTTAGAACAGGAGTAATGGACGGTCTATTACTGCAGATAGGTACCTCCAGATTTTTTCCAAAAATTTTATGGATTGGGTGTATCTTTTTGCAAACTTTCATAAACAATTCTTTCATAAACTAGATCTTATCTGTCAGTTTAAGGATTTTGACACATATGCTGGGAGCGGACGAGTTAGTATTTGACATTTTTATGAAAATTATATTAATATTAACGAAAGTTTTGCAAAAAATAATTGTCGCCAATAGATCACAACACTACTCTCATGTGAGTATACATCCTTTACCTTGATGAAGCTAATTTTTGTTGAAAGTCATTATAGTCTTAGGAAGCCAGTGATATGATAACCAGTGACGCTACTATGAATATCCAGCGTAAAATTAATGCATCCAATGAAAACAAATTTGAGTTTATCTTTGGCAGTAACGTAAAATAGTTAATTTCAAAGCCAAATCGGTTCAAATCTTAGTAATACTATAACTTGTTTTCAAATCACTCCACTCGTCATATCTTGACCGGTCCAAAATCTTTCGTTCACCCGATAAATATAAATAAGCATGTATGTACTCGCCTATTCAACCTCAATAAATTTATCTTTGAATTTTTTTTTTATCGTTTATAATATGAGTATTATTATAACGAACATGTAGTGACTTTTAAATGCCGACATGCTCTTGAACATAGTAAAACAATTGAAAGAAAATGGTTAGTAATAGTAGTAAAGTAATAAAAACGAATAAACTGTTAAACAAAAAATAGAAAATAGAATTTGAAATTATCACTCCCTACACCGAAAATAAAATAAATTTGCCTCGGCACAGTGGAAATTTGTGTTTTTCTCTATTTCTACCAAATTCAACGGTATGCACGAGTACATAACACCATTGAAAAGTGACTCTCTAGTGAGATTATTATAATGTATTGTATCGATTTGTAATATAGACTCGTCGAATTTAATACGATTATCGTGTTGTATACTGTACAAATTGGGTTACGCTAAATTTACATAATTATTTTGTGAAATTCGTACACTTCCTCTCTCGAGTTTAAAATGATTGTTATGGTTAAAAGAGTGTTGCATCTGGATTGAATTAACGATGGGAAAATTAGGAGTTCGTTAATGGTTAATAGATTGCTATAAGTGTAACTGTATTGAATTTAAATGGGGAAAATGTTTTACTATTTAGAGAGTGGTGTGTCAGTTAGGCAATAATGATTGGGGTTTTTCGCTTTATTTGCAACTCTTTTAAGTGGACGACTAGACCAGTAGTAGAATTTAAATTATGGATTATTTTTGAAATGCGGTAACAATTATCTAACTTTGAACGTCGTAAGTTTAGAACTCAATGGGTGTTTCTAGATATTTAAGTGACTTTAAATTATAAAATCACATCTCAGTAATATACATAGTTTATTATGCTGTAATGGGCAATATATTGCAGAAATATTAAGCTACTTTTGTTTAATGTAAATCATTACAGTAATGGCTTCTATTGTTTTTTCTTCAATTTTTGTTTCGACAAGGTGATCTTTATTTGTTTTTATTAGTAAAGGCGATTAACCTCTTGCTCTTTCTATTGATTAAATGCAGTTTTGGGGCAGTATTCCTGGTAGATTCAGTACCTTTTGGTTGATTGGCCATAATTGGAACCATTTTGGGTTGGGTACTTTTACTTCCACTACCATTTTTTGGTTCGGCCTCTATGGATGGTTCAGCTTTTATTTTTAGTAATCTTGTTCAGTTGAATTTTTGTGTTTCCCTACCCTCTATTCCACAATTTTTTTGTTCCTCGTTTCATTTTTAGTTTTCATTTTTCTATTCAATTTTTTCATTTAGCTTTGGAAATGATTGCTCCATTTACGATAGCCTCTTCCAGAAATCCATAATATTTCCTTTTTCTAGGTTAACAGTTCTTTCACTCCACCCGCTCGCAATATAAAATTCTGGCTGGTTTCACTTTTTTCATGCAATGTTTAGTCTTCTTCAGAATCCATAGAGGCAGCCCTTAAATAAGATGGATTTTACAGCCTATTGACTAAAGTGCCACCTGGTGTAAAATCGTTTGTTATTGTGTGCATTGCATATATTGTGGTCTTGCTGGTTTTCCTATCACTCAGGCTGAGCATTCTCTTAGGCACCACCTCAGGTTAAAGGTTTGCACTCACTGATAGATAATCAAAAATTTCCACCTTTGCTTTAAGAAGTATTAATATTATAATACCTTTTTACCAATTATTTACTAACACACTTCGGTATTGTACAGATATCTGGCTTTCAATTTCAGCCATTAATACTGTATAATCACTAATTTCCGAGGAATGTTGTAAATAAATTTGATCCAATTATAGATGAAGTAAACAAACAATTTACCGTATATAGAGGTAATTACGTAAATTGGGAAGTATTATTCACAAAAATATTGCCTGCCAAGCACAAATACTATATACATGGAAAGAAGCAAAACAGAAATAATAAAAAAAAATCAATTTTTCACCTGTAAACTACAGTTATAGTAAAAACTTTATCATTAAATTTCCATTTGGCTTTATGAAATCGCTTAACTTTTTTTGTACTACCATTACACTGAAGACAACAAAATCAAAACTATTATTTCAAACTTTGTGTTCGAGATCGTAAAATAAGGTTAATTTTTCCAGTTTTTCTCACAATTGTTTTTGTCGGTTATTGCTTTAATTTAATTAGGTCATGCACAGGCTGCGAGACATATATGATAATGCTTTTTTGCTTTTATATATATATATATATATATATATATATATATATATATATATATATATATATATATATATATATATATATAAATTTGTAAAATAAAATACCGTTTTGTTGTTGGTGTTTTTAAGTACTTTGAACTTAAGTTGTCACGAAAAGTTAAGCAAAATACATGAGATATTGTAAAATGAGGAAGAGCAAAAAAATATTTACCTGTTTACATAGAACAAAATAAAAGTGACTTATGTTCTTGACAACGTCTTGAAGTTTTGGAATTATGATTTTTGTTTTTATAGCAATTTGGTGACAGTAAAATAATATCACCAATTTGGGTGACGAAGACAAAATGTTACCTTTATTAACTTTAGAAATTTTTAAATTTTTGAGACAAGGATTTCAAAAATGTAACTACTTTCAACATCATCTGTGATTGTATATAACTTATTTTAAGTTTGAATAAGCCAACCGTCTACAAGAAATTTTGTTTAGTCTATGGTTTTATAGGATTGGATCTTGGCCTTGTTCATTGCATAGTTCTAGATAACTCAAAAAAGACAAGGTTTTCTCTAACCCGAAAAATTATTGCGGCGGACAGTGCAACCATACATGACCACAGGTCTGATCAATGCCTTGTACAACTTCAGCTGGGTGGCATTTGCAAGATATTTATAGACTTTAGAAGTTGACGTACGGCATATAAAACATGGTTATTGGTGACAAGACGCACTTTTGTATCCCTCCTACGCAATTATCATAAATGATAAGGGACCCGAGGTACCGGAAACTTGTCACTCCTTCACATCTGTCATCACCACTACTAAAATCCATTGCGACTTAGTCTCTAAAACCAGTGATCATATATTTTGTTTTAAACTCATTGATTTTGAAACCATAATGGAATCTGATAAACGAGAGTCACAATTACATTGTAGCCGTTAGAGTGTCTTTCTGATACTCTCTCCAGGTGTGACATATATAATATTGCTTTACATGCAAAATGTTCATTGGGTTTTACAACCTATGTAAATCGATAGCATCATTTTATGACATTTGCACTAATTCACAAAAACAAATGGATCAAATTTACATAACAGGAAACAAACTCAAAATAAAATCGATGAACTTCTTGTTACAACATAGCAAGAAGAATGTTTTAAGCCATATAGGATTTTTAACAACTTGTAGGTTCGACCATTGTTATCGTCATATTCAATTGTTTCGAGAAAACTATTACATCAAGGTCACCACAATGAATGAGTATTTACCACTAGGAATTTCACTTCTCCTGATAGTCTACTCCATACTTTCGAGTAAAACCTCTTGCAAGTAAACGAGCTTAATGGATTTAATGGTTTCTAGTATTCAATGGAACCATCAGACTTGTGTTTAAACTTAAAAGCCAAACGATTGACTATCACTTTTTAACTATCAGTTGTCAACTAAATAACGATGTTTGTGTTTTAGTCAGATATAATAAACTTGATTCGAAACTGGAAGGGACATTTGCTTAAATGGTTTTATCAATTGAAACGATCATGAATAAAATTCTAGTCATCGGACCTTGCTTTACTCCCACTGGACAACACTTCTCTTATTTTTTCGAGTAATCCCGGCATTCATCTTTATCTTCAATAAAGTCCCTTTTACGTAGTGTCACCTCACGCGACAAGAATCAATTTGAATGCATCCTGGGAGCTATATAAAACCAACCATATGTTTCGGTTAGCTACAATCTTTTTTCAATTATCATGCTATAATCACACCTTATATATTTGCCATTTTTATTGATTTTCATCCGTCTTTCTTCTTAGAATGATCGTTTTTCAACGAAAATGCTTCCTAATTTGCCATCTTTCCAGAAATGTTGAAATCTTTTTATAGATAAAGCATCTATAGAGATCTATAGATCTATAGAGCATTCCACATCTCTCTATCTCTCTCTCAAATGAGCATGGCAAAATAAAGTACCCTTTAATGAGATGTAAAGGAGTTTGAAGAACTTCGAGGTGGCTCTGAAGGAGGACCGTGAAAATGCGGAACGGCAAGCGTTTACACGTAATATCGAATAATGTCCAGTGGTTTGAGTCCACTTGTTAGTGCAAACCAAGTAGAAATTTCGACGAAACAAAATACAGGAATAAGCAAAACCCTAAACGCTTCTAATACAAACAATGAAAAATGAAGACTGATCGTCAACTAGGTCGAATGCACTTTTGAGAACAAAAATAGATCTGTATCGTATACTGAACTGCTAAGAAAAGTGAAGGCGAACTAAGAACTTGTTGGTTTAGAGATAAAAGTTATTCATATTTGCCCAAATACGAAAGGAGATCTTTTGCTAGAATTGGAACGTACTGGAACACGTGAATTGCTGGTAGGAGAAACATAAAGTACTGGCTCTATTAAAAGGCAAAAAACTGCTTAACACCGTGGGATACAAATGGCAGTGGATAGTTTTCAAAGCCAAATAGCAAAAATGAAAAGAAAATGTCATATACATGAAGAAAATAAGGATTGGAAGGGTGATTTGCCAAATTCGAGAAATTAAAAGGCCTTTAAAATTGTTCAAATATGATCACCAAGCTCCACAATGTATGAGTTTGAATGATAAGTTCAAACTGTGTAGGACATGGCGGAAAAGAATCTCAATATGTCCAATATGTCAGAGATCAATAAATACTCCGTGCTTATATCAACCCAAAATTTAAAAACGAAAAACTTCAAGAGGTAAACCGAGATCTTTGGGGCAAGCTTTATAAAGAATAATTATTACAAGGTTCTATGGCAAATGCAATACAGTGTCTCGGATGTGTCTCATAGCAGAAATGCCGCCCGCCATTGAATTTATTAGCTAAGAAGAGTCTAACTATACCTGTTCTATCCATTGAGATGAGTAGAAAAAGACAAATCGTAGTATGATTCGTGCGGAAATTGCGTGCCACGAGTGGCGGTGCAATTGGACGATTCGCCGAAAGGATATTGGTTTCATCGACTAATTCTTTCGGTGAGTTTGGACTGTATCAGTTCCTAACTGGAACAAGTTTTTTGAATATCCACGCTTTGACAATGTAAGATATTACTTATTTAGGTCTGTTGAAGTCATGCTGTAGTCCGAGAGAACATATGGAGGATGGTATGTAGAATGACTGCTTAGCCGGCTTCGTCAAGTAATACTTTATGTGTTTAAATGGTGATTTCCATTTTTTGATTTTTTGCTTTTATTTTTTGTCAGATAGTTGTTAATGGTACTGTATCTGGCATCTGAAAACTAATTAACCAGAAAACTAAATTAACTTCATACAATCATCGTTTAATGTATTGCAAGAATGAATGCAATACATTAAACGATGATTTTTGTTGGTAATGATGACAAATGAAATGCATGCAGATGCAATTTTTTTTTCTGTGACCGAAAGCTTCCCTAACTCTTTCGCGGTTAATTTAACGTACTACCATAGAAAAAGAACATAAGAATGATAAATTTCGTATGTTAATGTGGCATTCGAAACAATAAAAAATATATAGTGTGTACTGGTTATTGTATGCCAGTACAAAGCGAAACGACAACATATTTTGAAGTATGTATCTATCGTTGTTGCACATTTTTTTGCATTAGTGATTTTTATTTTCAGTTTTGTTTGGTTTTGTTTCTTATTTTCTCATTACTATTGTAGTGGTAGACGAATCGATGTAATTTACAAAATGGCTATAGAAAATAAAATGTTTTTGCTATTTTTGTGTTGGTTATGCAAAGCAACTATGATTCAATTTTTTTTTTGTTTTAAAGAAATATAAAAAACAAAATAAATTGTATCGGTTTTACACTTCATGATCACAATACAATGATGACATAATATATCGAGTTGTTTAGATATATTATTTGATTACATAATTACAAAATTTTGTTTTTCTTTTATGATCAATTAAAGTCCTGATTTTTTCTTGTTAAAAAATAATTAAATCATAATACCTCCGCATTCGTCTTCCGCTAATGCAAAATAATGTAGAACAAGGCTAGATACATAATTAAAAATATGTTGTTGTTTCCCTTTAATACCATTACACACTATATATTTTTTATTGTTTCCAATGCCATTTTAACATACGAAATTTATCATTCTTATGATCTTTTTGTATAGTACTACTTTATCACCAACCAAATTGAAGACCGAATACAGGTCCACCTTGAATATCCATTTGCATATTGCATTGCTCCAGTCAGCGGCATACATATGTTACTAATCTCAAACAACAGAACTGAAAGGGTTAATGGTGAGAAGGAAAGAAATTACGATATGGAATATCAACTAATTCAGAAATCGTTTGAACATACATAGATTGAAAATTAGGTGAATATTGGAAATGTAGAGATAAAAAGATCAGAGATATCTCAAAGTCCACAGCAAAAAGTTTTATTTGAGATTTTACAGGAACCATTTTCAAGCTAACAAAAACAATCTGGATTGACGCAATTAAACGCAAAATAAATTCTTTAAAGTAAATTGAAATATGGACATTGGTAGAGTTACAAGAGAACCAAAGAAAATTGTATATAAGTGTCTATTGCCAATGTAATTTAATCCCTGTGGTTGCCCTGGAATATGTATGGAATTATGACACTGATTGCGATCAAATTTCAAGCAGCCTGCTAGAGCTTGATACAAATCAATGAATTCAGTTTTGATTAATTCTTGATATAAACGAAGCAATGAAGATTGTTATCTATTAATACATGTTGATGAAATTACTGTGGTGGAAAAAACTGGCACTTTAATTAAGTTTCTATAAAGCCTAAGATTCAAATTTACCAATAAGTGTTAGCTTGGAAAAACAACAAAATTAAAGGCGAACTGGTGCTTGGGTCGGGAGCTACCGGGTTTAAATTTCAATAATCGTACATTTTAGATTCAATGAATTTTCACATTCTAGTATCTCAAATATTGCCCCTATTCAACAAGTCACATTGGCACAGCCTTATTCACTACATTAATGAGCCAGGTGCTTTCTCAATTATCTCTAGCGATGTAGGCAACGTGTTATTACTATTGTTCTCTGCAATATCGGGAGTTAAATCGATTTAACACGGTTTAAGCAACCACTAACACAAGCAAACAGAAAAAAATTTACTATAAAAATACCACATCAAAAGGTTTGCCACGGTTAAAAATGCATTTTTTCATACTTCCTGGAAATAAAAAGGTCCGGTCGATATAAAACACAGGTCTTATATTTTTTCCATAATCTTTCTATTGTAAAACACTGACAAAATTACAGAAAATTATTTGCTTAATTGCCACTTACAGAGTTTGCATCAATCATAATATTTGTGCATACGTTTTTTGAAACATTAGATTGGAGGTAATCTTGTAATATAATACTGAGCTTTCACTAGTTTTTACAAAATAAGATATTACCCTCTTTAATGTATTCCTTACACGTTAAAACGTTATAAATTAAACCATATCGTTCAGATAACGCTTATCACCTAAATTTTATTATCACTATAAATTTTTATTTACATTTTATTTCGTACCATGACATCCCTTTATTTGTTCACGGGTGTTTGATTAATTTTCAAACTAAAACAAAAACCAAACATTTTTATAGGTCGTTATGTGTTGTAATTTATAGATGGTTAACAGATTTGTTAAATCAATAATCAATCGGAAGTGGCGCACAATATAATATACGGGCTATACATATATAAAAACATACGTGACGTATCATTTGATCACCTCGATAACATTTTTTATAAAAAAAAAAAATGTTTAGTATACACTTTTTTTTTTGGTTTTTCATATGTGTGTCCATTAAATTTTTTTTATATTTTGCTTAACTTGGTAACTAGAATGGGAATGCCTTTATAACTATAGATATATACATATATGTATAATAATTCGATACAGATTTTCATGAGTCGGATCAAAATACAATTTGTAACACCAAAAACACTTAGTCAAATATAGCATAAATAACATATATGTTTATGTTTAGAATTTAGTTAACGAAACATAAATCCCCCAAAAAAATTCTTAGAATTGGTAGATTTATAAAGAAAAAATCATCCCTCATCACTGGTCCTGCCATAGGATATTTGGTAAACAAAACTGATTTTATAGATACATATTGTGTGCTTTATTCGATTTTGGCAATGGTAAAATATGAGAATTTCATCTCAAATTTTTCGAAATAACAGAAAAAATCTTGATAGACAACACAAAAAAAATGTTATGGTAGGTTTTTTTTTTTCTATTGGATGTGACTGAAGATATGATTTATAAAATATGGAAAAAAGTTTGCCAAATCCGTGTTTTGTATATTTCGTTATATGTACAATATAGAATATATATATATATATATATATATATATATATATATATATATATATATATATATATATATATATATATATATATATATATATATATATATATATATATATATATATATATATATATATATATATATATATATATATATATATATATATATATATTTATATTTATATAAATATATATATATATATATATATATATATATATATATATATATATATATATATATATACATATATGTAATACATCTGGGAATATATTGTTGTGTGTTGTGACATTTTAGATATTTTGCTGGATACTTTATAGTCATATCTTATCTACATATTTAAATTGAATTGTTCGAATTGAATATATTGGATTTTTATAGTGGAATTTCCATAAATTATTGTGGTAAAACTGTCCTTTAAAAATGTAAAATCCACTTTGAAGTTACGAAAACAATGGTTATTAGATTTTTAGAATAATTCATGGAGAACTAATAAATCTTTTGATTTTAAGGATCACTTTAATGTTAAAACTGTCGCTATTTGATTGTTTTCAGTCTAAAGGCATCATAACAATAGTAAAACAAAGATGTTATATCTTCAAAATAGCATGGTTTTGTTTTAAAGTTAATGAATTGAAAATGATTTATTTACGGTAATATCATTTAAATTTGGAGAGCAATAGTGTGGACTAGCCAATTGTAAAAATTTTCACTGGCCCCCAAGCGATGATTAAGGTACTTGCTTACCATGTTGCTCTTGTTACTCTATTACATCTTCCACCCGTCAAATAAACATCAAATATAATATTGGACCTAACACACTACCATTGAATAACTATATATAGAAGGTGACACCGCTAATTTTGCAGTGACATATGAACCAAGTGTTAATAAATTGTACTACGAAATAAATATTTCTGTGTCTTTGCTAAATTATGTCCACGAAAATTTCTTATTTTATGTAATTGGTACGTTTATATTTCCAATTTAAAAATTTGTTTGTTGGAACGCATGTGTTTGTTAGATGAACACTTATACTTAGATATAGTAGTCACTTGTTTGCATAAGTATCGCAACTTCATGGCGTGTTTATACATTTGTGTTGGTTTTGGTAGGTAGTAAAACATTGATCCAAAAATAAACATAATTTTAACTCGTAAGGAGTTTTTTAGTATCAATTGATTTTATTTTTCAGCGGTGTAATTGCTAAAAAACGATGGATTCGATCGAATCCAATTGTTTAATTATTTAAATAAAATTCGGTTTGTAGTGTTTTTGGTTTTAAAGTGTATTTAATATACGACACTAAAGATCCTGATGGTAGAGCACATGGTGGTAAAGCTGTATTGATTAAAAGAAGACTAAAACAATTATAACTTGAGAAATATGATAAAGATCATATCCTTGCGACAAATATCTGTCTGAAAGAGTGGTCAGGAAACTGTGTAATATCATCAGTGTATTGCCCTCCAAAACACGCAATAAAAAAGAAGCTACAAATGCTATGGAACAGATTGTTACGATTTATCATCCGATCATTCACCATAAATTATAACAGTGAGTAGTGATGCCCTAAAGACTGAAGGTATGAAACTTTTGACCAATAAAAAAACTAAATGGGATCAATACAGTAAACAAAGTGTAGAGAATTGCCAACTGGGTGTTACTCTTAGTTCACCAGCAAATATTGATGCAGAAATATACTTTGGAGATCTACTAGAAGTAGCAGCAGAAAAAGCAACACCTAACATCAGTATTTTTGAAAAAGTTAATAGACTTTCTAAAATTATCCAAGAATACAAGAAAATTAATACAAGAAAAGCAGAAAATTCAACGGCAGTGGCAGCAGCATAGATGGCCAATATTAAAATGGAAATTAAATCGAGCAATTAAAACCCTGAAAGTAGCTCTGAGGGAAGAAGAAATTGAAGGTATTCAAGACTATTTAAGTGAACTTTCGGCAATAGAGAGAACAGATTACTCCTTATGGAAAGCAACTAACAGTTTTGGGAGGTCGGTAAACTCGTGTTCACCAATTAGACTGCCAAGTGGCAATTGGGCGAGAAATGATGAAGAAAAAGCCAATGCTTTTGCTGTTCATCTAAAAAGCGTATTCTCACCAAATGAATGAATTTTAAACCTATAAAGTTTAAGTGGAGGGAAGAAGAGCACAATAAAAAACGGCATAAGTCCGAAAAAAGCACCAGGACATGATTTTATTACCGGTAAAATGATTAAAGAATTACCAGACTAATGTATTAATTTAATAACGTACATCCCCAATGCAATCATGCGAACAGGACACATTCCTCAAAAGTAGAAAATATCGCAAATTACAATGATACATAAGCCTGGAAAAGATAAGACATGATTCTCGTCATATCGTCCAATATGCATGCTTTCCACAGTATCAAAGCTTTTTAAAAAATTGTTACTAAGGAAACTGAAACCAATATTAATAAAACGGCATATTGCACTAGATCATCAATTTGGTTTCCAAAATTAGCATAGCACTATAGAGCAAGTTCACAGGATTGTCAATGCAGTCAAACTCACCTTCGAAGCATGAAGTTTATGAAAACTTTCTTCTTCAAAGACAATACTTGGTTAAACAAAATGCAGCAACCACTGGTTTAAATGATATTAACGTAGGTTTTCTACAAGCAAGTGTCTAGGGACCATTGTTATACCTGCTATTTATAGCCAATTTGCCTATTTCTATAATGAAGCTATAATATCAACATATTTTTATGATGATTCAGCACACGTTACATTCACACTCTTAACAAACGCACCTGTTTACTTGAACGGGGAATTTATTCCGCAGCAATCCAACATCAAATACTTAGGGTTACATCTGGACAGAACTTTGACACAAAAAAGCATATAGAAGCAAAGCGTAATCAAATAAAACAAATTAGTTTGATAAATTTCTCCGGAAGGGTTTTAATTACATTCATGCCCTGCTGTTTTTTTTGGATCTATGTTTTCTTTGATTATATTTTGTACTTGGCGTACAAAGCTCTCTGGTTAATGTAAACTTGAATTGAGTCCAATTAGTATGTTGATTCATCAGGAATCTAGGTGACGACAGTTTTTGCACTTGCATGTTAAACCGGTGAATGATCAGAAGATAGGTTTTAGCACGTTTCAGCCATTACCAGTAATCTAGCTTATACCCTTTGTTACACAAAAGTCCAGTAAGTTTGGAATTTCTCTCAGTTGAGAGCTAGTTGAGAACTAGGTTGGATGGCCAGCAGATATATGATCCATTTTTTCATCTTGCATGTATTTTCATAGTAGTTTTTCTTTCGAGGACGTTAGCCTTGAACCATGCTATACACTTATCTCCCAGGGTCATTTTTTTTTTCTTAACACGTTGTACACCACACATCCTCTTTAGCTTACGGTGTGTTTTCCCTACAATTACTGCATTTTCGATCACGTTATATTATTTCCTAATAATTCCAATTGTTTTTTCAGTCTGTTGTCCATAGATCTTTTATTTTGTTCTGTCGATTGCTATTCTCCTCCGGAAGTAAAATGTTTTAGTTATAGGAGTTATTCCTGGTTAGATGATTTCCGCCTTTATTTAACTTGCGGCTCGATTCCTTGGGAAGATATTTATTGCCTTAGTTCTTCTAGTCAAATTGAATGTTTCAATTATTATGTTAGTTTGATCTTTAAAAGTTGTATTCCACTTAAGATAATTAGATTTAAATAGAAATCTCCACCCTGGTTGTTTCAGAATGTTTCAAACGAAATTTGTGCATTAGTAAAGATCCCAGTAATCAGTCCCTCTTGTCAAATAAACAGGCTCGGAATAAGGTTGTTGGGTTAATTAAATGTTACTTGGAAGGTTAAATCGGAATCCTATGGTTTGGATAATGTGAATTTAAAATTCGTGAAAAAAGTTTTCCCTTTTGTTTCAAAATATTTGTTGCATATTTTCAATTTTACCCTCACGTACTCTTCTTCCCCAAATCAATGAAAGCTTAGTAAGATAATTCCAATTCCAAAGGTTAGTGTCCTTCAGAATTGTCTTATTACCGGCCAATAACTATTTTAAGTTCTCTTTCTAAGGCTTTTGAGATTATCGTTAGGGATCAAATTCAGACTCATTTGAATAGCAATAGTTTAGTCAGTTTGGTTCAGTCTGGGTTTAGAAAATTTCATGGTTTACTTCCGGTTACTTCCGGCGTACTTTAGGGTTCAATGCTGGGTCCCTTATTGTTTTCTATGTACATTAATGACCTAGAATCGTCTGTTCACTACTGTTCGAATCACATCTTTGCTGATGATGTCTAAATATATAGGAATATAGGTTTAGATCAAAATTATATTACTAGGAATATTGGTTTAGTTAATGATGACTTACGTAGTATAGTGAGATGGTCAATTGCCATTGGGTTTAGTTTAAATGAAAAGAAATCGCAATCCATAATAAGTTATAAAAGAGCGTTAGATACTTATTCCTTTCCAGGGATTTAACTTGACGGCTCTCTTATTCCATTTTCAAATATAGTTAAGGACTTACGGTAAATTTTGAATAAAACGCTGACTTGGGGTGACTATTTAGTTAGTATTAGTAAAAAGGTGTTTGGAATGCTTTGTTGTTTGTATAAAAATGCGGAGTTTATGGATAGTTTCAAACATTTGCGAATAGGAGCTTCTTTGCCGTTTATATAATTACTCGAGGCAAGAGGATTATATTTTAGAAAATAGCCCAAAAACAGTAGAGTATTTGCATATTTCACCACAAGCAAGTACAAGAACCACGGTCGATTTAGATTTACGAAAATTCTTTCTTAAAATCAAAAGAACACAAGTCTATTACAGTTTTGTAAAAATCTTTAAAACCGAATAATAAATCACTGAAAAGAACCCAAGTTTTTTTTAATATAATATAGATGAAGTATTATTAAGAATTAGGATTCTACGCAGACATCAAAGCTTTAAAAACAACAAAAAGAACTAAAAATTACGGCAAAACTGTAATCATAGAATTAATTTTTCTGACGAAAACTAAAGAGTTATTTGTATACCTCTATAATCTAAATAGACTAAATAATTTTGAAGCTTAAGTATGATGACCAAAGATATTATACCAGAAAATCTCATTTATTCAAAACTCATCACTCACGAAGCACTCCATGACGTACTTCATACGGAGACTTATAGTTACTCTAGCATAATAATGTACAAATCATTAGATAGTGAGCGGTAAACGTATAATGCCTACTACACAGTTGAGTAAAATGTTTACAATTTTAGAAAAATAGCATGAAAACTACTAACCAAGCAAACCATATGCATTCGAATCAAGTATGTCATGCAATAAACAACAAAAATTTTATTGCTCTATTAAATAAGAAAAAATGTATAATATTTAAAAATAAAATGTTTAAAACGGATAAAAGCAAATTTCGTGTGAGAGGTGTGTATATGTCAATATCAATACGATCTGTACCCCGAATTTGTTCGTTTTTTTGTAATTCTCATGTGAACGGATTGTTAAACCGGAATGTATTAATATTGGTATCACATCTCTTGAGCAAATGGCATCTGTGAAGTATCTGAGCATGAACATAGATCGACAATGTTATATGAATGAATATAACAATATAGCGCCATGGTAATCGCAGGGCATCCGGAAACGAATTGGTGTAACGGCACCATAAAATTAATGCATAATTTCATGTTTTTTTTGTGTACTCCTTATCGCCGGATTATTTTTTTATATATTTAAATATATATATATATTTATTTTATATATATTTTTTATTATTATATTATTATTATTATTTTTTATTATTTATTTTATTATTAGTCCCTTACTTGCTCATTGAAAGCGTTTTTTAAATATATTTTGCAAGTAACATAGTCATTTTTGCCTAGCATTGCCAGCAGATTAATGTTTATATATCATATTGATCGACCTTTCTTCAAAGCTTCCAAATGTTCGAAACAATCTAAATCTTTACAGAAGAAGTTTTTGGCTAAATCATAATTAATATTCTGTATGTTACAAAACTGTAAGCATTACTTTATATTACAACCACGTAAGGTATACATATTTCTTCATTTGTTTTTCGCTTAATTTTTAATCTTGTTGTTCACCTAATTAAGAAAATTTCCTCATATTTACTACGCATATCGAATGTCTATTGTTATTCGAAACAATGGACATACAAAGGAAGATCATTTATGTTTATCTTTTATATTTTACCACAGTTTTGGACAAGATAATTATTATTTTGTAACAAGATAATTACAAGCTTTTTGTTTTGTTGACTTTAGGGCATGCTGGTGGTTATTTATAGATTGTATGATATTAGTGCATAATTAATTAGTATAATTAAAGATAGGAAATACAGAAATTATTTACATTTTGTACCAATAATTGTGGTCAGTATCTATCGATTTTCAAAATGAATTTTTAGAAAGATATCATTTAGCATAAGAATTTACAAAGGATGGTCAATTAGTACCTTTTCAAAAAACCGAAATACAAGATTGACAACTATGGTTTGCAACCAAAGAAGATTGGCTTAGAGATAAAAACGGAAATAGGTATTAGTGATTTATTAAGGTTATGTAATTAAAACTTCTATTATAAATTAAAAATTGGAATTCAGATAGTTTTATCTAGCCAATATCGCTTATATTTTTCTTAAGTGGTGGAATCTTTATTCTCAAAACAAATGTCTAAGGCTGATAAACTATAAACCCAAGGCAACAAAATGATCTATGTACTTACCAAAAAAATAAAACTAGCTAAAAAAACTTTCACGTACTTACTACAGTTATGGATTGAGTGTAATCGTATTAATGATTTGAGAGAATAGAGCTGCAATAGCACAAAGTGTTTACTCAATTACTGGCTGACAATTCAAATATTTTAAAATGGATTAAATTTACAACTTTGTACGCAAACTCTATAGTTATGACTTAAAATAACACAATTTTACACTTTGAAATTAAAAAAAGACAGTTTGCTTAAACTGATACTTTTGGTTAAATATCTTTCAATAAAAAAAGCTGAGAACACTCCACTTAATTAATATTTATTAATCTTCAAGCCTTTAGATTTGAAAAAGGAAATCATACGTCTGGTTGATATACTGGCCTCGTCATTGCATGGGCAATCGTGGTCTCAGTTGCAACATACTGAAGGTTAACGGTGCACACGTAACCGCAGTAGTCGATGCTCTATCGTCCAAGTCTCTTGCCCAGTCTGAACCGGTATACCACACAACCGATGAATCATCACTACTTAACTCCAGTTTAGCATCAGTTGTTCCCTTTAGATACCTGCGAGAACACGTTTCGCTGTTGTTCAGTGCGCCTTTCCCGGATTACTATTAAATCTCTTGAGTATACCAGCTGAATGACAAATGTCGGCCCTTCCAACCGCTTTCAAATACGGTATATTCTTCATTTTGTTACTCTGTAATTCGTCTTGTGGCGACATAGATTTTGTCAAGTTTTGATTTCTAAAGGTGTAAAAACCACATTGGCCTCTTGGTGTTTTTCATATACCCAATATAAGTTTAGCTTCACCCATATCTTTGACTATAAGTAACTTCATCAGGCGCCATTTCAAATGCATCTTTGAATCCTGATCGTTTGACAGAATGAGTATGTCAACCCCATAGATTGCGACTACAAGGTTATTATTGGCGACTCTGTAATATACGCATTGACCAGTATCTGACTTTTTCAGTCCAGCATCTATTAAAACTTTATCTGGTTTTCATTCCCAACTCGGTTAGCTTACTTTAATCCATATATTGATATCTTGATTTATTTACCCACCTTGTAGAAAGAAGGCCGTCACAGCATACATTTGGTCTATGTCAAGATCAAATTTCACTGCCAAAGCCATTTGAAAACGTACCGAGCTGTATCTCACAACTACAGTGATTACGTTCCTTCATAATCAAAGCCTTTCTTCTGCGCGTATCCTTTTATTACTAATCGAGCTTTATGACGGATAATTCAACCTCTGTCAGCTCTTTTGGCTTTGCAAATCCATTTGCAACCAATAGGTTTAGTTAGGGAAAGCAGGTCTGTCATTTTCTTTTTTGCATTGCTGACTTCAACAATATTGCATCTGACCTCGATAGTGCTTCCTCAACCATCACCGGATCATTTGATTCAACTGATTCTGATAAATACGACACAAAATCATCATAAACCTTTGGTTTATGCGATCCACCTATTTCAGATTCTGGGACGTATTCATCGTCGTCAACATGCAGTTAAGGTAAAATTGTTAGACCCTTTTAGAACTGTTACTGTTGGTAACAATTGAAGCCAAGCTCAATTCTTGCATCAAAAACACACTCTTATTCACACACTCTTATTCAGCGCTTCTGCAGGCTTTAATTGCATTTCTACGAAAGGAGCAAAATAGTTTAGAACACTATTATCTTTAGTCACTTGAATTCGTTGGTCCTCCATAAATACAACATTCGACTCTTCACGATTGTTTTCTTAACAGGATGATACAGACGATAAGCTTTAGAGTCGTCATAATACCCAAGCATCACGCATTCTTCCAATTTGGTTTCAAACTTGTTGCGTTTCTCCATTCCATATTTCCTTTGAATCTGATCTTTTACTGCTCGATATGTATGGATATGGCCTTATTTGCTGCAATTGTCGCACATCGATTTGTTTTTATCTCTAGCTTTTCGAAATTTTAAAATATTGACCCGCCTGGTGCTGCAAAGCCTTTTCACTCAACATCGCACATGATTTAGTAGTTTCTTTCCTCACATCCTGAAGTTATTTTATTTTAATAGAATCAGCTATTATTTTTACATCACTGCTTTCTATTCCCATTATCATAGAGTTATACTATTCAGGCAAGCCAGTCAACAACTAAACATCTACCCAATTGTCACTTTTTGCATTCCAAGTGATTCTAATTTATGCGAAGTCATAAATATCACGTTCACATATTCTTCCACTGAACCGCACTTTGCAAGCATCATCGTTATTAAAACGCGAACAGACCAACCCGTCTAATTAAACCAGTATCCTTCAATGCCTTTTTCAAGTTGTTCCACGCCTATTTTGAAGTGTTTGTTGCTTGCACGTGCACGTAATTTAGGGAATCCAGTAGTACAACCGTCACGCAATCCCATAATTTCTCGTGCTCCCAGTAACACAACAAATAATATAAAACGCAGTTGGTTCAAGTTTATACAGACTCAATAAAGAGTATTTTGTTTAATAAAAAATGGCGGGGTTATACTTAATGACGTATATGCATATTGAGTGTGTTCGTATACACAGTAGATGTACATAACACTACAACGCGACATAAGCAAGAATATTAATTTAATTTACATCAGTGATGTGCGACCTGCACCCCGTTTTACGGTTTAATGTGGTCCAACTAGTATTTATTATAATTAAATTTAAAATTTTTTCATTAAAATTATTATTGAACTAACACTGGTTATTTAAAAGTCGAAACAGTTTGATATGTTTTCTTTTGTTTATGAAAATCTACAAACTGTATTCAAACTGTTTTACTTATATGTGATTGAAGCATCTGCATTAAATATATGTATTACAAAAAACATTTGTCAAAACAAAAATGTAACCGATTTTTATTTAATCGTATAATTTGTTTTCTTAAATTGGGATTCCCCTTATTATTTTCGACACGTTATTATTTAAATATTCTTTTGTTTTCTCTCGTCAGTTTGCGAATACGGTTGCACGTGATAAGTAGTATTGAAAACATTGTGAGTAAAATTAGCGTGAAATTATAAAAAAGGCTAGTAAAATAAATAAAAAAGGAAGATTGAAAACGAAAAATGGTTGTTTCAGAACCAACGGGCACATAAATATTGATTCATTGAATTCAAGAACCAGACAATTTGTTTATTACGTCAGCAAAAAAATACGTGTTCCAAAGAAATATAATTTTGTTAAAAAACACTCGGATTGTAATTAAAAACATTCAGGGGAACTCCGGAAACCAAAAGTAAATTTGTTAATTCAGTTATTAAGTTCAAGTTAATTTCTTGGTCTGTAAAATCGTTTTCTGTGGGTGATTTTATAAACAAATATTTACATCTGGCCTCTTCAATGATTGACACTGTTATAAAATGTTATAACATCTCGAAGCTTAAACCACAGACAGTTCAAGGAATTCCTTATTGAATTTGACAGTGAATATAGTAATATTGTTCAATACCGAAGTAATGAGGCTTAGTCATGGTAAAGTTCTGCAACGATTTTGGTTTTTGAAACGCTTATTTATCAATTCACAAAATATATATCTCCTATAAAATCTTAATTGCTTTTACTTAAATGACACACCCTGTAATTTAAACAGTGTTTTAAACAAGTTGGGTGTTTCGTCTATTATTGAAAACGTGTTAAAATAAAACTTTTATTGTCGATCAGATAGTCACAGTAAACAAATTTTTAATTTTAATTTTTACAACTTTTTTATGTATCTGTAGCCCTGTAAAAAGTTTAATGTGACGTAAGGAAAATTAATAATAAGAGCATATTCAAATCATGTTTCAGATGTTAAATTTTCAATTAACTAATTAAAAATTGTTTTAAGCTGTAGGAACAATTTGTTTGACAACACTTTGCACGTATCTGTAATTTGACTATAAATTTGTAATTACTAGATGTAGATTTACGATATATATATATATATATATATATATATATATATATATATATATATATATATATATATATATATATATATATATATATATATATATATATATATATATATATATATATATATATATATATATATATATATATATATATATATATATATATATATATATATATATATATATATATATATATATATATATATATATATATATATATATATATATATATATATATATATATATATATATATATATATATATATATATATATATATATATATATATATATATATATATATATATATATATATATATATATATATATATATATATATATATATATATATATATATATATATATATATATATATATATATATATATATATATATATATATATATATATATATATATATATATATATATATATATATATATATATATATATATATATATATATATATATATATATATATATATATATATATATATATATATATTTATATATATATATAAATATATATATATATATATATATATATATATATATATATATATATATATATATATATATCAGTGTTTAAGATTTAATCTTAAACAATTAAGTAACTTTTGATAGTTTTTCAGGAAAACAAAAAATTTGATATTTTAATTAGTTAGGATTCTATAACCTTTGTCAATATATCATACAGCATCTTATAATTTTTACGTCTATGCTTTTCAAATTTTTTTTACTGGTTTTTCTGTTATTTCAAAAAAGGTGACTTACGTGGGTTTTCCTAAATCTGAATTTAAGAGGTTTAAGTGATTATTCCAAAGGGACTTTTTGAAATTTAAAACTTAATCTATTAATTGCTCAAAAGTTCATTTATTTTTTATTGTAATAACTGTATTTTCGAAGATATATAACAATCCACAATCGTTAGAGGTCATAGCTCAGCTCTCGCTTCCAAAAACCAGCACTGGTCTTATGAGTGCTATAAAGTGCGAGCTTGAACGACTGTGACATATGTTTGGACCACAATAATCGATTGCGCGTAGAAAACTCTTTGTCCGCCTTTGTTAAAGTTTTCGACGCTATCAAAGATATGGTCGCCAATTCCGAGATTTACCATGGAGATGTTCCTGGCTGTTGATAACAATTTTGCTTTTCTGATGTTCACCTCCAAACCAAGTCTTCTTGCGCAGCGGTCGAGCTGTATGAAACTTGATATCGCTAGGTCTTCGGCCAAGAAGCACGATATCATCTACATATCCAAGAATTTGGCCAGATTTATTAAATATACAGCGCGAAGTTTCAATGTTGTTTTTTTTTCTCACTACGTACTCAAGCGCCAAGTTGAACAGCACAGACGTAAGTGCATCTCCCTGTCGAACACCAGATGTTATTTCAAAGGGGTCAGACATAACTCCCTCAATTACGATTCTACATACAGACCCAGAGGTTGTTAATTTGCACAGAGAAACGAGTTGCTCTGGAATTCCTAGGCATATCCGCGCGGTTCGAAGTTTTCGTGGTTTATACTGTCATATGCCTGTCTGAAGTCTATATACAGTTAATGTATGGTTATGTTGTACTCCCAAGATTTTTCCAAGATCATCCTCATGGTAAAACATTGGTCAGGTCGATCGGTTGGGACGAAGACCACATTGATAGTCGCCAATGGTGTTTTCGGCGAGAAGGATGAGTCTGGCAAATACAACATTAGCCAACACTTTGTAAGCAGTGCTCAACAGAGCGATGCCACGATAGTTTCCACATTTAAGACGGTCTCTTTTTTTGTGCAGCGTACATATGAGTGCGGTCTTCCAATTCTCCGGAAACTCTCCTTGGTCCCAAATAGAGACGATGAGATCGTATAGATTTGTTTAGCGTCTCCGAGCTTAATCAATTCTGCGGGGACTCCATCGAAACCGGGTGACTTTCCATTTTTTAATCTACTAATAGCTGCATCTTCTTCCTCTACTGTGGGATATCCAACAAGGACCTCTTTACCTGGAGGAACTATTGCTCTAATGGCGGTCATTTCGTCGTTCTGATTTAGCAGATTTTGAAAGTAAGTTTGCCATACTGAGAGAACATCAGTCACGTTTGTTCTCAGCTTTCTATTCCTGCCTTTGATGGTTGTACTTTTTGGGTGGAAGTCTTTAGTTAAATTTCTGGGGTTAGCAAAACAGTCCCTTTAGTTTCCTATTTCCGCTTGGAAGCTGATGTTTTTGATGCAAGATCTCATATGATCGCGCTTCTTTTGTCGAAGGTATTAAGTCGTACCTTTCCTAGCGCGGAGATATTCTGCTAGAGTGCCTTTAGTGTTGCGAGCCAACCATTTTTCACGAAGCTTTTGTTTATTTTCGACGAATCTTAAGCATTGATCATCGAACCAAACATTACGGAACCTCGAAGGCCATCTTCCGATGAAACTTTGCGCCGCGGTGGTTATGGCTGAGTGTATAGCGTGTCACTGCTCCTGGATGTTAGGAAGAGATTCTTGTTATTGGGCCGGTCTTAATAATTAGTGACAGCTGATAGGTAACTCTGCAGTGACGCTTGGTCTTTTAAAGCATCGATATTCCATCGACAGGTTTTTTGTGCTGTCTGTTAAACGTAGATGACACTTATACTTAAATATGACAAGCACATGATCGCTGTCTATGTCTGCACCTCTGTAAGATCTGACGTCGGATATGCTGGTGGAGTGTCTCTTAGACACCATGATGTGATCGATTTGGGTTTCCGTTCTTCCATCATTCGATCTTCACGTTACTTTGTGGATTCTCTTGTGTGGGAAAAACGTACTTGAAACAACTAAGTTGTACGTTATCTCCTGGTCGGTGACGTGTTGGCCGTTGTTGTTACTAGTTAGGGCAGGCTGTTAGGACCGATATATGATGTATTTTCTGTACTCCTGCCGATTTTTGCGTTAAAGTCGCCCACGATGATTTTAATGTCCTGGTGCGGTATGTTATTGATGACTTCCTCCAGCTCGACAAAGAAGAGATCTTTGATCTCTTCAGATTTATCTTCGGTGGGTGCATGTACATTAACGATCGTGATGTTGAATTTCTTAGTGCCGAGCCTGACCGTGCATATCCACATGTTGATAGGGCGGAACTTGATGATATGATGCTTCGTGCGCTGATGGATAAGGAAGCCAACTCCAAATTCTCCTCCATTCTGATGGCCGCTGTAATGAAGAGTGTAACCATTGGTGGTGTTATGGATCCCACTCCCAGACCATCTAAGCTCTTGCAGTGGAAGAACGTCTAATGTGTATTATATTATTGTATTGTTATATTGTTGTATTATTATATTATTGGTATTGTAATAAATTAATTAATTGTAAATTTCAGGCAAAAACTAACACAATTTATTACAGCATATGGCTTGTAGGAATTATATTATTGTATAATTATGCTATTATATTAAGAATTAATGAATTTGTGATTTCAGATTAAAAATTAATTCAATTTATTACAGCTTACGGCTAAAGGCAATTAGTTAATAAATAGATTCTGTTTTCAGGGTACAATTGCAGATTATAGATGAATGGCGGCATACTGAAGTTGCTGATAAGAGATGGCAGAATGCAGAGCAGTACAACAAAAATGTGATTGTCTAACACTAACAGTAGTTTGAATATTGGCTACCGGGAAATCGGACCAATTATGTCATAACTAACATACTTTTCCTTCCCTAACCCACAAAAATTTACTAACTATTGGCCGCCAAGATGTCTGTAACCGGGTCGATCTCAATAATTTAACTAGTATCCTTCCGTATCCTTCCAAGTAAATGTAAAAACGGGTGTACTGTGGGCCCGGCGCTTTCCGGGATATCCTGCTTAATGCTTGGCAGTACATTCAAAATCAATCAATCAATCAAGTTCATTTATTTTTTATTATCAAAAAAAGAAAAAAGATACTAATTTTCAGTAGCGGAATATATATTATAACTGTAAAGTATATCATAATTTTACGCTTCTTTGGTTGAGTCAGATTGGAAAAATTGGAACCAGTCCTTCAGGTGATGCATTTTTGTTTATGTTTTAAGCATCTTTTTTTCGATTATAGCATGGTTGCTGTCGCATCCGATATGACGATGGCCGGGCACCATATATTTGTGATCAACTTTTTGCAAATGGGGAAAGTTTGATACGTTTACTGCAAAAATCGTAGCCAAATTATAAGTGTCAAACTATAACTGTCAAATTATAAGTCTAAAGCGGGCACTTATAGAAGATACAGACATATGTATAATAAAAGTATTGGAAGGAATTGTTGGAGGTCAAAAGTATATATATAGCCAGAGTTTGAGATAATTTTAGCAATAATTTTATAGTACCTTTTGCTTCCAACGCACTGTCCGAGGCTTTTGGTGTGCTTTTTAATATAATGGCTATCCTGAACCGGAAAGGATAATGTATGAATTTTCCTTTACATCGATAGTTTTTTGCATCGCTTAACTTAGTCGCTGGCGCTGATGACCCATGTAAATCACGCAAGCAGTTAATGTTGATAGATTTAATTTTTTATCTTTGCTTTCGATTTAATAAAATTATCGGTTTCTCCCAGAATACAAAGGAAACATTTTTGGCACACAATTATGATGGAAAACAATCTTTGTCGAAGTGAACCGTATATAGCGATGCATTCCACTTCATTGGTAAGTTCCTTACTTTACTGTAGTACTATTTAAATATTCTACAGTACTATTTAAATATTGTTTGCTGTTAGTTAAGCGAAATTTTATTTTTACACTCTGTTCCTATATCATTTTTAAATCCCATTTTCATCCTACATATCGAATTTCATCATAATCGGTTAAGAATTCGCCGAGTTCCTCCTTAACTAGCCATACTCCAGAACTTGCCCAAAAAATCATTTTAAAATTTCATTTTCTTTCTACATATCGAATTTCATCAAAATCGGTTAAGAACTCGCCGAGTTCCTTCCTGATTGGCCATATTCCAGGACTATCCTAAAATATAATTGTAAGTTTAAATCACATGTCGAAACATCCTGTTTTAAAATATCCAGTTTTGTATCATATCTCGTTTTGTACCTTATCTCGTTTTATCAAATCTTATTTTGAAATATCCAGTTTTAAAATGTCCAGTTCTGAGCGGTTCCCGTTAAAAATAACATAAATATTTAATAGTAAATTTGTTCCTAAAAGAAAAGAGAATTATTATCGGGTTATGTGTCAGGTGAGAGACTTATATCTTGTATTCCTCCACGAGTGCCAGGTCCCATGAATGGGGAATTGCACGAAGGAATTGTGGTTCAAAATTGGTTATCCTATCAATAAACTTCGATTGAAGTCGACAGGCAAAGTTTTTGAGGCTTTCTATATTAGCTCGTTAGTGGTTTAGGTTGGTGGTTAAGGCCAATCATCAAACACGAATCTAAGGCTGGTTGATTGCAAGGTTGATAGACATTGTGTCTCAGTCAAATCTCCTATCTATGCAAGGATAGCGTAGGTAACGATGGGCCTCATGTATGCCTTATATAATTTTAATTTATTTTTGGCAGAGAGGTGACTGTTGCGGTTAAAAAAATCTATAAAGTAAATTGCGAACAGCAAACGCTTTTCTTCGAACATTTTTGATGTGAGAGAGAGGTGATAGTTGACTATCTATAATCATCCCTAGATATTTGATTTGGTTTTTATATTCTAAGGTGCTACCTTCGAATAATATAGGGCAGGCTTTTGGCATTTTACTATATTGGTTGCGGTGGAAATGGATAATTTCGGTTTTAGAAGAGTTTACCTTGATTTTCCATTTCTTCGGATATTCGGAATACTGCTTTAGATATTTGGACAATCTTTCACTAGATTTCCGAGCAGTAATTGAAGATGTGAATATAGCCGTATCATCGGCATAAATTTGGATGTTGGTTTAAAAGCAAATCGCTTGACGTTTTTATTAGAGTTTTTCAGCCTCAGCACTGCTTGAGTAGCAGAGTGGCTGGCACGAAATCCGAATTGTTCTTTTGGAATATAGGGTTCTAGTAGAAGCTGGAGCCTGTTAATAATAACTTTTTCCTTCACCTTACTTATTCCGTTTAGGAGTGATATTGGGTAAATATGCTCTATACTATTAGAGGGCTTTCCTGGTTTAGGAATAGGGATGACTTTGCCGAGTTTCCAACAATCTGAAAAGTAGCTTGTCTTTAAGATGGATATTTTTAGATATCGGTAAGTTGTGATATTGCTTTATCTGGAAGATTTTTAGGTACCGAGTTGGCTATGTTATCGTCTCTCGGAGCTTTTCTTTTATCAAGATGCCGAAGAATGTTGGCAACTTCTGCTTTATCGACTATATCAATTAAAGTTGGATTGAGAGGAGGAGAGTTAAGAAAATTGTTGACACACAGAGATAATCGTTTTGTATATGAACTTTTTCATAGTGAGACGCAATTTCCTCTGCAATTATTTTAGAATATATGATTGGACTAGGATCTTTAGCTATTGAAGTAATCACATTTTATTTTTTACCATTAAGTTTTCGAGTTTCATTGAAAATTTCCGGAGAATTATCGGGAATTTTAGGCATTCTACTTGTAAATTCAGAATTTCTTAGTTCATTGAACCAGCACAAAAATTAACGTCAGATTTAAAGATGTGACCTAGGTATTTATAATAGAGCCGACGCATTCGATTGCGTAGTTTAATGAGGTTTTGGGGCTCAGGAGGAATTGTTAAGGTGCCTTTGCTCTGAATTAGAGGTAAAGTTTCCTTGATGACTAATTTGATTACGTTAGTTAACTTGAACGTTTTTTTCCTCAATTTGAGTAGCGGTAGTGATTTCTAAATATTCTGGGAGGTTTTGATGAACATGCATTTTAAATTTCATCCAGTCGGCTTGGGACTAGTTGCAACATACAATTGGTAAATTATCTGAGCAAAATTCATGCAAGACTCGTGGTGGGGTGACTATAGAGGTATATTTAGATAGCACCAAATGAAGAACCGAGTTTCCTCTTGGGAATGTTGGTTCGTTTGGAGCATTTATTTGGATATTGGAATTATTGCAAAAATTAAGAAGTGAACGACCATTCTGGTTATTATTTGGGCAACTCCATATGGTGTGGCGTGAATTAAATTCATCTGCTAAGATAACTTTGTTACTGGAGTTAAAAAGATATTCTAAATGATGACTCTTGGCTTGTCTCACATAAATAGAGCAAAACGTGAGATATTTGTTATGGATATATCATAACAATTGAGCAGTGAACATTTTTTCTCCGCTTAAACTTTCAAATAAGCTGTTCAATATTCATGGGGGTATATTATTGGTTTTAGGCAGTTAGTTAAATCGTTAGATACATTGGTTTTGATTTTAATAGCCTTTTATTGGAGTTAACGTAATTTTCAGAATCTTGGAGTAGCTGTTTACCTATAAAATTTCAATTATAAGCACTACGTAAAGTAAATAAAACAAAGTCAGAATTAGATGGTTTATATATATATATATACATATATATATATATATATATATATATATATATATATATATATATATATATATATATAAATATATATATATATATATATATATATATATATATACATATATATATATATATATATATATATATATATATATATATATATATATATATATATATATATATATATATATATATATATATATATATATATATATATATATATATATATATATATATATATATATATATATATATATATATATATATATATATATATATATATAAATGTAATTTATATTAAATTTCAGTTTAATTTTGTATTTTCGATAGAACCCGAATTTGTACATTTATAGTTTATACTCAACCAATTTGGTTCATTTATTATGTATCGATAAATTCTATTGCTGCATTTATAAATGCATCTAGACAGATAAAATATTAATACTCAACAACTAATGAAAACTGATAATCGAAGAATAATTTAATTTTAAATCTGCTTCTAGGTTTTCTTTTTAGTCTTATCATAAACGAAAACAAATAACTAAATATATTTAGTATTATATTTACCAACAAAAAGAAAACTTATTTTTATGACATTTTTTAATTAATATTCGTTCTGCATTTCTCTCTATGCACAAACGGTAATATTCAAGTTTTCAATTTAAAACTTTTAAGTGACATGTTCATAAAATGTTGTTTGTCAATTGAAAATATGATATAAAAATTAAACTATCTTTTCATTGTTTCCATGAATAATGCCTGTGATGTGTCTTTGTACTATACCACTCCAATTAAATTGAGTTGTAAAAGAGAACTCCAAGTTACTACTAAAAAAACATTCCTTGCTACAGTAACCGTATCTCCTTTCAAAACGAGAGTTTGTTCTAGTTTTAGAATTCCTTTTCCTGCGATAAATGCTTGTGTAGTCTCAATCACTCCATTGCTGTCATTTTCACACACTAGATTGTAGATAGTCTTGGACTTTATTACGAATATCCATGCGATGTATCTGCGTAATGGAATTCATAGAGTCAAAATTTGTTGTTGTAGTAGCTTCTCCCAGCTAATACCACTCCTAACATGCATATTATTGAAAACGCGTGAAATAATAATTTTACATTGTTGTTCCCTCTAGCCAATGGTCTACGTGGTTTTTTTTGCTCTAAATTTAGCAAATCGATTGTGAGGTCCTGAATTGTAAGATGCAAACCTAGACTGATTCAAAACTGGTGCTAGCCTGGTTACAAGGTTCCTCAAATAAATGGAAAACGAAATCTTTCTTTTATCAGCAACGCACAATAAAAACAAGTCTACAAATTCTCTATTTGCCCAAAAACAAAGAGTATAAATTGCACATTGTTGGCGCTTCTGTAAGAACCATTTTCAGAAAGATAATCAGAGGAAAAGTGGTTTAACAGTTCAAGAATTAAAAGAGATGCAATTCAAATATATAAGCAAACTAAAAGAAAAAGGTTTAGTGGGCAGTAAAGGCCAATTTTTACACGAATCTTTTATACGAATTGAAAGTCGTTTGCAGTTCTCAATTTTACAGTATAACGAAAAACAATAAGTGATGCTGTCTTCTTAAATGCCATATCACGAGCTTAATTCTAGATTGGGCGCATAAAAGAAAGCTGCAAGGAGGTGTGGATTTAATTCTTACTTTTATAATAAAGCAATTTTGGATTTTTCATGGCAAAAGAGCTAAGAAAACAAAATCCCGATTGCCACCAGTACTTCAGATTTAATGTTGGCCGAGCGACTAAGCTAATGGGAACCCTACTATTACCAAAGGTGACACCACCAAGACATTCACCCACACAGGAATCAATTGTGCGAGCCCCATACATTTTCAAATGTCTAAAGGCAAAGGATCGAAAAGCCAGAAAGGTTACATAGCTATTTCCATCTGCTTAACAACGAAGGCGATGCATATAGAATTTGTTAGTGATTTGGCATCAGAAGGATTTTTCTTTACCCTCAACCGCTTTATAGCTCGGATGGGAAATGTTGCAAATTTATATAGCTGATAAAACTGCCTTGCTATAATAAGTGTAAAAGTTTAATTTATTAAACTTTTACACTTATTATAGGAAGGCAGTTTTTTCTGATATATCTAGAAACCCATTATCTAACATCAACTTCTTATTCCGGTCATAATTACAAAGTCAAAATTTACGAAGAACTTGTAGCCAATTTAACAGCTGTCAGCTTATTTGTGATATATTACAGACGTGGTAGTTTATTAGAAATATTATAATTTTTGTTGACGTTTGGTCAGATGGATGTGGAGACGCTTATTCGCACACAATTAAATATACTGGCACCACTCTTGATTTTCGGTTGAAATGGAAAGAGCATTTCAAATAAAAAAGATTACCATGAAAATATTCAAAATTTTAAAATACATAATATTAATCGACACTTAAATAAAAGTTTAATGGTAAATTAAAAACTACCACATTAAACTGAAAACGATGAAAGTTAAATATGTTAATCGACCAAAATTTTTCAGAACTTTAAAAGCCATAAAATTTTATGCATATAGTAATTGTATTTCTCCCAAATTCCAAAAAACAAATTTAGCATTAACTAAAAAGTCTAACTAGAAAATGTAATATTGATAAAATTATATAATACAAATTTGAACATTGTTAGTTTTGTCCATTGATATCACAACAATATAAAAACCACTTAAGAAAGACCCATCAAACTGTATCTATATAAACTAACTATACTTTGTAACTAAATGGCTCTTTTATATCGGATTATAATACTGTATGCGTGCTTAAACCAAGTGAATCATTTTACTTGACACCATTGCATCGTAAAATAAGAAAGATATATGTAGTTGTTTAATTAGAACATAAATTAAAACAAGTACAATTTTATTAAGAAAAAATTACCTCATCTCTTATATAGGTCGTTAAATTGTTCATTTTGCTCTGGTACGGAGATCTTGCCTGGTTCAAAATAGGTTTATTATTCTGAAATAGGTCAAGAATGTATAGTTAATACTAGTTTAACATCCCAAAAATTCTTGCAATTCTTTTTATATAAAAATAATGCCACTGATAACCATCGTGCTATAGTTGTATTATACAATGTGATTATCTAGATAATAAACAATTTTAAAATCGAAATAACAAATGAAAGTTCTTTACAAAACAATTTAGACTTTCAAATTGGCAGCATTTGTTTTTAACAAACTAAATGATTTACCCGGTATTTATATATTTTAACTTTGGTTATGCAATTATTTCAATTGCCCCAATATATACAAATAAAACATAATCATATACAATAGTTTTAGAACAGACCATTAGTCACCAAATAAGAAAGAAAAGATAAATTGAAAATGGTAATTTTCATTTTGTTTCCTTTTCAATTATTCTGCCTTTACTGATATGATTATACATATAAATTGCCCTTCATTTATTTTTTTTATTGTGGGAGTTGCTCAGCTTTTCAGATGGTCAAATAATCTAAAAATGGTTTGGAATGGTTATCTAATGGGTAGTAATAAACGTTTAAATTGGCTTTGTCGATCGAATAGTTTTGAATATATTTTTTGTTACAGTATCGCTAATATTTTAAGCTTTGTAAAGTTTGTTATATAGGCTGTTTCTTTCGATTTGTGCATTTGAGTTTGATTTTAGGAGCCGATTTTAGGCGATAGGGGCAAGCTACCTCATTTTCACAACAAACATATCGCTTCAAATAATTCTGGCAATACTTTTGTCTCAATCAAACAATAAGCATATTTTGTTGGAAAAATACAATAACAATTGTAATGAATAAATCCTCGGGATAGTTAAATAACTCTTCAAAGATTTTTGAGTTATTGAACTCTATTCCAGTTTTAGTTATAATACCTAACACCATTAATCTTATCGCTTGTTGAATTATTTTATTTATAGTAAACAAAAAAATTTTCTTCTGCCAACACATAAAAAACAATTAACTGCAAAGGTTACTTTGTTGAGAAAAAATAACTCGAAACTGAGTTTTCAACAAAATACACTAAATATCACAATCAAAAACAAATGTGCATCAATATTTTGCTTACACAAAAATTTACGAAGAAATATTTAGTCATATGTTTTCCGAAAGCTACTTTAATCGCAAACAAAAAAATCGCAATGCCAAAATATTGCAAACAAATATTTCGTCGCTAAATTTAATTGTTTTCTTTTTAAATTTTTCAGTAAGTCAGTAATAAACATAATGTAAACGCAAATTGTATTTTAATGAACTTCTTAATTATTACTTCTTGTATAAGGAGCTACGAAATCACCACAAAAAATTATAGTTTCGTCGTATATTTATAAATAAAAATATTGTATATGTCTTCAAAAGTGCGCATTTCTACTTCAACATTTTTATTTGTAAGAATAAGATTTTTTTCTGCAATATTTGTGTTTGTGATATTTTTATCTGCAGAATTATTTTTACAGCGATTTTATTAAAATTTGGTGAAAGAGCATTTGACATTTTTGTTATGCGATGATTTTGCCTGCTATAATTTAACAACGAAATGTTGGTTGCGAAATTTCATCCGCCAAAAATTGTATCTGCGGAGCAGGCGATAAAACGCTTAAATATACCGTAAGCACAACTGTTTTAATTGTAGATCAAAGGGGTTATGTGAATTGTACCTATGTGCTCTATAATTGAAAGTAAACTGTTTTGAGGACTAAAAAAATCAATTGTCAACTAATAAAATATATTTTATCAAATTGTTAATTTATAAACCTCTTGCCAAACTGTTTAAATTATCAGTAAACTCTGGCATATTTCCCTCTATTTGGAAAACAGCAAATATTCAACCGGTTCCTAAGAAGGGTGATAAAACTTCTCCTTCCAATTACCGCCCAATTGCTTTGTTGTCGACCTTATCTAAAGTAATGGAATCTATTGTGAATTTTCACATAATGAACTATCTCGAAAAGCATGCGCTTTTATCAGATTTTCAATATGGGTTTCGTAAGAATCGCTCTTCAGGTGATCTTATTGCTTATTTAACTCATTTGTGGGGAAAGTATTGAAAATATGGTGAGTCAAATGTCGTATCTCTAGATATTCCAAAAGCATTTGATAGAGTATGGCATCAAAGCTTGATCAATAAAATTCGGTCACTGAATCTTGATAGTTCTCTAATTAAATGGATAGAGAGTTATTTAATGGGACGATCGATTAAGGTAGTATTAGACGGCATTTCATCCGACTTGTATGAAATCAATGCTGGTGTACCGCAAGGTACATCTTTGTCGCCTACCTTATTTTTGATCTATATAAATGATATTTTTAAATTGGCATATCCACTATGTGATATCCACTCTTTTGCTGATGATACTACAGTGTCTGCTTCTATTGAGTTTAATAGCCAAAAGGACTATAATTCTCATTTATCTTGCTCTCGTCAAATTATGAATAGTTCACTTCTTACTTGCATTGACAAGATCATTGAATGGGGCAAATCTAATAGGGTAGAATTTAATCCACAGAAATTCCAAGCGTGTCTTTTTTCACAAAAAAAAAATTCAAAATTATGTTCCACCCATAATTAATAGGTCGTCCTCTCTTAAAATGTTGGGCTAAAACATTTCGAGTGATCTTTCTTGGAAAGAACATATATATTCTATTGCAAAAAAAGCTAGTCAGTATCTGGGTTTCATTAGACGGTGTAACTTTTATTTTACCCCTCTAGAAGTTCTTAAATTATACAAGGCTTATGTTAGGCTCATTTATGGGATTCATTTGTCTGGGGTGGTGCTCCAAAATCAAATCTCAAATGTCTTGACAGAATTCAAAATAGAGATATTCACATGGTTAGCGATAAAAATATTGCTTTATCAATTGACTCATTGGAGCACAGACGCAAAGTAGGTGCTTTATCGCTTTTTTACAAATATTATTTTGGTCACTGTTCTTCCAAAATTAGATCTCTAATACCAGCGGCGTTTGTCAGCAGGGCCCCCACTTGTTTTGGTTCAAAGCAACATAGCTTCACTTTAGATATAACCAGATGTAGAACTAACCATTTTAAATCTTCATTTTTCCCTAGAGTCACCTCTCTGTGGAATCAAATAGATCCGTCGGTCTTTCCTGCAATATTTAATTTACAGGTGTTCAAGAGGAACCTACACGCCTACTTAAAGAAACAAGCAACCCGAGAAGATTAAATATTGTTTTATATTTACTTGTAATATTCTCTCGGTCTTCCTTGACCATTGAGTGTCAAAGTTTATAAGAAATGCTACACATTTATGATTTTTAATGACACATATTTAGAGTTAAAGCTGTCAAGAACTTGAAAAAATACACAACAGGTAACTTGTAATCTGTATAGGTTTTCAAGTTTAATGACCGCCTCCAATGTCCGACAGATAATGGTGCTACCAGTAAGTTATGGTTAAGAATTTACCGATTAAATATCTGTCAACAACATAACCTTAAAATATATTTTTTTTGTCGAATTTTGAGAAAGTTGCTCTGATTAAAATCTTACTTCCACTATCTCGATTCTCGTCATACGCTTTGTAGAGCGTTGCTGCTTACTAAACTAATTCATAAAATTATAGAAGTAATTTTTGGTCTTTTGGACAGGATGGATGACAACCAGCTATACTGCTTTGAGTATATCTAACTAGGAAACTAAACAAATAGTGACACTTACAACATCAGCAATTGTTAATCTATTTATTAAAATAAATAGCGTTGTTGGATACTGTCGACGAACAATAAATACTATTGAAAAAACTAAATGCTGGATCTTCAATTGTATGCCAAAGAACTAAATAAAGAACAGTTCAGCATGTGAAGTTCCAAAATGAAACCATATACATCAACATCAACAATTAAAATAGCATACGCTTACAGCTAGCCAGATGCATCACATTTCATCGATTCAATGTTCCAACAAAACATCAACTAATGGCTAGTTTATCCAAAAAATGAGTCACGTAATCACGTTAATTTACTCACACAGCAGAAGAATACACTAGAGCCATATAAAAAAGAGTTTCCGGAAAAATAAGTCAAACATATTATAGATGTTGTCCTAAATATGACTACCACAACCTGTACTGTAACTTTTAGAGAACTTTTAAAGATTTGGCACTGTAACAAAGACCCTCCTGAACTTTACCATACATTAACCAACTTTGAAGTCAAATGAAATTTTATACCACAATTTTCTCCACACATCCTGGGAAACATCCCTCAAGTCATCAAAATATGACCATAAAAGGGTTACTGGAAACACAATTCTTGCATATAAAGAACTATTAACAGTTGCATTGCATATTAAAACTTGTTTTAAATACAGGGCATCTGAAATAATTTCATTCGATCTAAATGCGTGGGCCCTAACCTTAGAACACTTTTTAATATACAGGATGAGTTTTTTTTTAAAAATGCAATGCTAGGAGAAAATTACTTCTAATAAAATTTGTTAAGGATTGTCATTACTTTCGGAGATATAGGCTAAAGTTTTTTTTTAAACTTTTAAAAGTATAGGTTCTAATACTTTAAAAGTTTTTTTTTTATAAAGTAATTGAAATTAAATACTTTTTGCTTATTAAAATTTTTGTAATGAGTGTGTTTTCAGAGATATGAGTAAAATTGGATGTTCACTAATCCAGCTTTTACACCAAATAAATACATAGTAAATATGTTTGATAAACTTTAGAATTTTTGTGATTTATTACATGCCACCTAGATGTTATTGGAAAAGTAGACTTGCTAGGAGCAACGAAATTAAAAAAAAAATTATAATAATAAATGTCACAAAATGTTACAATTGAAAGAAAAAATTAAGGTTACTGTGTGAATTATAAAACATATGCACATCAATTGTATAGAATTACCCGATGCAGATACTTCAGTTTTATCTTTCATCGCGATCTTTTTGTCGATATAGTGCTTCTTTAATAAACTTCTATGTTCGGTTACTCAATTCTTTATGGAATTTTATGAAATATATTAAATTCTGAAATTAGCTCTCAAATCGAATTGGTTTCAATTTTTAGTTTTATTTTTTAGTTTAATTAAGATAAAACTTCTAAAAAATATCTTAATGTATAATAATAAGAGCTTAAAATATGATTTTTGAATAACAAAAAATTGTATCGAATAAAATCCTTGTTTGGTGTGAAAGATGCGAAAAGCAAACGAATTTTCGCAAACGAAATTCTATAGTGTTACATTTCAACAACAAATAAAAATAGATAACATCACTAGTTCTTTGATTTATTAAGCATTTGTTTATTTTATTACTTATGTTCTTCTTATGTTCTAGCAAATTTTTGCAGTGTTAAATAAAAATTTATGTAATTAAAAAAAGTAAAATTTTGTTTCATAAAAATGTTTATTAATTTAATAAATGTTCAAAATGTCCGCTTTTGACCCCAAGCCATTTTCTACTCGCCCTTCAAAATTATAATGAACTGCTTTCAATTCAGCTTCTGAAATATGATTTTTAAAAATATTTTTGTTTTTTGTCTCATATTTTTTGAAATAGTAGACCGAATTCTATCATTTTTCAATCCATTTAATCGAGAACATTAAAATTTATTGCTGTATCAAAATGGGGAAATATGCTCCATCAAACTAAAGGTAAATTTCTTGAGTACCACATGACCCACACACAAGAAGTAAAAAAAGTGGCTAAAACCCACATTGAATGCGTTCCGTTGACCGATATTAACCGAATTTAGAAGTCACATAATATTAAATAATCACTTTTACTTTAAGCAATCAATTTTAAAATTCTTACACTTATTTTAAATATTTCACAGTGAACTTTTCACTTTTATACACCTAAATTTATCGGAAAAAATTAACTATTTGCAATTTTTTATGCATTTTTTTGTGAAATTTAATGCACATTATTACAGAATTTACAAACACTTTTTTATATAAAATATTTTATTAATTTCACAGATAATTTTTCAAAATAGTGTGGATTTAATATAGGAAAGCGCAAAATTTAATGTAAAAAAAAACAAACAAAAAATTAACAGAAGTAGTATTACGTTTTTCTCTCTCAATGTTCATATAATTTGTAGCATACACTCTCTCTATATATCTATATGCTAGCTATTTCTATATAAGTTTCAAACTCAAGACTAATAAATGCATTTATTTTTATAAAATAAACAATTGCATAATAAATCAAAGAACTATTGATGTTAATTCTTTTTATTTGTTGAAACAATGTAACACTGTAGAACTTTGCGAAAACTCGTTTCAATTTTTGCTCTTATCTTTGAAATCATACACTTTTTTTTCATACACTAACTTTGGCCTACATCTCCGAGACTAATGAGTTTCAAGATCATTTAAAATCACCACTAGAAGGCTTCCTCAATCCTAAACAAATTTTATTGGCAATAATTTTCTCCTATGTAATTTTCACCGTTTTCGAGATAAAAGCCGGGAATTTTTTTTAAAACTCTCGCTGCATGTGATTTTCTAATATCAACTCCAAAGTGTTATATTTTTTTAAAAGAGTCACTAAAAGCTGCTTAGAATAATACAGCTCAATTTGTTTTTCCGACGATTTCAAATTTTGAAAAAAACACTGTATAAGAACTGGCCAGCAGTTTAATATATTGTTAACTGATTGGAAGGAAGAATACCAATTTAGCCAAACAGTAAAAAACAGTATTTATTTAGATATATTAATAGTATAAAAGATAGATAAAGAATTTCATTAGTAAGCGCAAGTATTCAAATTGATGCCCATTTTTATCTAAACATTGCTGATAACGCGAAGCAATAGAATCGCAAACGTGGCGAATCATTTCAATGCCTTCTCACTGCCTTCTCTTTTAATTTCCGCCCTTAATTGGTTGAGTGTTTCCAGTTTTGATAAATAAACCTTATCTTTGATGAGTCCCTACAAAAAAATCTAATGAGGTCTGGAGAGCGCGGGGCCATTCGATGGCACCTATTCGTCCAATCCATTTGTTTGGAAATTTTTCATTTAGATAAGCTCTCACATCACGTTGGTAGTGAAGAGGTGCTCCACCTTGCAAAAATAAAATTCTGTGCCATCCCCAAACTGGTCAAGAATACCTGGCATGACATTTTCCCGTAGCAAATTCAAATAAACAGCACCAGTCACAGTGTTATCAAGAAAGAATGGCCCAATTAAACCCCGCTCTGACAATCCACACCACACTGTAACGCCTGGTAAATTTAAATAATGTCCCTCTGTAACGTGAGGTGCCCAGTTGCTGCAATTCTCTGGTGCCCAGTAGCTGCAATTGTGGAGGTTGATCGAGCCGTTTAATTTAAATGAAGCCTCATCACTCCAAATAATTTTATGTGAAAACTCCACGTCCTCTGCACATTTCGCCAAAAAACATTCACAAAACTCCACTCTCCGATCAAAATCGTCTTCATTGAGGACGTGAATTAATCTTGGAATATAACTCTTCCATCGTACGTGCTTCAAAATGCGATGGACACTTGATTTTGAAATCCCTACTTCACGTGCTGCTTGGCGAACTAATTTTCTTGAAGGGTCGCAATATGTTTCAAGCAGTTCTTCTTCTCTTGCGGTACTTGTGGATGTCCATGATCTCCCAGAACGCTGTTTGTGGACATCTTGAATTGTCCCGTCTCTTTCAAATTTATCTCTGATGCGAGATAAATTTGAAAGAGACGGGACACTCTGTACATTTAAATAAAAAAAACAAGGCACAGTCAAACTACTCTTGACCTTAATTGGAACTTAAGCAAACATAACCTTTGTGAGCTGTGCATTTTTATGTTTTAAAGAGTCTTGGAGACAATATACGTTTTAAAAAGTAGAGATCGTAATTATATAAGAAGACCAAGCTATGGTTTGTTTCTGGAGGAGATTAAGAAAGCTTTTTTAGTTATAAGCAGTTGCCAACTAAATTGAGAACGAGCAACTATCGTTTAGTTGTATTTTTAATCTGTATAGTGCATAATTTCAGCCAATTCGTATTTGGTTGTAAATTAACAGTTAGTTTTGAAAATTTTTTTGCCATCCTTATTTTACTTAATATTTTATTCATTTGCTTTAAAATTCTGACATGGCACGTTCACACAAAAACAAATTTTCAGAATCACCGTATTTCAAATCCAAACACAAGAAAAATGAGTGTTCAAACAAAACTTTTTCCAGAAAAATTCAAATCAAATGAGATAATTATTTATTGATAAATGTAATTTTCAGGAAGCTTCGAAGACATATTGAAATAAAGAAATTTCGATTCAGTAACGATAATTAGATTTTCCAATTATATTTTCACATTTGGTAGTTAAAGGAAAACATTCCGAACGATTTCCAACATTAAAATCGAATTAGATAATAATTATCGAAACAAATATGCATTTATCTGGTAAAATACATGTAATGCTCTTAATTGTCTTTACTCTTAAAATCTTTAGCTCACTAATTAGATTTTATGTGGTACGATAAATTTCATCCGGATTAATTACAAATTCTAATGATGACGATTTATTTAAATCCTCTTAAATATTTATATAGGATGATAGTAGTTTTCCCACAAATAAATGTCTTCCGCAATAATGAATAAAAAAATTTCTTCTGAGTTTTTAGTAAATCGTGTTGAAACAACCAATTTGATTGAATTGAAAACCACAACTTACCCAAAACCAAACTTCACGTGAAAATTATTTGAAAAATCCAATTAAAAAATTTATTGTTGGTTTATCGATTGCTTAAACAATTTTTGAAAAAAATATGCAAATTTTCTTTTTCACCTTGAAATTATTCATATACTGTATAGAAAATATTTTAGAATATCGAAAGTTTACTTTCAAAAGTTATGGTAAAACAAATTATATATTGAACTTAGTTAGAATATTATGACCTTGGTTTCGGTTAATTAAATCTGGGTGTATCTGACCTCAATTTGTACATTCTTGTCAGGAACAAGTGTTTCTATTACAAAGTTTTATAAAACTGGTGACATTGTTAATGCTATTATGTTTATCAGATTACTCAGATTACTGATTCTTTAAACTATATTAAGCAGGTCTAAAGTTACTTCAAACAAAAAAGAATAAACTGTGAATCTACTGAAAACTGACTCTTTGGCACTTGAGCTAAATTTTGTTCAAAATTAACAAACAAATTTTCTTCAGTGGATTGATGGGAGAAATTAATCTTTTTATCCAGATTTCAATAATTCTTTTACATCTAAAGACAAAACTTTAACGCTTAGTTCTATGGAAAATAAAAGAATCCTTATCACTTCCAGGTCAGAAAAATCATTATTTTTAAGGCCAGAATATTTTATAAATACTAATAAAAATATTTTATAAATCGACTAATTTTAAACGGGCACTATGGATAACGCTTAAATCAACCTTTAAAATTTGAATGTTGTTTTGTACAGGGTTGACCAAAAAGGAATTACGAGAATATTTCTAAAACACTAAAACTAATTTAACGCATATACAATTAAGGCGTTTACACCATATGGACAGAACTCAACTTGATAAATCATAATATCTGGACAGTGCGTGTACTGTGAAATGAAAAAATTCTAACCCAGATCCAACCATATGAGTTTTTGCATGAGAAGAAACATGAACTTTTCTATTCTCGATCCTGCCTTAAAAATTTATATAATTATTCACATTATCTTCGCGAAGCTGTAAGCAATTAAAATACTGTTCATGTTGCATCTACAGATATGGCTAAAGCCTTAATTTTATTTATTTATTTAGTGGATTAATTTAGAACTAGAAATGTTGGTAAAATTTTGAAATAATCACATAAAAGTTAGTAAAATATATACTTAAGATAATTTATTATCTGAAAATCCAATTTCGGAGGAGTTCGAGTTCGTAAATTCCTTATTATTATACCATTTCAATAGTGGATCTCTCTACATAAGGAGAGAGGAGGTCTTTAACATTTTCCCACCGCTTTTTTGACGATCAAACCCAACTGTTTTCTTGGCACAAAAAATTAAGCAAGATTTCTGAACTGTCTTAATTTTATTGATTTGTTTAAAATAAAACGGCCACCGGACATTTGATGCATATTTGGTTGTGACTGGACAAAAGATTGGTGTAACGAGACAACCACTTCCGGGCTATTAAACTCATTCATAGTTCGTTTTATAAATCCTAACATATAGAGTAAGCTTTTGCAAAAACCGTCAATATTGCGATTCAACAATATCAGCAATATTGCGTTGATAAGGTCGCCGCTCCTAGATCTCTTATTTGAATTATTCGGGCCAAGTTATCATTACCAATTTTATAATTTTGTTATATTTTCATATCCATCCGGGTTTCTAAAAGTGATTCTGCTCAGCAATATACTTTCTTTGTTAAGAAACCAAAATTTGTAAATTCTGTGAATAATTTTGTAATTGGAACTTAGATGACATTGACGGCTTATTACCTACTGTTGCTTCTCGTAAATAACTTGTTATCTCGAGTCTGGATTTCAGTGAATTTAGTTTTATGATACTAACAGCTTCGTTTCTTGAGGCCAGAATTCCTCTCTTGTACAGCAAAGTGTAATTAGTCAAGTGCTGTGCCAGATTTGGAAAAACTGCTTAGTTTCAGTTCTTCTTAATTTTCCACAATTCTTCCAATGGTTTACATCGCTATGCATTCATCTCGATGATTCGAAGTTATAGAACCATCTCTAAGTTGAAGTCTACAATCTGTGAATTGCTGGCCAAAGGGATCACCGGTGACATAAACTCGCATGTTTGTTGATAGTCCAAATCTTTGAATGCCATTCCAAATATAAGATGATTTAATGCAGGCCTTCAATTCATCTGCCTTCGTTCCACGGGGAATAACTGGAAGCGTCTGTTGAAAATCACCAGCCAACCATAGTGATGAGCACTGTCCTCACTCCTATGAGAAGTGTAGCGAAATTGCCAGATGGAGCAACAGCCAAGGCAATATCGCTTCTTTGTCAAACTTTGCAAAAAGAAGATTATTAAGGAAAGTCTTCCCTGTACCGCCAATAGCATCCAAGAAGAAAATACTATCTTGCCTTTTAAAGACTGCTCTTGTGATCTTATTTAATGCTTCCTTTTGATTTTGGCTCATTCTCCTCTACTTATCTTGTCATTAGATCAGTGTCATAATTTCCATCATTTCTTCACTCGTTAAAGCAGAGTCACGGTTGCCATTTGGTCCTGGAAGTCCAAAGCTTTTTAGGTCCGATCCACCAATCGATACAATCTGATCTCCAATGTAGATAAGAACTCTATTGGAGATATTATCACACTAGTTCAGGTCCATGTTCTGTTGTTGTATACGGGCTTGGTGTAGTATGTTTTCTGACAGGTTTTCCTTGTGGTTCATCCATAACAGTTGCGGAGGAGACATCGAGCATGTTTGCTGCAGGACAGCAAATTATCAAATTATCAGTTATCTTTAAAGGTCGAGAGGGAGCTTCTTCGTCATCTCTTTTCAGAAGTCCGCTAAGTTGACAAATCTCTCAGTAAGTTTAACAGAGTCTTTCTTCAACTGTTCTCAAATCTATAAATGACTTTGAACCTCTTACTTCATGCAGCAGAAGTCGTAGGTGAAATCATGCAGGGTTGTTTGGATGGACGGGGTACACTCGGCCGAGTTCATTGCTGGACTTTATTCGTGCTTGTTATGGACAACCTGTCCTTCTTGCTAGCGGTTCCAAGTGTTGTTTTTGATGTTCCAAGTGTAGTACTTTGGAAGTTGGTTGTAAAGAAGTGTGCGTACAAGCAAGCTCATCATGGATGTAAAGCTTGAAGAATAACGTCAGTGTTTTTCTTGAGGTGCTTGTGCACGTTGAGCAACATTTTCGGTTTTGAAGTAGACTCTCTGTCCATTCTCACGCTTAGATGAACCATGGTGGGGTGAAATTAAAAAGCGGAGTATTCTTCATACTGCCTCGTTGCAGCTGATGTATTTTCCCATTTTATACTGATGGATTTCATCCATGTCGCTCGCCGGTGACTTTAAATACAGCCATGTCTGATGCTTTGGACATATTAATGACTTAATTTATGGATTTTTTCAGGAAAGCTCCAAGGGAAGATGATCAACTGGCCAATGTCGGCAACATTTCCATCGTGAATGATGGCATCTCTCAAAAAGGCATACTGTCCCACTCTCAGCGTACCCTGATTCAGTCGGATGTGTCTCATCCTTTCCGACTCTATCTTGGTGTATATATCAACGATAAATTGATGAAAGAGGTCTTTGCTTCTCAGTAAAATGTAGAACATGAAAGAGAGCATCATCATCCTGTATGCATTGGAAGGAAACTTCTTAGCCTGTAGCATTTCTGTAATTGGGTTCCTTTCTCGCGGTTCAAAATAATATCCATTCTTCCCTGCCAGAATAGGAGCAGATACTGAGGGTATCGTAGAACCTGTGCGTGTTGGGAATTCTCTGGATGGTGCCACTCCTTTTTCTAAAACTATGTCTCTTGCTCCATGTTCTTCACCAAACATGATAACAGTCACTTATGATGTTGTTGGTGCATTGAAACGCCTCTCATGCTCAATTTGTGCGGTTTTGTCTGCTAAGATGACGACTTTCAATTCAGGTCCAATCCTTTCCATGACTGATTTGAAGCTGCGAACGTAGTAGTTACGATGAAGCAGCATGTCTTGCAACTGAACGACCATATTTGTGATACATTTCTGCAATGCTGGTCTGCTATTTCAGGGGTGGCCCCCTCTTCTCTGGTTACTCGATGACTTTCTTTATTTTGCATCATCCTGGATTCTCTTTCGGGGATGGTTTCGTCTTGTCTTCTTTTTCGATTCATTTCTCTGGTTTCGGTTCTTCTTGTCATTTTTTTTTCTTGGAGGCTGTTGCATAATTTTCATAAAATTTTCAACAACGGATTAAGTTTTAAATTAAAACTATTTAAATTTTATTTTTGCAACAAACTTATATATCTATCTACCACTAATATGATTGTTTTCAACCTCACAAAAAATATGTTCTGTCAACAAACAAATTTGTAATTTACAGCCCACTTTGTTAGAATTAGCGAAGTTTAGCAAAGTTTGAAAGTATGTTAAAATTAATTAAAGAAAAATAATAAATATTTTAAAATTCGAACTTCCCAGGCGTTTGGGGGATGTCCTTCTATTGTAGAAATTTCAGACCTCGTCGATTTGTCTGGAGATTGTTTACAGACAGCCAGACTTACAAACTTTCATTCTTACATAAGTAGAGATGTTTTATATACAATAAAACATATAAAATTTCCTACTTGGATATTTAAAAACTATATAAGAAAAATTTGAGATTTTTCGTTGCTATGACAATTTCAATAAACAATGCACACAATTAAATGTAATTTGTTTTCATAGTTTTAATACCTCACAAAAAGTGAATTTTAAAACAAATAAGGCGGGGAAATGTTTTAATCAATTATTATACTTTTCGGACAGCGTAATAAAAAATTGGTGAATATTTTTCAAATAAATGTCAAAAATTTTATTCACGAATATTTATCATGTGATTCGGACACAGTCTTAATATAGAAAACAAATATCATTTTTTTCGATTTGATCTAGTAGTAAGTTACGGATATGGAACAAATGTTTTATTTTATTTTTCATTTGTTCCATATCCATAGGATGTTAGAACAATCTAATTTTTAAAATGTTGTTAAAATTAAATGGCAGTGGGCTTTTGAACCAAATTAATATTCAGCCGACGATATCAAATATGTTATAAAGGCCGTTTAAGCTACATAATACATCACGCATCACGCGTTTCAAAAAATTATTTTTCACGATGTTCGTGACAATTCGTTTCACGAACATCGTTTTATATTGTGATGTTCCACATCTTTTTTTATATTGTGATGACAGCAGTTATAGCAAATATACACCGTTATAGATACAAAACTAAATTGTCCCATTATTTGTTTATCTTGAAAGCCATAAACTATTGATAAAGTGTTGCCACATATAAATACAAATTGATCTACAATAACCATAACAAAAAAGATAACTAGTTATGTCTATTTTATGTCGATTTATAGGGTTCTCTAATTGAAATGTCTTTAACTGTTTAACGTGTATAGGAATACATATTTTTATTTAAGAAGTTATGATATTTTGCTATGGAAAATACCTCAAAGAACAAAAGTGGCCAGAAATAACTCATAGTCTTTAAAGCAGTCTAGTCGTTTAAACTAAACTTAAAAGATTCATATCGTGTGCAAAATATGACATCGTTACAACGACACCCAAGAAAACCTTTCCGTTCTTAAATGACATTGCAATATAATTTAACGAGCTCCTCAGTGTCTTACAGTATATCAGTATCTTATACAGATAATTTTTTTTTTTTTAACTTTATCTGTTGGTTATAGTTGAACACCATTGTAGACATAAAATTTAACTGTCCCATTATTCGTCTATCTTGAAAGACATAAACTATTGCTAAATGGTTAACACTAACAAAAATAAGTGTCGTTTCAAAGGGTTTTCCAATTAAATTGTCTAAAGTTTTGTTTGGCTATTTGGATAAAAGTATTTAAAAAAGGAAATCAACAGCAAAAACAGCTTCGCGATAAGTGGTACATACTTTACCGTTTCATTGTTGGGATAATGTAAGTCGACTTATAAGTTGGTTGTAGAAATTTAACATAATGATTTAACAGTATTTTAGATTCTCCGTTTAATTAGACACAGTCATACTCGAACCTGTGTATTACAATCGACCAAATTTTGTGTAAAACTATTGTGACTCTTAAGCCATAAAGTGACAAGAACCAGAAACAGAAACAAGCAGAACAGAAAATATTTTTTTCTGTACTAAATTCCATTTCTGTTTGCGTTCCTCATGCAGCAATACAAAACAGAAACAGAATACGCGAGAAAACAGCTGTCGTGTCGATACTATTCTGTCAAATTTTATTTCATTTGTATAGTGCGTGTACCGCGATTGCTTTGTTTTATTTATTATGAACAAAACAATAGAAATGTATAGTGACGAGGAATTGTACAAAGTCAATTGTTGAATCGTGGCGTATAATAGAGCAGTGCAGGGATTTGAAGAAGACTTAGATTTTTTCCTACTTTTTTTCTAACTGGAAAGAAAAAGGAGTAGTCCACACGTGTTGCTCAGACATCGGTTTATAGATGATTTTTCTCGTCACGAAATTTTTTATTCCGTGCATTAAATAGAATACTTTTATAAATCTGTTTCTAACAGCACCAGAAACAACTCGTCTCGAATTGTTTCTGTTCTGTCGTCAAACAGCCATTTTCTGTCGGTAGATTCTGTTGCAACATAGTGTTAAACTCTGTTGTTGATGATCTGAAATCTGTCTCTGTTTCTGTTTCTGGTTCTTGTCTCTCCAAGGCTTAAATCGACTAAACTATGATATATGCAGTAATTATCTTATACTGCGTCTCTAAAGAGACCTATTGAACAACTTGTTACGAATTGGTGAACGTTTTAGGTGGTCCAAATGTAATTATTTGATTTTCATTTATTATTTTTTGTCAATGGTTGAAACAAGTACATTAACGATGTAATCACTTCCTAAGAACTACCGATTTCGTTAAAATAACCGAAATATTAAAAACTAGATTACATGTCAGTCTATGGTTGCTGCAGTTTTAATGAGCGCAACGCGAACTTTTATGTCATCTCCGGTGTATGTTTTGATAATTTGAGTCAGTGGCCACACTAGAGATGGTAGCTTTAGGTCTTTGACTAACAGAATGTCTCCAGTATGTAAGCATTCGAAGATTGTTTTCCACTTTTCCCCTGCTGGAATTCTACTGTGCATCGCTTTTAGAATATTTTTCTCGTTTTTTGAGGTGCTTAGGTAGTAAGGAATATCCGTCTAATCGATCTCAGGAACTGACAATAGCAAGTCGTTGATCCAGAAATGAGCTGGGTAATTGAAAGAACTTTCTTTTGTCGCTTTTAGAATATTTTTCTCGTTTTTGGAGGTGCTTAGGTAGTAAGGAATATCCGTCTAATCGATCTCAGGAGCTGACAATAGCAAGTCGTTGATCCAGAAATGAGCTGGGTAATTGAAAGAACTTTCTTTTGTTACTGGTGTGAGTGGCTTTTTATTTAAGATGGCTTCGATTTGACACAACAAGGTTGTGAGTTTTTCGAAATTGAATTTGGGTTGCCGATTCATCCGTGCAAAGTGATGCTTGATTGAAAGAACTCCTACCTTCCATAGACCCCTGAAATGAGGAAATTCTGGTGGATTAGCTTCTTCTCCACTCCTCATTTTGTCATGAAGTTAATCACCAATGCATTTGTAGTGGAGGTAATCACCGATGCAAATACAGCTGTTGCTGTATTTAACATAGTGAAATAGCTGTATTTTTTTTACACCTTTTAAAATACTCTTGTTGGCTTATGTTAAACTGAGTGGCAGGCCTTTAATGTTGATAAACTGCTTCAGTGCCGCTAAAAAGGCATAAGTTGTAGATTTCCAGCCAATTCTAGATATATCGCATTAATCGACATGCACTCACATACAAATATGCATGCTTTGATAAATTTTGCCCCTCAACCTGTTTTTGTAGTAATTTCAATTGGTCTTGCCATGTCAATTCCAGTATGCATAAATGGTTTTGTAGGCATTACTCGAGATAGTAATGCATCGACTAGGAAATTTCCCATGATTTGGTTGAAAGGACCAGAATTAAGCCTACGACAATAATGTAATTACAAATGGTTTTCCAAGTTAATTTCCGTACAGTTAAAATCCGGAATGTTTATCTGAACCAATGAGAAAGTAAGGATGGTCCAGGATGAAAATATGTTAAGTATATATAGGATAGTATCACTCCCCTTAGGATATGATCGTTAGGTAGAATAGTTGAGTGTTTCTTGTTTGAATGAGCAGTCCGCAGTCATTTAACGTCCTCCCACACGTAGCAAACCATCATCATCCAAAAACACAGTGATGGTGATGACAGGCTACCATTTGTAATAGATCGGTTTGATTTCAGAAGCTGTATCTCACTCACGAAATTTTTTTGCTACACTTTTTTGTCGTACTGCTTTTCCACCTATTTGTACTCTGTAGCCATGATTTTACTTCTTTTAACTAACATGGATTTTTGTGGCCATGTATTAGGCTTTTGGAGCTTCATTCTACTAAAGTAAATATGCCATTAGGTTACTTGAAGTACATCCCAGAGACATCCTAAAGGATCGTATAGACAAATGCTTTGAATAGAAGATTTCGATTATAATAAGTGGTTGATTCTAGTAAATGGATCTGTCTTTGTATCCCAGTGTAGGCCCAATATTTTATGTTTGGTTGGTCCATCAAGGATTACAATTTTGATGGGTTATCCGTTTATTGACGAATTTGAACTAAACTTCTGTAATGTACAACAGCTCACAGTGCTGAGAATATGACTTGTCTTATTAGCTAATTTGATTAGTGATGGCACATCTAAACCTCAACTAAAAAGGTCATTCACATAAAAATCCTGCAAGATTGCATTTGCAGCCTGTCAATATTTTTTTATTGAGTATAATCCCAGCTGTTGAAGGACCCGTGTCGCAAGGAAAGTGGCAGCCAATGTTCCATACGTTACTATGTTAACAACCAAAAATGTCTCAATTGTTAAGTAGGATTGTCACGCCTCACATTTCTTTGGTAGTCACAATCACGTGGGTTCTTACGAATCTGGTAATACGTCATGTGTTGGATATCTAAGGTGTGTAGGAGAAATTGCAGTAGAACGCTGATTAATTCAGGTTGTATTGTTAGACCTAATATAAGGTTCAAATTAGCAAAATCGAAGATGACGTAATTGCGGACATTTGACTATTGAATGATGTGTAAAGTAGCAGCGCTCAGCACTGAGATCGAAATGCTCATATTGAATTTCTGTCATATAATTAAGCTCTCGGTATTCATCCATAAATGATTTAAATGCATTATGTAGTGCTTTGTGCCGTTGGAGTTTTAATTGTATAGATTTAAATCTATGAAGTAGCCTATTGAAGGGAGCTTTTATTCGCTAACATCTTTAGAATAGGAAATTCTCACGATACCCCGACCCAAAGAATCCCTAGCGTGAGTAGTAAGTAACAATTCATCGCAATATTTATGCTCCGGAGTCAATGTTGGTCTAGAATGTAGCCCTTTCAGCTCCCAAAACTTGAAGTTTCATCAATATTGAACACAGTTTGTGATAATGGAATTTGTCAATTTTGGCGAGGTGGTTGCAGGTTATACATGATTGTGTAATAAAGGAAGCTTCGGATCCTGAGTCAAGTAATACCTGACAGCACCAAACGTATCTTTAAAATTAACCATACCAATCGGCCACAATAAGTATCTTGCTCTTACTGCGATGTGCGTGATTGACCCCAGTGGTTCTGTGCGTGTTCAGTTTTTTGCAAAGTTGCTTTTAGGTTGGGTTCTCGAAATGGATAAAGAGATGTATACCGCTTACTTTAGCATGTAAAACATCGTCATTTCGATGGACAGTTGCTCGATCTATGACAGGCAGTTGAAACAATCTCTAGCACAAGCCACAAATTTTTGTTTTTGTAATAAACTGCGGTCCTAGTATTGCGAGTACTCGTGGTGTTTATGTAGATTTTCGAATTTGTTGAATGCCGTGCAGCTCAGTTGGTTAGTAAATGGACCTCCATAACTTGTGCGTGGTAAGTTCGTGCTAATATTTTTGAAGAAGCCCGTGTTTGTTGAAAATAGGTTCATGTACCTCCAAAGCAGCACATCTTAGTTACCGCGGCCCAAACAATCAATGATGTAAGCGCTTGCTTTCACAGAAGAATTCGCTGGCCTAAAAATTGAACCGTAAAAATTGTTTCATCAGAAAATACCAAATTCTCAAGCTCGCGAACAACGTGCAAGTAATATGCGCCCCATGCTATGCAAACATATTGAGATTTTTCACCAATTGAACTGCGCTTTGTCGTGGATTACGTTGAATTCTGGCCTTCACTTCTGGCAATCATTTCTCGCGATGTTGCTGTTTTGAATGTTACCAGTTTCATTGTAACGTGTAATGGTTCGAAACACAAACATTTTGTTAACATATAAATGTCCATTTAAATACAAAGCAAACTGCGACATAAAATAATATGCTTCCGTAAGATTGTCAACAATATAACAGACTGACGTTTGTCAAAAAATAAGCTGTCATGCGCTGTTTAGTTGCTAAACCAGCGTGAAGTTGGTAATATTTTGAGTGTCGACTACTGCATTTCCCAGTAAACATTGGTATTTCGATTCTTGGCAGCTTTGTTTCATCCGTTGGGATTGCGAAAAAGCTGTGTTCTAGCATTGCGTCAAGCATCCCTCTTTGATATGTTGTGAAAGCTCAAATATGGTAGTGGCTATCTACGTTTGAACTGCGGATATTATTGTATTGTGCCCGGGAATTGCCTTTCGCAAATTGTACTATTCTCAGACAACGAGTCTTCAAGTGAAAAATTGACCACGTCTAGTTCTTTGAATTGTAGATAAGCTTTCTCGCGTTACCAAGTACTAATTGTGTAATTTGAGTCTTTTAAATATTTAATTGTTAGGTTATGACAAATAAGCCATTTTTGCTGCTAGAAGTCTATTATGGTATTTTTATTATAGATTTTTATTCAATTTCGTAATCAAAATAGAAAACCCTTTAGTATTTCATTACCATGCTAATTTAATTTAAGATATGAGTATACTAAACGATTACACCATAAATTTAACAGTTACCATTTTATTTTATTTAACAGTTACCATTTTATTTTATTTTATTTACAGAATAAAATGATTTTCGTAATGGTGCTGATGCATAAAATGGCTGATAGATGATTTTATGTATATTGAACAACTTCTAACGCAATTCAAATACAAGGACGTACATAATTGTGGTCTACCTTAAAATTAATGTTAAAATTTATGAAATTTGTAAACCATTTTTGATAATAGTAAAAATGTTATATGTTCTATTAATTGTATTGGGAAATTGTATTTCATTTTCAATTGAGACAACAATAACATCCGTCGTAACTCCATCATCATCATCATCATCATCATTATTATTATCATCACCATCAACACAACCAATATTGAATGATAATTACGACAATGATAGTCTTAAGTTGAAAAATGAGGAAAATATTAAAATAAATTTCCCATTTACAACAATGGGAGAAACGACAACCGTATCACCATCATCATCGTCAACGCCAACAACGACAACATCATTTACAATAAGCACAGTTGGAACCAATTTTTTATCGATAACCGAAATGACAGGAAATGTAACAACAACAACAACCGAAATATTATCACCATTATCAACAATACAATCGTCATTATCAATAATTGAAATTGATGACGACACTAATAATAGTAATAATAATAATAATGATAGTTTTATCGAAATTTATGGAAATATAACAATTCCAAATACCATCCTAGATTATGATCAATTGAATTCGATAAAAATTGATGGTACAAATATCAATCATACGGATGGTTTTTATGAAAATTACGATGAAATGATATCATCGATTTCGTATGACCAAAAATATAATCAAACCGCATCAAAACGTTATCGAGTCGAATCGACCGCCAAAACATTAAAGTCACTCCCATCGTTAAGTATACCAAACCGTGAACTAAATATAAACTATTCGATGTTGTTACAACAAGTGACCATTGCACCACCGACCGATTCATCGTGGCCCGTTCGACATTCGTCGGTTGTCGAAGGTGATGTTATCATTGGTGGACTAATGATGATACACGAGCGTGAGGATACGATAACGTGTGGACCAATTATGCCTCAGGGTGGTATACAAGCACTTGAAGCTATGCTCTATACGCTAGATAGTATCAACACTGCCAATTTATTGCCAAATATTACGTTGGGCGCCCATATTCTCGATGATTGTGATAAGGACACGTACGGATTAGAGATGGCTGTTGATTTTATTAAAGGTTAGTGTGATTTTTTTTTTAAATTATATTTAAATAATTCTGTAAATGAAATTTCAATGTATAATTCATTACCACACAAATGCCCATGATCGAACCCGGAAAGTTTAACGAATCTGTTGGATTCTAGCCGAGAGGTTACTCTATTTAGGGAAAATAATGATTTTGAACTATTTTATCTACGTTTTAGTGTCGTTAAAGTGTATCTTTGTTGTTTCGAATAAGAAAGATGGCAGCTTGGCTGACAACAGTTTCATGGCTCTAGTTTGAATTCTATTGAAACAATTTAAAAATGATATTATGGATCCCTACTTTAAGAGCTTCACTCGTGTATTTCTCGTGTATTCATTGCGTGCTCGTGATGCATTATCATTGCAAAATCTGTAAATTAAATGGATATCAATGTACTTTTCACCTGCGAAAACTGTGTCATAATAATATAAAATTTCTAAACTTTTTAAAAATTTTGATTCACAACACTACAATTTAATTTCACAAAACTAATGTAAATATTTAATTTTTGTTTTTCAATATTTAAACAAAAGAGTTAATAATCATCGCTTACTGTTTTTTTTTCTTGATAAAAAAAATTGCTACAATATTAACACTACAACATCTCTTAATTAGATTGAGAATAAACGGTATACGTAAAAACTATATATATTTATATATATGTATATATATATATATATATATATATATATATATATATATATATATATATATATATATATATATATATATATATATATATATATATATATATATATATATATATATATATATATATATATATATATATATATATATATATATATATATATATATATATATATATATATATATATATATATATATATATATATATATATATATATATATATATATATATATATATATATATATATATATATATATATATATATATATATATATATATATATATATATATATATATATTGTGATTCCATATGTGCAATATTATAAAATTTTTTAATTAAATTTTAAAATTATCGTTTGTCGTAATAAAATTAAAATAAAAACAATTGATACTATCATGCCATTTATATGACGTACAGGACATGAATTTTGAGGTAAATCATTTTCAAAAAATATTGATTGTAATTTTATGTGTTGATTATTATTTTGGGCCGATAATAATTAATAATCATTACCAATGAACCAAAATAAAATTAATTAAATTGTAATTAAATTTAATTAAATTGTTGGTTTTGTTCAAAATTGAATTATATTTTATTTAATTAAAAATGTCCCTGTATGGTCCTATAACCAAATCGATTAATTTCACATTTTTCACTAAATTATTGAACTTTTCATGAAAAATATAACATGAACGTGTTACGGTAAATCCTTGTAATCAAAACTGCTAACATACCAATCGGGAATAATCTTAGATATATTGGTAATCTAAGATTATTCCCGACCCGCAAAATTTTTTGTAGTAACTTTCCACAAGTTCTACTAGTATGGCTGTGTCCGAAACCTATGATAAATATTTGTGAATACAAATTGTTGACACTTATTTGATAATACCGAACACACTCAATTTATCACGGTCAATGGCTATGATAATTTTTGACAAATACCAAATTATTCAATAGTAAAAGCCAAACTCATTGCGAAGCACACTAGGATGTATAGAATGAAACATGTAAAATTCACTTCTTTGTTTTGTAATAGTGCTATTAAAAAACTACATTAGAACATGTTTTTTTTGCTTATCATAGCAATAAATATTGCACACAATTATAAATTTAATTTTTTTCATAGTTTTTATAGTTTACAAAAGGTGAATTTAAAAACATTTGAGGCGGGGAAATATTTCAAATAATTATTATACTTTTCGGACAGCGTAATAAAAAATTAGGAATGTAGGGGAATGTTTTTCAAATTCAAATTCATAAATATTTATCATAGGTTTCGGACACAGTCTTAGAAAATGGATATAAGAGAAAAACTAAATCTGACTTGCAATACAGATATCCGATTTAGTGTTTCTACGTAGAACATACCTTTAGAAACAATTGCCTGTTAAAATTTGTAGAAAAAAATGTGCGTTAATATTCTTTTGGATAATCTAATGATTCCGATTTCTAGGATTTATTGTCATCCTTAATAATTTTGCGTTTTGGTGCTAATAATCCAAATTTGTATAGCCTACTAAATTTTCTCTTTTTAGTACTTGCAAATTTCGAAAAATTTAAATTTGTCAAAGTGTTGATCAGAAGGCAATTGATCAATGACAATCTGTTAGTAACCCACAAAAAAATTTGGTCCGAGAGTGAAAAATAATTGATATACTAGAGATTTATTTGATTCCATTAATTTTTCCCTGGTATACGAATTGCTGCAATTGCATTGAAATCGTTAGCACTAATCACTGCTATATATATTAACAATTGGTCAAAGTAAATATTGCGAGATAGATTCAAGATAACAACCTTGCCTTATATATAAACGATTTATTCAGATTTGGGAATATAAATACTAACATCGTGAAATTGCGTAGATTTTATTAAACCTTCAAACAATATGACTGGCTGAAGAAACTGAGTGAAGGAAGGTGATACCTTTATTTTAAACACTTAATTAGTTAATCGTCATTAATGTGTTTTCAAAATGTGTTTTACCGTTATGAAATGCAACAGAAGATATCCTTATGATTCTTCAACAAAAATCAGATAAAAAATCAGAATCAATCACTACAAAACCGCATTATTTTTTCAGCATGTTATGGTGGAGTTTGAAAACTAGTATTATTAATTTTATGGTGATTTATAAAAATTATACAGAGTGTTCCTGCAGATTCGATGGTTTTAAACAACAGCCACCTCGTAGTTCACCTGAGCAGTATGTACAAATTATAGTATGAAGCGGACAGTCATGCATCCTCTCTTTTAAGACAACATAGCTTTCATTGTTTTTTGCTATATTTACTTTATAGGACCTCTTGGATAATCGATGGAAAGCCACGTAAAAGCGCATGTTATTAGTCTGTTATACTAGTTGTAATCATCCCTTGCTTGATATTCTTTTTATCTCGCTATATTCTCTCAATGATGTTGAGATCAAAGATATAATATCCTTTGGCAACTCTTTGGATGAAGGAAACCTTGCTGTTTTTCATTCGGTCAACAAATACATTTAAAATTGTCATAACTTTTGTGATCGGATTTCTGCTTAGTTCCTTGGCATGATTCACCCTGTTTCCAGATTGTTCTTCTATTGCGTATAGGCAAACTTCTCTAGCTCGGAGGCTCATCTCACAACTCACGACGAAAAATGGTATATTTGCCATTGCCATTGTACTAGGTTCTAAAAACCTTTGGGCAGCTTTTTATTTATGTCATTTAATATCAATTTCACAAAATGAAAGTTTAATTTGAAATGAGCGTTTTATGAATGACGTATATTTCATACTTTTGCTATCGACTTACGGTGATTCGTAATTTTAAAAATGGCCTCTAAAAATAATCCCTATAATCCAGAATTATTTTAGCTCCTAGGACAACATAACTCTTGAAAGTTTGAATTCTAGGTACTGTTTTACCGCATTCGTATACAGAAAAAACAATGCCAGGAATGGAATTGGTTCAGGTAGCGGCTATGGCCGTGTATTCAGTAGTTTTTGTAGTAAAGCAGTAGTATCATAATTCAATTCTTGTAAATTTTAGTTTTTGATTTTTTCTGTTGTGATATTAAGAAATCCATATGTGTGTCGTAATAATTTACCAGATGTAAAAATAGTGTTGATCATTATACCAGCAATATCAAATATAGTTTTAATCTTGTTTCAGCTTCTTCAAATTCATTCCACAAATCGATGTGATTACTATTACTACTACTATACATGTATAATTGTATCGTATCAATCCAATGCTTATCACTTTCTAGTAAACCTTCTAGTAGAATTGTTGACCAATCGAAGAATTTTAAAATGGCACTTTTAAAGAAAGAGCAATAATCTAAACCAAAAGCAGTCAAAATTAAAAATAAGATACATTTTAAAAAGTTATATTTTGATAACTTTAGAGAAATTAAGTAAACAAGCTGTTTAACAAGTTAAAAATTATAGAAATACCTTATTATATTCATAACATTCCAGCCATTTCTAACTTTTTTGCTAAGCTCGAGAATTTGAAGATACTTTATATACATTTACATGTTTTTTCTGGCTGGCTTTAGGGACATTCAGGTCCGCTAACAAAAACAACGGAACTTGTTGGTTGCCAACATAAGATTACTTGATTTTTTCACTATATATGTATAAATAAATATTTATTTCACTATCACTTTCACAAACATAATTGCATAATAACACAATATCTTGTCAACTTTTATAAATTGCATTCCGAACTGTGTAAATAATAACTATGACATTAAGATAAAACAAACATTTTAAACTAATGCTATTTACCCCAGAAGACTTTTTAAACTAAACTTTTCGATATATTGTTAGTTCATGCAATATGCCAACAGATGTCACTAGTACAAAAGTCTTTGTCTGTGCCTTACATTCGTCTAAACTTTTGTAAAATAAAATTTTAAGAATTTAGAAAAAAAATAAATATTTTATAGATTTTAATTCTGATTTCATTACTAATGAGCTAATGCGGTAATAAACTGAACTAAATGAAACGTTTGCGCGTAAAAAGTAAAAACAAATAAAATTACATAGAACAGAGTATACGACCCGGCTATTTTTCCGTTTTTCCTTTATTTGATTTTTTTTTATAATAGTCAAAATTAAATCATTAATTCACGTCACACAATAAAATGAAAATTTTTTAAAAAGTAACCTCGCCGATTTTTCAACTTTCGCCTATGGGACAATAGCGGAAGCTTCGAATTTTGAAAAGTTTGGTTCGAAAAGTCTTCTGAGGCACACAGCATAAGACTGCTTTATGCATAATACTTTTTTTTTAACTAGGGTATTCCTTGTAGAATATCCAAATTTGAAATTTAAAATACTATCATGTTTTCGAAATATTATCAAAATGGATCAAAAGTAGTCTACAAAAAGTAAGATTGTTTCGTTGCTTGTGTGGCACGTAGTGCCCTCTTGCTGAAAATAAACGTTGTCCAAATCAATATCTTCCAATTTCGGTCATAAAAAATCTTGAATCATTGTTCGGAGAGGCTTTTTAACAATCATTCTTGGATTTTCTGAGCCCCAAATGCAGTAGTTCTGCTTATTAACGTAGCCTCCGTGATGAAAATGGGCCTCATCACTGAAGATGATTTTTCGATGAAAATTCAGATCATTTTGATGCATTTGAAGGACCCAATCAGCGAAGATGCGACGTTTATGGTGATCGACCGGCTTGAGTTCTTGTGTCAACTGAACTTTAAAAGCCTTAAGACCTAAGTCTTTATGCAAAATACACTATAATGTCGTTTGTGGAATGTCTAATTTCAAAGATCGACGAGGAATCAACAAACCTGGGTTTTCTTCAACACTACGGGCTACAGCAGCAATAATTTCAGTTGTTCTTGAGCGACGCACACAGTTTCGATTCTTCACATCACTAATTTGTCCCAACAGCTCAAATTTCAGTTGTTCTTGAGCGACGCACATGGTTTCGATTCTCCACACCACTAATTTGTCCCAACAGCTCAATTTTTTCCACCAGCTTCACTATTGCTGGCCGAGAAGGTGCTTCACGACGGCCAAAAAATGCTTTAGTTTTGCGAACTGTGACTGTAAAATTTTCACCATTTTTGTAGTGAATTTTAGCAATTTCATTGCGTTGTTGAAGAGTGTATCGTACCATTTTTAGTAATGGCATGGTTTTTACTTGTCAAATGTCAAAAGATGACAGCTTCAAAATTGACAGCTGGCCAAATAGTAGGCTATTCAAAATGAAACTTCTAAATAGGTAACCCTTTAGAATATATGGACAAGCTGATAATAATTCTCATATTTATAATCTTTCTGCAGAAGACAGGGTTATAATTGCAAGCTGATATCAAATGAAGTCAATCAGGACAGCGCCGCAGTTAAAAGTCTTTATACTTTAGGTAGAGTTGCCAAAATTCTAAGGCGTTGTTGCCACATGAGAGTTTTCTCGCCACATGAAAAAAAAGAAGGACAAGTTTTGGGTGACCTTGGAATTCATTCAAAAAAATAAGAAGTCATTTATTAAAAAATTGGAAATCCGTTTTTAGAATGGCAATGCTTTAATGTTAACGATAGAAGATAACTGATGTGGCTTATTATTTTTGAACGATAATGAACGTCGAGTGCGCTGTCAACATGCATTTTAAAAAGCAACAAATAATGTAATTAATTGCAATATGAATAATATAATAGTAACTTGATACAATTTGGTTGTACTATTTGGTTTAATTTTGCTACATCTATCTTCTAGCGCTATGATGTCATCAATATTCACTAAGCACGTTTAAGACCCAATTGAATTTGACCCATCACTTGCTTAAATATTGTAGTTGTGTTGCACGATTAAATACAGTTGTTTTTGAAATGTAGCATTACAAATATATGTGCTCCTGGATTGCTTAATTATCTTCATAAGCTCTAATGCCTTTTATATAACTAGAAGTAGCCGCTTTAGTGCTAAACAAATTTAGTTCCGCTTGTTTTATCTTAGACTGTGTCCGAAACCTATGATAAATATTTGTGAATACAATTTTTGACATTTATTTATGAATTACTCGCCTACATTCCCAATATTTTGTTATGTTGTCCGTAAATACATTATTATACAATTGAATGAAATATTTCCCCGCCTTATAAATTGCCATAGCAACTGACCATGATAATTTGGGTGTAATCGTTATTTAAAAAATTTTATTCACAAATATTTATGATGCGTTTCGGACATAGTCTTAGTTCTATGATTCTCCTCAACATTTTAGGTTTAAGGTGATATCTTCGGTGATAGCAAAATCACTAACCAAATCTAGCGACTTGGCTGATGTTTGACTACGGTTGGTTTTTAGTATGGTAAAATGCTGATTCGATTAACCAGCTTTACCAGTCATCACCCTTTTATTTCTTACTTTTGTTTGAACATTTATTAAAGTTCTGCCTTATAATGAGATTTGCGTTGTTTAATTTTGCTAAGATATATTTTTCGGAAATTGAGAATTTGTTCATTCATTTTTCATTAATATCTCAAAGATCACAAATCGTTCATAAATTCTAAACTCAATACGCATTGGTTCGTATGCCAGAATCTTTAAAACAATGCTTAAACTAAATCCCTTAGACCAGCAATGAAAGGGAATATTCTCCTTTTACAATTGCAGCGTCTGTAGAACTCTATTCACTCGTTCTTGTGGTTAAAAATCAGGACGTATAATTGATCTAGAAACTCTGGTATTTATGCAGATAAATAAACCACTGAGAGAGCCCTCCTATTTGGAGTCACCGTATAATCGTGATGGTCCTTATATTGTTTTTGTAGCCAACGACTGCTGTTTCCCTTAAGCTCCTGAGCCGAGTAATTGATGATATTTTTGTTACAACTCATTGTGCATTTCAATTTTAGGCAGAATGGGTATATGAACAGAATGATAAACATGTCTAGGAGTACCAATGTATACAGTTCACTTTTAACTTACGGACAGCCAACCAAAACTTTTAACAATAAACAAAAATTCAGATTTAATTTTACAGCTATTACATTGTAATGATTTTTATAAGCTATAAAATCCCATAAAATCATTTAGTCTTAAATAGATCATGAACCGCTATAGTTTCTATGGCATATACGTAAAAATTCTTTTAATAATCCCCTTTCGAGATAGAACGACACTATCGGAAATAAATTAAACCGCACATCCATTATTAATGTTTCTTTGCTAAAATTTATAAATTTATTCACCACTTAAGTCTAGACATAAACTATATACTAATTATTGCCACCTGTTTTATTTTATTTAAAAAAAACATAGAATATTACTAAAAATGTCTTTGCTAAAATATATTAATTTAATGTCTTCGCTAAAATATCTTAAGTTAATTTATTTCCCGATAGATGATGCATCTAGCAGAAAAGATAAAACCATATTTAGTGTCTTGAATATCGAATTTATTTAGTTAATTCACACATTTTATTCACCACATGTTCCACATTTTAATGTTGATTTTAACCGCGTACACAAAATTTTTTTCGAAAATGTGAAAATTGTTTCGTTTTTGCATAAGCCGGGTTCGTATCACTGGTTTACGAATAAATTCTATCAATATTTGTTGTTTATAAATAAATAGACAACAAAATAATTTCCTTTTAATCTATATTACCACAATAATTCACTTAGATTTTAATACATTAATTTCATTAGATTAGCTGCTTGATTGATTCTGCTTTCTTATTTGACTCCTGCCTGGAATAACTAACACTTTTTGTGCCTTAATTTTGTAGATTGTGTACGATTCAAAATCTCTGCCATATTCTTTAAGTGCTCGTTGAAGTTTTTTCCGACGACGATGACATCATGAAATGCAAGTTTTTTTAAAGTGATACACTGAACACCGCCTTCTCGCGATCTTCTTCTTTGACTTCCACTTGCCAGTAGTGACTTTGGAGATCTAATATTCAAAACAGGCTATCACCGGACAATGTATCAAGATAATGGTCGAATGGTAGTGGACAACTACAGTTCTTAAACTTTCGTTAAAACATTCAACTTACGGTAATTGGCATAACATTGAAAGCTCTCGACCATTTTCTCGACTAAAACCATTGGCAAGGTCCACTGAACTGTTGCATGATCCCTGTTTTCTGTATGTCTGGAACCATTCGATCCAATTCCTTGTTTTGCCAATTGTATCTTCTCGATGTTAGACGAATGGGCATCTCAGTTCAAGTGTCGATTTTAGATTTACTCATTTTGGCCTTTACATTACTTTACGACATGCAACAGATAATAAACATATTCCTTTTGAGTAACTAATGTGCATAATTTTTTACTATCGTAGTATGATCTTCGGTCCATTTCTGAATAGCATGCTTATTATTTTTTTCTGCTCTAGCAGTATTGCCTTTGTTAATCTGACTTTTCTGCTTCCATTTCACAATCATCGATAGAGCTTTACATTTATCTATAGGTCTATCTTCTTCTTGATATTTTCTCCGAGAGATTTAGAGACCTTATTGGCACTCTGTCTTCGTTGCCTGGTATGACTATGGCTTTTGCTATATATAACCATCTCGACCCGGTGGCACCTTTTCCTGACAAATCGTTTGCAATACTTCCACTGCTTCATCTTTAAGAGCCACTATTAATACAGCCTTTTAAAATTGGGATTTAAAAATATCATACGGTGTTGTTCCATCAAAAGATGGTTGTCAACTTCTTGAATCTCAATTATTATAAATTCTTCATTTTGGATATTATTGGACAGTTCAATTAATCGATTGTCAATTTTGTTTTGGCCGTTTGTATTTTAAAAATGTCGGTCACTAGATTGCTGCCACGTACTTGTCCCAACATTTGGTTTTTGCTCGGCAGCTGGTGCTCCATCACTTTTTAAATGGCAGCCATTAACTCTAATAAATCGAAATTTTCCATTTTCCTATCTGACTGATCTTTTTCAACCTTTGCTCAAATAATAACCTTCAATTCGTAGAGAATTGTATTTTTTTGGTCTTATGCATAATCCCACCCCTGTCATCAATTGTTACGTTTTTGACTACTCCAATATAAAAAGGGTTTATCTAACTATAATTTCTTGAACTACTTGCTCTTCGTTATTGGTTTCTATAACCAACAATCTGCAGATGAGCCAGAACCACCCTCAAATGCTTCCCTCACAATTGTGGGAGCTTGTCTCAATGATCCATTACATCCTGCATGACTGTTGTTTCTGTACCGGGGTTTTAAATGACAACTTAATATCAATGACGAATCCGTCATTGCACGTCATTATTTACCATAGTCTTCATGAAGTCCAGTCGCAAGATGACTTCAATATCTAACATGGCCATTACTTATTCTTGGAAATGCCATGTTAGTCCTCCCGAACAGTTGCATAGTCTCGAACGCTTCTCGAATTGGAAGTTAAACACTCGATTAAACTAAAGCCATCAATCTTTGATAACTTTTCCATTTAAATCGGATTTTAAAACTTCTAATGACTATTCTAATTCTTCGTTTCATCCGTATGTCCCAATTAAATGTCGCTCTGCTGCATCTTTAATTGTTAGTCAGCATTTTGTTCTTATTTTTTCTCGACGCTACCCAAACATATGACTGCCTACATCAAACGTGTACTCCTCCAAGCCAACGCCTTCCTTTGCCATGGTTTCGCGTAACCATCGTGTCTTTCGGGCCTTTCATTGACCAACCATGTTGCTCTAAATAATTTTTTATTACAGATATTAGTTACATTTTATTGCGTTTATTTTATTTTTTTCAACAATCCCACCGCTGTCACCAATTGTTACGTTTTTGCCTATTCGAGGTTCATATTACCGGATTATGAATACCAATATGTTATCCTTCATAAGGAATCACTCAAAACAATAATTTCATTTTAACTTCACTTTAATCACACAAATTCTCAACTTTATACTGGTGGGGTCATAACACTAATCATTTTTACACTTCTGCCTAAAAATACAACTGTCTCTAGGCAGTTGTTTTTTGTTTTTCTGTACACAATGCATTTGTTCAAATTTTGCTTATGGTAAATTTACAAAGATGTCTCTAGATATAACGAAAAATTGTAACAATATTTTGGTGATGAAGATTGAGGTTATGTCCAAATATGTGGGCAATTTATGTAGTATGTATATTAATATATTTGGTTTGTACGATTTAGTTATAGGTTGTTGTTTTTTTTAGTATATCGTAAACCAAATAAAAAGTCGTAAAAATGTTAAATAAATGTTGGTTTTACTGGTAGGCAGGTAAGTGGATGACCGATGTACGAGTATTTTCATTCAAAACACACAGGTATGTAAAGTTTGTCATAACATAATTTATGTATAATGAAACCACAGCAGCAAATAAACGATTTATAAAAAGGACGTTATGGTCTAGTTTTTTTGTTTGGATCTTTTTTCCATTTAGTCGGGCATGATGTATACATCTCACATGCATTGTATCTCAATTTTTATTTTAATGCCAGCTCTTATTAAAGCTTTTCAGGATTGTTTATACGAAATTGTGGTATGAAACATATAACAGTTATCTTTACGAAATTAGATAGGATTATAAATCTTATTTGTAATTGTTATACGAGTATTAGATGCAGTACATGTTTACTAAAGTTCTGTATGTGTTGAGATTAATGAAGATTAAGTATTTTTTTGTGTAATAGAAAATTTATAATGTCGTATGTTTGAATTTCACAAAATGAATGAGTTTTGGGGATTAGTTTTATTCGAAATTTGTATGCAGAAAAAGAACAACTTATAAAGCATTAAAGATTTTTTGAATCCAAGAAAAATCTAAATTCCAGTGGCATACACCATAGGTGTATGTTGTAGAGAGTTTTGGTGGTCATTTATATAAAACAATTTGGCCGAACAATCCTAAAACTGAAAACTGTTACCACATAAATATTACGAGGAAAATAGCTGAGAAATATAGTTTTAAACTCTTGAAGTTAATCAATTTAAACTTTAAACTTTTTTATAAAAGTTTAAAAACGACTAGTTGGTAATGTCATAATCCCACCGATGTCACCAATTGTTACGTTTTTGACTAGTACGGTATAACTATGATATATCCATAAAAACTTTCTATATGAGGAATGTAAGCTTTCGTTGTCAGAGTTGTGCGTGTGCAATTAGTATCAAATCAGTTGCCAATATCTGTAGACTGAAAAAGTGTGAATAGTGAACGGCCAAAATTCTTTAAGTACAACATAATAACAAATGTATATTTATTGCAAAAATCACTAAAAACGTTTTGGTGATTTGTGTCAGTTGTAAGTAGATTTTTTGCTAGTTCATTACTAGATCAATTGGCGTAGTAGATGCAAATGATATCTTTTTGATTGGAGTAAATATCAACGGAGTAAAAAATTTACTGACAACTGTGTGGGAGCATGGCCGCCATATTGTGTTTGATTAAAGAAATACATTTCTGTAGTCTTTCCTATCTAGATCTATCTGGACAAGATTCACTAGTTTCTTATGATTTTTTGAGTTTCATATAATCACTGAATCACAGTTCTTCATAAGTCGTAATTGAAAATTAATAACGGAAGTATCATTGAAACCAACTTTAGGATTTCTACTGAGGGCATCTACATGACTTATCTGAGTGCAATGACGATGTTTGATCTTGTAAATATACTTTTCAAACTTCCATACCCATCTATAGCAATTCTAGAACTCACATCTCTTTTATTGAAAGTAAGCACTAAATAGTTACAATTTACTTGCTTCTGTATGTAGCTCAGCCTTCCGAGTTACAATGAGGCGATACAATGGAGCAGCAATGAGGTCCCATTATGAACCGATGGAAGGAAGAGAATAATTCAATGAATGAATATAATTCATGGGCATTGGTAGGTACCGAGTATTGGTGAACTCTGTTCAGTTTATTGGTCTAATTCCTTTACCAGGCCAAACAAATCTTATATACTCAATAGTACTGTAGAGTATCTACTTTTACCTAATTACAACTCTAACTCATCCGCAGCAGTGCTTCGTAACAATTTTTTAGATGGTCAAACCTGATAAAATCTAATTTTCAAATCTAGTAGTCTAAAAATTGACTACGACAAATGTATGTTTTCTCTCATCACGTTTGATACTTCTAACTATAGGCTGTATAAAATGGGGTCTGTTTCATCACTATTGCCAGCCGCTCTAAATGCTCGATTTTGGTAGTGTCGAATTCTTGCCTTTACCATACGTATATTAGCCTCATTGGCCACTTGAATTGATTCTTTAAACGCTTTTTGTAAATCTCCTAATCCTTAAATTGCCCTGTTAACCTCTTTTGCATCTTCAATTGAATCTAGTGGTGGCTTCTTCTCGGTGTTTAAAACCTTTTTCAGTGCTATTATTTTTTGACTGTCGGTCCCTGTGGTAGCTAGGTTCCTTACTTTCCATACATATTTAATGTTGCCTGGGCTAAGTGCCTCCAAATGCAATTCAAAATCAAGTAGTGCTTCCATTGCTGATGAACTCTTATGGTAATTGTATTATTTTTTGACAGTAATTCGCATAAAACAGCGTTTTGATCCCACTTTGGGCGCCACATGTAACGTGCCACACGCAAGAGCAGTAGTTTTTTTGGGTAGACAATTACGTGAATTTTGCCTGGTCAATTGTTCGAGCAGGTTGACTCTCAGGGCGTTTTTATACCCCAAAAAAAACCCGAGCTCTTCTTTTTTTTTCTTCTTCGTCTCGTGGTCATCACTTCATCCCTCTTTTCTTAGTTGTTGCTCATTACGATTCCCACAGCTGAGGTCTGCACTTTCTTTTTGATTACGTTACTGAGATTACTGTTGGTGAAGGTGCTGACTTCTGCTTCCATTTTGGCTACATTGGTTCGTAACTATAACAAACGTTCACAAGTTTATATACAAGTTGCATATGTTCTAATGCTTGTTCGGGGGCTATGACTGCATTAGCAGTAGTATTACCAATCGAAAACTAAACCGCAGTCGTAATTGATGTTGTTGTAACACTTAATGACAGTAAATTACCAACACTAACACCAGTCGGAACTGCTAAAGTTGTGGTATAGTTGGCACCTCAAAAGTTGAATGTGTATAGTTGACTGAAGCACACAAGTCACATTCGAACCATAAGTCACCAAACCTGAAACATCTGAGTGCATTATACTGACCTCCGAGGTGGTTTTGTAATTGTTAGCAACCGAATCAAAATTTCTTGTACTACTTGTTATCTAATGATCAAAATACATCGACGTGATGTAATAATTCTAGAAGCCTTTTTCAATAGAACATGGAAGATTCCGTGGACCGCCGGTGTCATTGAAATCAAATCTAGCTATCTAGAACTGAAGATGTGGGCTTTGAAGGGAATTTTCCGATGGGGTTGTTTGAATTTTCGGAGACTGTAAACCTAGTGTCAATAAAGCCAATGAAAAGCTTAATGAGACTCTACGAAGAGCATCTGCTAATATTGCTGGTATGCGATTCCTCTTCATATGACATCGGAGTTGCATTGACATACAGGGTTTGATACACATGTTTATCTATTCTAGAGTACTAACTCGCATATAACATCGACACGCATATATTGATCATTGGTTGTCTGACAAAATTTCATCATTTGATAGGCTCTAAGCCACTTTTCAGGTTGTTCAATTCTGAAAATTCAACACCTTAAATCGTTTCTTTTGGAATGCTGCTAAAGTAATAGAAACGCCGATGGCCGCAATTGACTGGTCCATCCGATGAAAAGTAGCAGTAGTATTAATGATAGATACTACAATAATACCATCTAGCTACTATCAATGAATATTGAGCGAGTTACATACTGTTACATTACATAATCGAGACTCCTTAATTCTGCGGATCGCGTCAACTACATCATTTATTATGCCATCGGTAAACTTCGTTCTATTTTTGGCACTCATAGTGAGTGATAATGGTACAGCATTTTCCTTGGTAGACCTCCAAATATTATGCGAGAGTAACGGAATTTAACATAAACTGCTAGTTGCACTGTTCCACCGAAATGACGATCAACCAACAATTGCAGACCCATACTCGGTTACAACATTATTCTTCTGGACCAAAGTGGATACCAGGAATAGTCACTGAAACGACTGGACCTGCGTTTTGAAAAAATTAAAAGTCATTTCGATACTAAACCAAGTTTAAATTGCTCAATTTTAGACAAGTGCTTTCTAAACAGTCTAACAAATTTTGACATTATTCAACCAGGAAGAAATGCGGGTACGACACTAAGGTTAACGCATTATATTTTTTTATAGTTTGGTTTAAACCCAGTTTAAAATCTTTGCATCTTTTATGATTATGATACGATAAAATTATGATATCATAATATATTTTATACTTAAATTATTACTTACGATTTATACGAAGAGTTAAGAGCTACCATCTGAGTTTATTTAATCCTTTTGCAGCTTCCAAAAAGATGGAGGACGATGGCAACCTAAAACAGAAGTAAAATAAAAAAAATATTAAAATATGCAATATACGACTGCGATAACTTTAGATATTATATCCATAACAAGTTATTACCCATTGAGGGTAAATTAATATACAGCCAATTTAGAATTGAACCTCGTATTAAGAACTTTACTAAACTAATTATTCCGGCATCTAAAAAATTTGTTCCGAAAGTCGATGTTAGTGTCACAGAAACATCATTAAATTGATCAAAATTAGAAATTATCACAAAAATAAGCATAGATACCACTACTACTCAGTTTCACTCTTATAAATCGAATTACTAGAGAGATCCATCAGCTTTTTTAAGAATAATTGTCTAAAAATGTGTGTATCTTTTCTTTTTTTAGTTTTATAAAAACGAAATAAGGAACCTTGTTTTAATAAAAATAAAGAAGTCAATACTTTTTGTTTTATATATAAAAATAAAAATTATTTCAGAAAAGAAGTAAAACTTTCTTTAATGACCGAGCAATTAGCGCAGTGGTTAAAGCTGCGGTGTTTGGGGCGGGCGGTACCGTGTTCGAATCCCAACGGGGGAGGGTTTTTTCATCACCTGATTACGATCGGTGATGATGATGAATACAACTATGACCCCTGTTGGAGTACAGAATCCATGGGCCGAACCATCGTCCATGTCAGTACAGGCTGGCTGTAGCAATACAATGCAGATGGATTTAAAATCGAACCTGTATTCGTGCGTCCTCGATTTGGCTGGTGACGGCGTAAGGTAGGACGTTAAAAATTAACCGCGAAAGAGTTGGGAGAGCTTCGGCCCCAGAAAAAGATTGCAGGGTTCAAACACAAAAAAAACATTCTTTAATGTGAAAATAAAGATTTTTATATTAATATTAACCTCCAAGTTCTTTCTAAAAAGAAAAAAAAATTCTAAAAAATGTATATATAAATTATTCTTTTTTTTTGTTTTAAACCAGGTGTTAATTTCGAGGATTAGTATCTTCTTCATCAGCCTGAACTACTTTGAAACCCGAATTCACCTTGCCCATGTTCTTATATACTTTTTTCAGGTATGATTTTGGCTCCACCCTCTTGTGCTTTTCATTTTCATTTTCCATTATTTTTTAAACAGGTGGTTGATTTTAGTCTGTACCTGAATGTTTATTTTGTCCTTGTTATGTCTGTTTTGGTAAATTTCGTAATCTTCCAGTGTTGTCATCATGTTACCTTTTTTACATTTATGCAACACTTTCAGATTTTCGATAATGCCTGTGCATTTGTAGTTATTGTCAGTCATGTGTTGTGCATAGTTTGAGTTTATTTTGGGTTTGCCGATTTCTTTCACATGCTGGTTAAACCGAGTTGCAAAAGATTTACCGGTTTGGCCTATAAAGAACCCATCACAGTCATCACATGAAAGTCTATAAGCCCCCTATCTTGAGAAGACGCTCTTGGTGGGTTCAGTCTTTGTCCTATTTTGTTACTAGTTTTGAATGCTGCCTGTTTACCATGATTGTTCAGTACTTTCTGATGATGTTCACTGTATTTCTGTCGTAGTCAAATGTAATGTATTTGTTATCTTTATCGTCGTTCGCTACCAGAGAATAATACAGTTCGTTAAATTTCTTGCTTTTGTATTTTTGGTTCAATAGGTACATCCTTGCCAGTTGAAACCAGTTGGCCCTAGCGATCTGTTTAATAGTGTTCAGTTCCTCTGTACAGTTTTCTTGGTCAATTGGTATCGTATTCAGTCTGTTGATCATGTGCAGGTATGTCACAATGTTATGGTGTTGTGGATGGTGTGAGTCGTTATGATTTGTGTGGTCCGTTTGTGTTGGTTTTCTGAAGATTTTAAACTTGTGTTCAGAATTTTCATTCAGAATCGTTAGATCCACGAAATTAATACACTTTTTTTCAGTATCCAAAGTGAACTTGATGTTGTTATGTATATAGTTAAGATAGTCGTGAAATTGTTTCATTGCCGATTGGTTATCTATGCCAGTATATCACACAGTACCTAGAAGGGTTACTCTCACTCAATATTTTTGAAGCCTTTAAGGGCCCATGGGTAGTTTTTCTTGCTGTTCATAGAATATGTCTTGATGTTCGAAGTAATTCTGTTTAGTAATCACCTTTAAGAGATTTCTAATTACCTCTGCACATTCCGTTTCTCCCTGATTCACGAGCAGGTCGTAAGTGATTCCAATAGTTTCTTCTGTTGGAATGTTACTATACATGTTCGTTATGTCAAAAGAGGCCAGTCTGGCACCATGAAGAATTTTAACTGATTCTATTTTGTTTACAAGTTCTAGGTTGTTCATCAACGAAACGTTGTTTTCCAGTTTAATTTTATTCATTAGATACTGATTAACGCGTTTCGCTATCCTGTACGTGGGAGCGGATGTGAAGTTTATCACCCGTCTAATAGGCATATCCGATTTATGAACCTTAGGAAGCCCTTTGATTTTTGGCGCCGACGGTTGATCGTTTTCATGTACCTCATTTCTTGTTTACTAAGAAAAGCAAAATTTATCAGTCGGGTCACAATTAAGTCTAATTATGTCATTATCCTTATCCAGCATCCAACACTTTGCCGTTGTATAGCTCAGCATTCATGATTACAGTCGCGGTAACCTGAACCGGTTATTGTACATCACATCAGTTTTACTAATCCCATCCATCATTTGATATCTCAAACTATCTTGTTAGAATGTTCTTGTGTTCTGAAATAATTTTTATTTTTATATATAAAACAAGAATTATTGAATTCTTTGTTTTTATTAAAACAACGTTCCTTATTTTGTTTTTATAAAATTAAAAAAAGAATAATTATATTGTGATAAAAGTATACAAATACAACGACAGAATGGTTTTCTCACACAACAGTATGTACCTGATAGAAACCATGATCACGGATGCAAACGATCAATCAACAGTAACTGATTTTGTTTCAGCAACAGAAGGCAAACAATTTAGCAGTATCAGGCTTGTTCGAATTAGTACTGATAATAAAAGCCATTCTCACTTCAGTTATTTTTGAACTGTTGGAAGCTCTCGAAAATAATACTGATCGAAAAATCTGGGAAATCTGCTTTTTGAATGTTCTGAGAAAGATTGCTGAAAAAGTTATACACAACAGACTATGGGGGGAAGCGCAAAGAATTTACTTGTTAAAAAACCAAAAAATCGATATTGTTAAGATCAGCTAGGCTAAGAAGAATATCTAAGAATCCCAACGGGATTCTTTGCTCGGTTTTGCTGGTGACGGCGTAAGGTAGGACGATAAAAATTAACCGCGAAAGAGTTGAGAGAACTTCAGCCCCAGAAAAGAGTGCAGGGTTCAAATATAAAAAAAAAGTAATATTCTGAAGAAAAAACAACCATTGCATTAAAATTTTATACCCTATACTAATCTACAGAACTAGTTTAAATTATAGAAATTAACAATTAGTCGAAAAACGTGTCAAAGACAGATTTTAAAAGATGCTCTTCAAGCTTTCTACATGATCTGTAAATAGTTAGTTTCTAATCAGGTATAGGTTCTTTAGAAGCAAAAAAATTTCTCTGAATACTTTCAAATTCGAAAACGTGGGACGGTACTGCAAATGTCGCATTACGCATAAAAATCGCATTAGGTGAATTATGCAGTCTGAATCTTTAAAATTGACGGTTGCACTTTTTACAATTTCATACTTTTTTAACGCAACTGCCAACAAACTGAGATTTTACAAATTTTTTTGGTTGTATATGACAAAATACAAAATGCTTGCGTCCATATAATTTTAGTTTCAATAATTTCCCAGCAAGTCAATTTAAAAAAGTTTTTAATTTTAAAATAATAAATTTATAATAAATAATAAAAGTTATTTTGTACCAAATCAAAAGCACAAAAATAGAAAATCTAGTTTCCAATTTATTTAATTAACTGAAACTACAATACCAGAAAAACCCAATACACAAAATGTTGATTTCCTGCATATACCAATACCGCGATGTGCACAAATATTATAGCAAGGAGAACCAATCGAATAGCAGGAACAACATTTTTTTTCAATTTTCCATATTTTTAATGCTTATAATTATAAAACACAGAATTTCGTAACAATTAAAAAAAAGTTTAGCCTCATGAAATTTTCGTTGATTTGGGATTAAACAAAAGGTAATTTATTTAATTAAAATTTCACATTAGTTACATTAAATTTTTGATTTGGATTTTGTGGTAAATAATACAGAGTATGATGATGCATTATATACTAAGGAAAACTAAAGGAAATCACAACGCATCGGTAAATTTTGTATATAGTTTTTCATAGTTCTAGACTGTGGTTTTTGGATAGGTGAAGTTTTTTTTTTGCAAATGGAATTTTAACAAAACTTTTTCATTAAAACCGTAAATTAGTTTGCATCATAGCAAATTTATATTCATTTTTGTTCATACCAAACTGTTTATTCATTAACAGCATGTTTATGTAACATGGATTAAAATTGTAAACTTTTTACATATTATCGAATTTTATATAATAATAATTTAATAATAAGATATGTCTGACCACAAAAAACTAATAAAAAAAAAAAGATCAAAAAAATTTTTTGCTGGTTTTAAACAAACCTCGCTAAAATCGAAATTTTAAAAAATTGAATTTTTTGACACCAATAATTCAATAAAATCTGTCATACTTCACAGCAAATAAATGTTAAATAAATGTGTAATACGAAAATAAATTAATACCAAAATAATTCAGAAGAATTTGAATAATATTAACAAGTAATGTTCACGCAAAAGAATGAAAAAACAAAATGAAAAATTATGATTTTGTTTCTTTGTCTGCTTGCTAAGTTTCAATTTTGGTTTCAAGTGTAAATTAAATATTTAAATGGTATTGGTTATAAAACAGTTAATTCAATTGATTTGTAATGTTAATCAATTTTTTTAAATCTAATTTATATTAATTTTAAAGTTTTGTGTCAAATAAAGTGTATATAAATTGGATTTTAGGTGATTATATGACGTATTGGTCGTAAAACGGTTAATTCAACTGATTTGTACTTTTTAACCAATTTTTTAAAAATCTTATTTATATTATAATTTTATATTTTTAATGATGTAGTAAATTAATTAATTGTAAATTTCAGGCAAAAACTAATTCATACGGCATGTAGAAACTAGTCCATTAATAGATTTGGTTTTTAGGGAATTTTTTGGCAGATTACACTGGAATAACATTAATAATAATAATGTTTTAATAATAACATTAATAATAATAATGTAAACCATCTAAAAAAGTGAACTCCCGCAGGAGAATTTTTATAATTAAGGTAATTAAAGCTGACGACCACTCTTATTTTAAACGATCCACTGTGAAGTGACTTTTAACCTTGAGACATTTGGATCCTACATTTGTGACTTTGAATTTATTTAAAAACAACGAACTATAACTAATACTTAATGGCGTGAATCGCATATTTACATAGCGACTGCATACTCTACAAACCAATCCAAATTGATTATATACGGGTTTCTGTTGATGTATTGACAGTAGTTTTGTATTGCTTTAAAGCTAAATTTGAGTTCTGACAATGACTGGAGAGATTTAAGAGGTGCGAGTTGTTCACAAAATGTATATTCCCAAATGCAATGATGGCACTTTACTAATTCTTTTCCAAGATTTGACGATGCATTTCGTTAATGAAAACGGCTTCATTTCGGCTAGTTTAAAAAAAAATGGATGAGCCATTTCAAAATGCACAAAAAACTTACTGTGATTGTCCGTATCTATTAAATTTTAAGATCGACGTAATTTTACGCTAGATATTTTTACGCCAGGAAGATGAAATTCGTCGTTCCAATTTATGCAATCTAATCGAGGATATAGAAAGCCCGTGATAGTGAAATCATTTCTCCGTACCAAGGGTCATACGTTTGATAGTTTCTTACTAAAGACAGATAACGTCTTTAGTAAGAAACTATCAAATTCGTTGGCTTGAATGGAAACTCTCAAATTGACTACTTTGATCGGTTGCTATCTCAAATAAAACCATAAACCATGAAACAATAGTTTCTGGCTATCGTTTGAATTTAAATCAACTAAAATATAGTTGTAACTATAAAATTGAGGTAATGGCCCAAAAGGCCAAATGCTCAAAACGAAGAACCCGTGTTGAATTCGATGATATTGCGTTGTTCAATAGTTAGTGGTGAGGTATCTAGCTATATTAAGAAAATTATTTGCGTTGACCGCACATCTAATTAAAGAAGAGAATACAATTTAAAACTATCTAAGTAAGCTTTGCTTACGATAAATAAAACCATTTTTATTACATTCTATTATAAAAATATTTTATTTTGTTTTCCTCATTTTTCAGTCAGTTTTATAATTTGTTGAGGTGACCTTAATTCATATGTAATTAGAAAATTGTAAATAAGTGTACTGAATTAAATTTTTTTGAAATTTTACTTAATTCATAATTACGTGTTTTGCAAAGTCAATAATTATGTTAATTATACGCAAAATAAATCAAAAATCCTATTACAAACGAGCGAAGGGCAATAAGAGTCCTATATAAGAGTTACAGTTATGATCTACAGTTTTACAGTTTTTTTTGTATAACTCCAGTTTTATGTAAACACTATCAGTTTGAACATAATTTCCATTTTAATTGCCGAAGGGATTATTTTTAAATCATTTTAGCAAATAGAAATGGAAGTCAGTATAGGAATACAATGTACTGTTTGTTGGGCACTTTTCAAGTTGTAGATCGTGCATTTTTTAACCTTCTTTAGCTACACTTTTACAGAATAGCTGTGTGAACTTAAATGTTTCTGCAGGTACATGTAATTTGATAGCTCTTAGTGTAAGCCATGCCGTTTTCAGTCGTATGCCGAGAAATGTGCTCGGGATATTTTTTCGTTTATTCAAAATAATTGAAAAAGTTTGAGCAAATTCAAGTCATTCTTTTAAACTGCGCATTCTTATAAAACTATATTCGGAGAACTTACAACTCAGTCATTCAACTTTTGATTCGAAGAATTGATGCTCTTAAACTATTTTTTACACGCGAAGATATCGAGAAGCTACATTTATCGAAAAAATCTATCGAAACTTTAAATAATTCACAATTTGTGCTGTTTTTAAAAATTTTCAAATATATTTAAGGCCAAATTATTTAAGTAAATATCAAAGAGAATAATTATATGTTCTCTATGTTAATATCAATATATGTATCATTTCAAGCGTATAGTCTCAAGTTCATTTTGTGCAAAGAGTAAGAGTCCGTTTATATTTGATAATTTATTTAATCATTTTATTGAATAGTTAAATAGCATTGATTTAGGAGCGAAGTTTAAGCGTCACTCAATTTAGGAAAATGTTTGGGGTACAAGTGTAGAACCTAAATTTTTTCATTTTTTAAGTTTATTCAATTTTTTTATATAGACAGGTTTTATCCGCGAAATTCATGATTCTTTTCATAATATGACAGGTTTTCGGTAAAATTGGTATGGTAAAACTTGTTTTAGCAGACAAAGTACCTCAAGGGAAAAAATCGAAATTGAGAGCTAAGAAAGACAAACCCGAAAAAATAAAATGACTGATGAGCAGAGAAAAGTTGGAAACAAAATACAGCAGAAAAGAAAACAATCAATGAATATTCAACGTAATTGATGAAATACAGGGTTCAGTAAATCCTATTATAAGACAAAGTTAATGGTAAAATTCAGCCATATAACGAAGAAAATAAAAAATATCTCTAGTTTTTAATCGCCCTGTTTCAACATACAGATTCGTAATCAAGGATTTTTGTGATCAGCAAACCTTCCGAAACGAAAATGTTAAAACGAGCCAATAAATCGAGGTAGTTTATGGTTTAATTAGTTTAGTAGAATATTATAACCAAAGAATTTTGATGCAATGTCACGTCAAAAATCTAATCGCTGTAATTTCAATAAATTGCAACGTTCTTGATACGGCGGTAGATAATATTGATCTGCACATCAAGTGCGGCAAAATATGAAGTGCATATAAGTCAAACTGCTTCTAGGCACTACCAATTCTGTCCAAATGACACTTATTAAATGGGGTCTAGCTTTGGGATGGATACTCTAAGACAGACTGGATGATACTCCACAGAAACCATTTTCGGATTGATTGTGTTATATAAAACATAATAATTTATTTTAATGAAGCCCAACATAATATTATTTCTTTTAATAATATAAGCGATGTGTCTGAAAGTAATGTCAGATGAAGAAATAAAACCTAGATCAGTCAAACAATTTAATTTATTTTAAGTGTTGTCATATAAAGAATATGACTCGCATTCAAAAACATCGTGGTATGATTTGACCAACTACAAAATCTAACTTGGTCTTTTTGTAATAGGCAATCGGTTATGTTAGCGATTAGAGCGAAAATGTGATTGTCGTCAGCAAACACAGGCACGTAGCTCTCTCAAAACTTTTAACCACATCATTCTCGAATATGATAAATAAAAGGGGACAGATGTGACTGCCCTAAAGAGCACCAAATATTGCACGAAAGCTATGTGAAGAGAAATCAAACATTTTAACAAATTGCAGTCGGTCGGAAAGGGAGGATAGTAACTATTTGATTGGACTAAACTCACACTGTAGATTATGGTTATACTACTATGGATAAAATGGTTATACTACGAAAGTACCTCGTTCTTCTTGCTGATTTAAAAACACGATAACTAACGGAAATCTTCCGAAGGTCCAGAAAATCGAAAACTTTCGACAAAATATATGAAAGAAATTGGTAAAACCAAACTCACAGCACAGTTCCTGAGCAAATTGGGTGGAATCCATTTTGTTCGGCACTATTAATAACATCCAGTTGACATAAGTCATTATGTACTTTCTTCAAATTAAAATTAATATGATCAACATTCAAATTACTCGTATTATTGAGGTTGAGAAGAAAACTATTGACTGACGCAAACAGTTTAGCAAATAAATCACTGATGAGAGAAGGGAACCTAGCAACAGAATTCTGATAAAACATAGACAAAAAAAATCAAGAAAATTTTCGATGGTTCAATGTTAAGCTCCCTTCAATGCGCAATGTAAAGTTATTATAAAGAAACTAATTCAGTTTTTTAAACTCCTTGTACAAGCAAAAAAGTTGAATAATATTTGGAGCCATACAACTTGTAAAATCTCTATTATTCCACGGTTCATAAATGTTCTGTTTGAATTTAGCAAACGGGGTACATCTTTCGATTCCTGTTTTGAGCAGTATATTGAATAGTAAAAATGCTAGTTTTGATTGCCACCTTGCCGAAGTAAATCACAATCTGAGCTTTAAAGGATTTCGTTTAGAAATATAAATGTTTTTGCATGATAAACAATTTTAGCCATTATTGAAGTATGATGAACGCTGGTACAGCCGGTTAAATCCTCACAAGATAAAACCTCAGAGAAAATAAATTCTTTCGAAAAATCCAAATCTAGGAATTTTCTAGGTTATTACTTATTTTATAATATTGGGGTAGTCGATATGCCTGCGGTCGATCGATGATCGTTGAAGAGAACGGTCGTGTTTTTCCGATCTCCTCAATTTTAAAATTAATTTTTTATTTATATTTCTTTTGATTTTGTTGTGTTGTGTTTTGTGTTTTTTTGTTTTGGTTTGAGTACCTTTGTGCGTGTGCGTATGTGAAGTGCGAAAGTGGATCGTGTACTCTTTCGTTTTCCCAGAGATCAGGTATCAATGCATCATTTTTAATGTGCATTTTTATTTTATTTTTTTTTTTATTTTTTAAGTAAATTGGAATAGGTACATAAGTACCGTTAGAGAATTTTTGTTTTATCTTAAATATATGGGTATAATCGTAGTTTCTCTGAAAAAAAAACGGAAAACGATAAAGAACGAAAGAAAAATAAATAAAAATTAAAAATATCTATATACATATATCCCGTTTTTGTTTTACTGTAAAAAATTATATTAGTATATGATGGTGTTATTTGTATTGTTAGAATTGTATTAGTATATGGTGGTGTTATTTGTATTGTTAAGAGTATTTTCCACGATGAAACATATTTTATATGCACGAAAAACGTGAGGTAAAAATATAAATTTAACTGTTGTACGAGTGAGACGGACAACTTTTGCTGCACGCTGTGCATACAAAATAATTTTGTATTTTTTTCGTTTTGTCGCCATAATTATGGCAACAAAATGAAAAAATATAAAATTGGAATACTTTTTATGGTTGAAAATTGCTGCAAAACAATACATGCACATAAAAATTGTGTTTGGACGAGAAAATATTTCTCGCACACACACATAAAATATTTGTTTATTTCTTTTATAGCTAAATTATTATTAGCTATTTTATTTTTATTTTCAGTGTGGTAACTAAAATTTTGAGGTTAAAAAACTAAATAAATTTTGATATTATTGAAATATTTTGATAATAGTGTCGTAATAGATTTAAAAAAAATTATAAAATGTTATCGGATCATTTTTTCGTATTTAAAAATAAATAGTCATTAAAATAGGACAATCATAAAAAAAAATAACACAATTTATTTTGGAGATGTGCACATAAATTTGTGATTTTTTTAGGTTATTTAGGGAAGGCGTCAACTTTCATAAACTATAAAATTTAGCTATAAAAAAAAAACAAAAAAAACAGTTGTCTTTGTCACTCAAGTAGAATTTAACACTATCTTTCTTTTTTTGGTTTTGCTGCAGATTTTAATGTTTGGTTGCAGAAAAAATATGTTTCATTGTGGAAAAACACCATTAGCATTGTACAAACAACACATCAAAAGAAGGAAAAGAGAAATTTTACTTATTCCTCTGACCTTTCTTGTATGTAATTTATATTTCGTAATATATTTGTTGAGGTTTTTGTTTTTGTTATTTTGATTTTGTTTTGTTGAGGTGTTTCATTTAGCGGGTGATCACCAAGTTGCAACTTCGATTCGTTGATGGAACGCTTGTTGAGGGACGTTGATTTTATTGTTAAAAAAAACATATACAGTCGTGGTCAGGATTGTTTGTGTCCTGCAGGGGTAGTGTGGTTTGTTCTGCGGGGGTTGTTATTGGGTATATGGGCTTGATGAAACAACTAGGTATGATTTTTTTGTATAGTCATTATTGATTGTTGATTTTTCGTTTGGTGGGACGGAGGATTGTAGTCTTTGTGGTTCGTGTGGTTGGAGTCGGAAAACGAATGGATGGGTATTTGTGTCTTGTGGTTTTGGGATAGAGATATTTGTACCTCATGATAGAGTTGACTGGAAATTGCAAAATTTATCCACATTTTTTCACTTTTCCCCAAGAACTCGGTAGGAAGTGCTGCCGCCGTTGTTGTTAACAGCTTCTTGAAGGTGGTGCTGCATGGACTGATTCAGGTTTTCTATAGTTTGGTTGAGAATTTGATCCCAAATTAGTTTTGTTTCGTGAAACATATTTATTGTGCGTTCGTTCAATGGTTGTTATTTTTGTTTAATGTAGTGCCATAGATTCTCTATAGGATTGGGATTGGAGATTTATAGTTTCTTGGCCGACATATTTAGGAGGTTTGGTTATAAATTTGCTTTTGTGGATTGAGGCATTGTTTGCTGCAATGGAAAAAAGTCTGTTCTTGCCATCCGGAAACCACTGCATATTAAGGGCCATCCGGAAACCACTGCATATTAAGGGCCTTTACATCCGGAAACCACTGCATATTAAGGGCCTCCAAATGTGTAATTTAATTAGCTGTTTCCTGCAGCATTGTTAGATCTCCTATGCCATTATAGGTGAAACACCCTCAAACCTTGAGCATTGTTGTGTTACGAAACTTTCTTTGTTATCTAGGGAAATGCACGATTCGTTGTTTCAATATCTTGCACATGTATTATTGTGTTGTTGTATTGTTATGTTATTGTATTGAAGTAATTGAGTTGTGGGTTGCGGTTGGAAACTGGTGCTGTTTGTTACAATGTGAGGCTAGAGGGGGTTAGTTCACTGATGGTTTTGTTTTGGGGGAAGCTTTGCAGATTTTAGATGGGAGGTGCGGCGCACCGGAGTTACGAATGGGAGATGGTGGAGTGAAAAGTGGCTCATTATGGTTGTGATTGTCTTGTGCTAGCAGTTGTTGAATGTTGGCTGCTGAGTGACCGGACCTATTCTGGTATTGCTGACCTATCTCTCCTTTCCCAACACCTATCGATCGCTTGGTGTCAGTATCCGGGTTGAGTCTGTCATAACTGATATTCCGTCCATTCCTTCGGTTTTGTTGTGTGTGGCACGGGTGTGCGGTGGTGCCTGGCATTCCGGAAGTTCCTGTTTTGTCCTTGGCTATGCACTCTGACCAATCAATCAATCAATTTCATTTTCCAACAATAGCTAGGGTATTGTGCAGGTATTCGTCATAAAACAGTTCGATCGAATTCTAACGTTTAATTGTTTTATTTAAATTAATTTCGGTAATATTATTTCTATTTAAGTGAATATAAATAGGAGCTTACTTAATAAATTTTAGCAGCATGGAGTTAAAATATTTAATTTGTAAATCCGCCGAAAACTAATGCTTTATACACTAATGTATTATGTTACAGAGTACGGTTAAGAGTAATTAGTTCTATAATAGATTTTGATTTCCGGGAACCTTTGCAGATTACAGTTGAATGGTGGCGTTGCTGATATTAATGTTGCTGATAAGAGACGACAGGCAGTAGAGCAGTTTATTAAAATTGTGATTGTCTTGTGCTTACAGTAGTTTGAATATTGGCTACCGGGTAACCGGACCAATTCTGTCATTGCTAACAAACCTTTTCCTTCCTTACACCACAAAAATACTAACTATCGATCGCTTAGGTGTCAGTAACCGGGTCGAGTCTGTCACAACTAACATTCCTTCGGTTTTGTTATATGTAACACGGGTCTACGGTGGTGCCCGGCATTCCGGGAGTTCCTGGTTCGTCCTTGGCCGTACACGCTAATCAATCAAAACAATCAATAAATTAGGGTAGTCGATATGCCTGCACAGTAATGCAGTATATCAATCACAGTACATCAACTAATACATCTCCACTTTTAAGAGTAGTGTCGAAAACGTATTTATTCTAAAAGATGCTGGACTATGGCATCTCTTTAAAAAAATGATATTAATTTAAAATCGAAAACTATTGTGGCATAGTTCTCCTTTGCACAGCATACCAATTATACTATCTTACATAACATTGGAGAAAATGAAACATCGAGCGGAGCAAAGTTTAGGCGGCTGCCAAATAAGTAGGTAGTCTGATTTCAGTCAGTCACTGATCAAGTATTTTCGTAAAGGTTTAATTTTTCCTATACATATTACAAAACACCTCTTAACGCCCATCAGGCCTTTTTGAATTTCCAGCAAGTCTGTGACCCAATCAAGTGGCTCTATGAATACTAAAACAAAAATGTTACTGGTTGTATGATTATAACCTTTCTGTTTGACGCTTACAAATTTACTTTTAATACTTTAGCTTTTACCGTTACCAGTTATATGGAGAACAGAGTTGCTTACATTTACCGTATTATAAGCAGTGCTAAGCTTATCATAGTGGTATTCTTGGTCCTTTCCGGTAATCATAAATATTAATAATTTGGTAAGCTTATTATTTTGAGATCCATACTAATACATAGTGTACGAAGCACTGATTTATAGTACTTTAGTACGTTTGACTAAAAGCAAAACAAAAAATGTCATCATCTATTTTAATGGTTACATATTCTTCCTGATTTTTTCCAGTTCTTCTGGGTTTTATGGTGTATCTCAATATTCATCCATATATACATATTGTATATATGCCGATCTAATATATTGTGTACATGCTATACACATCTAACCTTTTTATACACACACAAATTATTTTTAACGCTCTGCTAATTTTTTGTAGCTGATAAATGTTGATTCATACACAGAACACAACAATATAAATGTGTAATAAAAAAAAAACTCCGAAATTGAATGGAATGGAGTATTCAAGTATGCGCTACAGTGGCATAGAATAATCTCAACAATAATCCTTAATACATATTATAAGACGAGAGATGATAGAAGTTAATGTAAATCTTTTTATATTGGGTGGAAATTTATTGTTATTTTTATGACACAAAATTTTGTGCTCATCTGAACTTTAAGTTTAAATATCTTTATATGGCTGTATTTGTGTTTTATATATGGTGACAAAAAATTATATCAAAATCGTCCTTACTGTATATAAGTTGTTATATGCACAATATACTTTGTGTTTCTTAAAGCTTTATACTCCAATACATATAAACTCATTTTCATCGTCTTAAAACATAATTTTTTACCCGAACATGTTTTAAGTATGATAAAGTTGATAATTTGATTTCATATTGATGTATATATATATATATATATATATATATATATATATATATATATATATATATATATATATATATATATATATATACATATATATGAATGGAAAAAAGCACAACGCATATACATTGACATACAACATAAACAGAAAAATTATTAAGTTGAAAATGTTTTCTCCTTTGGTGTGTAAAAAAAAATTACTTATACGTATGTGTGTTTATCTAACAAAATTTCTAATATAGGACGGAGGTAAATTTACCACTTACTGTTTGTCTAATGTCTCTCACATATTAAAATAAACAAATAATTTATTTTAGTAACAACAACAATTACTGCCTTACTATAAATATTTTCAAAATATTATCAAATATGTCATAATACATGGGTTGTAAAGGTACCTTCTATGTATTATTGGTTTTATTTGAACATTTTTTTTAAGGCCATACGCTGGTTATTTAAAGTTTTCCTTTAAATCGAATCTACTGTATCACCCTTTTACCGAACATTCGGGTTTTGTCTAAGAAAACGAATGTTACTCTTCTGCAAATTTGAAAACTATATCTGACCAACATGAAATATTTACATATATAATACCCACCTAATTTACTACCAGTGCCTAAAAGAACTCACTGAAAAATTATTGAACAATTATTTGTCAAGAAGTATTATTGTTGGAAGTTGTATAGTTGTATTGTTTTAGAAGTTGTTAGAGTATGTATCTTCGAGTGATACTCTAAATTTCCGTTTGGAGAGAGACGACTCGAGCAGTTGACAGTAATTTTGTTGCACTATTTTACTTATCTTAAAGATGAGACCCTAATGTTACGCTCTATCGAAAGCCTGTGATACGTCTAGGGATATTTCTTCTCTTTAAAAGCTTGTTCTATCTTTGCAGTCACGCGATGAACTCGATCAATGGTGGAGCCTTTGTTCCTGAATCCAAGCTGGAGATCAGGTATAATGATCATTGGTTTTAGTTGATTCAATAATAACTTCTCAAACAACTTTGAGGTAGTAGGTAACAAAAAGATACACCTGTATGATGTCAGTTGCTCCCCGGGTTTATCGGTTTTTTTATCATTACTATTTGCGCAGCCTTGAAACACTTAGGCACATATGTAAGTTGAAAGCAAGCATTGCTTTTCTTTTATCAGTTCACGAATCTCTAGTGGGTAATTAAGCTCTTCTACATCTTTCTCCCTTAATATGGGTTTGGCCTCTTTGACTGTTTCGCGCATAGATTTAATAATATATCCAGCTTGTATCTCGAGTTCTTCTTTAGTGTTGAGACAAACTTTTAACTTAATCAGGTTATCCAAATTCTCTCTAAATAATTCCCAATCCCTAAATTTATTAGTGAGATTAAGTTTCATTTTCTTTTTAATGACTACTGTACTCAGTCATTAAGCGGTGTGTGATCAGACCTAAGGTCTTCAGTACCTTCAACTTTAATGTAATTCTAGGCTGTTCCTTTCGAGATATAAAAATCAATTAAATCAGGAAATTTGTTGATGTCTGTAGGCCAATAGGTTGGCTTACGCGATGAAAGATATTCACAACCTCACATTTCAATTGCGCTTATGATCTATTTTCTTTTTCCTAATGTTATGAGTCGTGAACCCAGGCTGTGCGTTTTAACGCAGTCACTTCCTATAGTAAACCTTGGTCCAAGTTGATTAAAAATGCTAATATTCTGATTTCTTACAATTTTATATCTTAGTGGGCGATAGATCGCCCCTAAAGTTAGTTCAGCACCACTATATTGGTAATTATTGGTAATTATCGTTATTAAGGTAGCTTGCATAAATGACTCTTTAATTTCCTCTTGTTGGAAATGTAAGATATTTTGTTTAATTAAGATTGCTGTCCCTCCTCGAGCACGTCCACTGGGATGCAATGTCCTATTATACGTAGGAACGTTACATTTGTTTACTTTTTATTTTTTGGCGTTTTGTTTGGTAGCTTGGAGTTATCTTCAAGTTTTTCCAACCTGTTAGTAAATGGCTGAAATTTTGTCTCATTTCATCCTGAAATTTGGTAAACATCTTCATTATTACTCATTAATCACAGGTTTTTACCTGTATTTGATTTCTTGATTTTCGTTGATAATTGTGATTTTGGTCACCTGGGGGTAGAAGACCCCTTCTCTAACAGTATCGTACTGTTTATTTTGCTTTTGCTGTAGGCGCTGTACTACTGATCCTTTTTTCGGTAGCTGAGCATTCATCTTTTTCTCATATACCTGGAAAGCCCAGTGCACAAGTTGGCATAACATTTTGAGGTTTTTGACATTGATTTGTTTGTTGATTTGATGACACTTTTGACACATTTGACTTGTCTATTACAGAAGTTTTTCGTGTGTCATAACTGTTGGCAATTTGTATTCTGAGATATAACTCTTACTTTTTTGGAGGTTTGAAATTAGAAATGTCTTTAGGAATAAACGCAAGTCTAGAAAAAATGGAACCAAACTAGAGCTCCACAAGACCAAAAAAAAACTAAACAGTCTTGCTCAATAATTAACAAGAGTAATTCATGGAGCATGTGTTTATTTAAAATCTATAGACCAACATCAGAATATACATATGTCTTTGCTGAGTAGTAAATTTAGGATGTCTCCAGTAAAAAACATAACAACTCTGCGCCTGAAACTTTGCGTAGCCTATTTATTAGCCAAATTATTAAAGCCAGTTTTAGACGCTCTTTATGTACAAATTGATAAAATATACCTTTGGTCAGATTTCACAACTGTATTAAATTGGATTAAGCACATGACAATACATGTGCTTAAATGTAAATGGCAACTAAGCAAATACCGCCAAATTATCCTGTTATAATTGTTTTCCTTGTTTTAAGTTTAACAATATATCAAAACAATTGATAGGTGATCATCCCAAAGATCGTGTTACTCTCACAAAACCATTTAATATTACAGAAAAATATATGTGGCCTTTTTTATATTAAACATAAAGCAATACAAAATAAATGTTTTATTTATAAAGGTCACATGTGCATACGTATTCCACCTGCAATAGTTGTGCTTTCCTTATATAATAAAAGGCGAATTCAATGTTGTGTTCATTCCGTTCGTTCCTTCTCTTCTGATTTTTTTTTAACCAATTTGATTCGTCAAAAAATACGATTTTTTCTTCGGTATTATATTCATCAAGTTCATCTTTTTTCAACTTTTCTATGAAGGAATATGACAAGAAAGAGAAATAAGGTGTATATAGTAGTAGAGAGAGAAATAAAAGCCACGTTTCAAGGCCAACATGATAAAACTAAACACTAACACTGTTTTAATTATAATAAGTATTTAAATTTATAATTTTTTTTAAATCAAATAATTTAAAAAAATATTGATGAAACACACAAAATAAATCACTAACGAAAGCTATTACAACAATCAATGTCACAAAGCTAAACTTTTAAGCTATAGGTGGAAATAAAATCATTCTTTTTCATCAACAATGAACCATCAAAATAATATTACACAATATTTACAGAACGAACAAACGGAACACAACAATGAATCCGCCGTAAGTCTATCACTGGAAAATATCCCGCCGGCAGTTCAATTTTTGACCAATTATTTTAAACTATAGGTATATACTTATGTAGTTGAAGTTGAGACCAATTAAATATTAAGAAATAATTAAAAAATGACTCCAAATCTCCACAAACGTAAACTAATTAAATGTATACTATTTAAAAATGCAGTCCCAATTAAATTGTTAACTGTATGCCACAAATTAAACTCATCGAAAGTTTAATAAAAGTATTCACAAAAGAACTCCAGGTATTAGGATTTCTAGTTGTTATCCGAACCCATGATAAAAATTATGAACACAAATTTACATTTATTTGATAAACACGAAGACACCCAAATTATCACGGCCACTTGCTAAGATACTTTTTGACAAATACTAAAACTTTTTATAATAAAAGCCGAACTTAGTGCGTAGCACACTCGGATATACAATAAAACATAAAAAATCACTACTTGGTTTTGAAAGAGTAACGTTGAAAAACCATATAAGAAAAATTTGAAAGTTTTCGTTGCTATGACAATTTCAATAAACAATGCACACAATTAAAAGTAATTTTTTTTTTTATAATTTTTATACCTCACCAAAAATTAATTTAAAAACAAATAAGGCGGTGAAATATTTCAATCAATTATTATTCTTTTCGAATAGCGTAATAAAAAATTGGGGATGTAGGGAACTATTTTTCAAATAAACATCAAAAATTGTATTTAGAAATATTTGTCATATGTTTCGGATACAGTCAAAAGTCAAATATGAAAAATAAATATAAGGTGATATTATGAAAGGTTTGAAATACCAGCAAAGGAAAGAAAATCGTTAACTTCCAAACGAAACCTTTTATCTGTGGGTAATAAAACAAAAAAAAAATTATAAGTTTCGCGGACTACATTTAATGAATCACTGACTATATAATAACGTATATATCGTTAATTTCCAAATTCAATATATACATTTTCCTTTTCAAGTAAATCAAATTGGGATCCATTAGGATAACATTATGACGTTATAACTGAAAACTATACATCCAAATAACGTACATCGTATAACAATTGAATTTTAGTTTTGTGTACATAAAACATTACAAGTTTAACAAAAGCTCTGCTATAATAACATTTGTTTTGTATGCATTCAAGTACGTTTTCAATAGTGTAGAACGAATAACGATAGCTTGTAATGTTTCCGTGCTCAACGAATTGGAAAATTTTCAGTGAACAAAATAAAAATTCTATATATATGTTAGCCAATTTGTTTTATGTTAACTACACACAACATATGACCAATGGTTGTTTTGTTATAATATTTCATCGTTTTGGTTTAAGATCATAGTTTCGGGTTATAAACATGCCATGGAGTTATTTCGTAACAGAATATCGACCAATGGTTGAGTTTGATAACGGTTAATGGCCTGAAGCTATGTTGAGGTATTTTCATTACTCTTTATATATATATATATATATATATATATATATATATATATATATATATATATATATATATATAATATATATATATATATATATATATATATATATATATATATATATATATATATATATATATATATATATATATATATATATATATATATATATTGAATTTTTTTTCTTTATAATTTTTTACAAAATTTTAAAATTAAAAATAGTAAGTAAACAGAAACAATAATAGGATCAGTCAGAAGTTGAGTGACAACTTGTTTTGACTGTACCGACAAAAAATTTATATTACTTTACAAATGTAGAGCGTGAGGTGCTCAATAATTTAAATAAAAACTAAAATAATTTACAATTCTGAGCAAAACTTAATTAAATCACATAGTAATTACAAAACTCAATAAATTACAAAATATCTACATTAAGAAACTTTTTACAATAAATTATTAAAAAATAAAAATAAAACAGGAAAACAAATGATTGAAATACAAACAAACCTATAAATACGTATATGACAAAAATATGATACACAATGCTGTGTTGAAATGATTAACACAAAATAAAAAATATCATAATACAACAAATAATAACAATTATCAGAACTAGGGAAACTAGTAGTAAAAAAAAGAATATAAAAAGAAAAAACAGTAACGGTAAAACAAACCATCCAACGATGCATATACAATTAAAATTACCCACAATTAAAATTATGCCAAAATTCTTTTCTTAATCGTTTTTTCGATAATTTTAGAGAAAACAGACACCAGCGATATGGGTCTAAAATTCGACATATTCAGGACGTCACCGCCTTTATGAAGTGGAATTATAATTGCATGTTTCAGTTTGTTGGGAAATATACCAGTACAAATACTAAAATTACAGATGAAACACAAAGGTTCCGAGATGAACCAAGAAGCAATATTCTTAGCGAAAACGTTGCTAAAACCATCATAACTGCAAGCATTAAAAGTTTTTAATTGACTTATCATTATGAATATTTCAGCAATAGTTACAGCTGACAAAAAACAATTTGTTGGCTCATACGATTTTGAGAAAAGAAGCTGATTACTATCATAATTGCTTAAACCGTTCGATTCAATGTATTTAGCGTATAACTTAAGCGGTATCTTTGTGAAAAACTGATTATAACTCGATGCTTCCTGGGCCGGGTCATTAAGAAGAACACCTTCGGCATCTTACACTTCCAATTTATAGTTAACTATTTTCATCTTTTTACCGATTGCTTCATTAATTATACGTCAGTGTCCCTTTATATCCTTTATATTTCTTTTAAATTTGTAGCTATATAGTATTGGGCCCGGGTTTCTTTAACCAATTTCTCAACAAACCTTTTTTTAAGTTTTACGCTTGTTCTAATTTTTTGTTGTTTGGATGAGCTTGAAGTTTCTTATAAAAATTAATTTTCTTGTGAATTTCATTAGAAAGTCTTTTGGATATATATATATATATATATATATATATATATATATATATATATATATATATATAAAACTTCCGTAACGACATGTAACACCGTCCTATTGAACGTCATGTTCTCTAAACCATAATTATTATTTTTAAATCCGAATAAATGTTAATGTATTGATGATTGACTTGTGCAAAAGGTATTCATAATTGAAATGCGCCGTTTAGTCGAATTTTTTTCTATCATTAATGTATCACGAGTGTACTATTCGTCTGCTAGCCCGAGATTATTAACCATTGTAGCAAATGTGATTTTATCATTATTCAAAAAACAAAGCTTGGAATTAATATTATGACGTTGGTTTCTAGAGAGAAATAATAATTATCTTTTAATTGGATTAATGAAAATTTGGTTAATTTTGGTCCATGTAAAAATATTTTTAGGATCAGTACTAAGCCACATGGATGAGATTGTATCTAATTGTTATAAATCAGCGTAAAGGTACACCCGATAATTCAAAATATACTGAGGTATAGATCATTAATATAAATGGAAACAAGTAAGGAGTCAATATTGATTCTTGAGGTACCTTACCATCTACATTTCGTATGTCAGAACAATCATTACCATGATTTGCAAACTGTTTGCGATTGTTCAAAATTGAAATAAGCATAGTAAAAATAAACTAGCGAAAGAGTTATCTTTGTCTAAGATCACCAAGTATTTATTCGTACTAGCGCAAGAAGAACCCTATATGACCAGCTTTGCGTTTCGATTAATATTTACATTGCAAATAACATTCAGGTGGTATAGAATTTGTAGTTGCATATTTTGTTAGAACCTTAGGTAGAGCAGGTATAATACTAATCGAATGACTATCATCACAAATATTGAAAGCAATATCGCATTTTTGGAGTGGTATAATCGAAGCTACTTTCCAAATAATGTTGTGATAGAAACAAGTAATTAAATATTTTTAGAACTTTGATTTTAGAAATCGACAACATTAAAGCTGTAGAAATACCCGACTCAACAAATGATCCTGAACTTTTTAGAATTATTGCTCAAAATATGGTACATACCCTTTATGGAGCATATAATATAAATTCGTCAGAAAATTAATTCCTGATGATATTACAAGCAACGATGGATATTCATTGTATGAATAGAATAATGGAATATCAATAACAATGCAAGTACTAAATACTATTGTTAAAATTGTTAACCACTGGATAAGGTACTATTCAACTTTATTATCAAATATATCACCTTTATTATCAAATATATACAAAGCCCATATAAACGTAGAATATTGTAATTCAGTTAAATCAATATAATTGATCGACACGTTTGAAAATATGCTATTAAAAGAAGCAGTATGGCTATTTTCGGAGTAGCAGCAGCAAATAATTTAAATTAAGTAATATCAAATGGAAAGTTACATCAGCAGCAATGAAGCAGTATGGCGTATATTCACTTTTCCAATTCATGAGAGACATTCCACAGTAGTAAATTCAGCCGTTCATTTGAAAATTGAACAACGAATATATTTTACAACAGTAAATGTTTCCGCACAGCTACCAAAGACAAAATTAACTGCATGTTTTTGTTTGTTTCGAAAAGTTGAATTTACTAAAATGTTACTGTAGTTTGAAGTTTCACGTTACTACATTTGGAACATCTCCAGAAAACAATTCAAACTTGCTATGTATGTTATGCTGAACAGAAAACTTCTGTTCAGCATAACATACCAGTCATGAATCAACAGCAAAATACGTTTACATTACTATTGTACAATCAGTTAATTTTGTGCATGTTCCCAGGGGTACGGGCAAACTTTTTTAATTTCGTTAATTTTAGTTTCTATGTAGGAAAAGACAACTTATATTTTTTTAAACGTTACCTTTAAATATGCAACTAACAGAAACAGCATCATGCAACATTTCTAAAACATTCGGAATAACAAAGGTACTTCAATCAACAACGCAATATTATTATATGAGATTATTATATGGGAGTGTACAATGGCTCGAAGTAGTTTGGATGATTGTCCTTTGATTTAGGATTAAAACGGTGTATCCTTTATTCATTTAAATTAATATTTATAAGCAGTTAACCTTTGACATCATTAAAAGCTGACATTGGGATGTAAATGAAATAAAACAAATGAAACCACTCGTTAATTTTAACTCTTTCTACTTTCAATAATAATTTGGTTAAAATAATTACTAGTTTTTTTTTTTTGCAATGTAGGCTTTGCCAAATACACAAAATTATTTCTATTATACGGTCACCATTATAACAATTAGTAAACTGCTGATCCACCACATATTTCTGATCAGAATTAGTCGAACCAGTTAACTCTAATAGATCATCCATATTTGCACAATTATAAGCAGACTGCAAAAGCAAACCAGAATGTGGATTTCGGTCGCACACTGAGAACTGAGGCATTGATTGATTGATTGATTTAGAATATACGACCAAGTATTAAGTAGGATCTCCCAGAGTTGTCAGGGCCCACATAACATTCTTTTATTATATATACTTGGAAGGATAAGGCTGGATACTAGTTAAATTATTAACACACAATTACCTAAAGCTTTAAATTTTTCAGTGCTAATTATTGTAAAAAAAACGTCATTACACATTTTTAAATTGAAGATCCTGCAATTGGCCATAATGTTTTCTAGTTGTGAAAGTGATCGCTCTAATGCATCACTCACATTTTTCAAATAATTTACATAAATAGTTAAAATAGTTTTATTTTTGAAATGGTTATTTATAGTGGCTAATTTTTGTAAATGGCAATTTTCATATATAATTTCCAACCTACGTATATTTTGTGATTCAAATCATTTTGGTCCGACAGCTGATTAGGACTTGACTTTGAGAACCCTTGATTGGGCTATGTTTTATTTGTAGACATACTTTACGTAGTTATAACGCGAATAGCAATTTCTTACAAATCATCGCTATCCATATTAATTCTGGAGAGAGCATCAGCTCCGACATTACTTTTTCTTTTTATATATGTGATTTCAAAATCAAATTCTTCCAAATCCTAACTCATTCTTGTAAGCTTGGAAGAAGGATCTTTCATTCCAAATAAATTTAAAATTTACGTCCAAGCATGTATGTTTCTTTGTGTTTTTCACCTTTTGTAAACGTTCGCGGAGCATATGCAACTGGCAAATCATTTTCGTTTTTAACTTGGGATAAAATAGCACCGCAAGCTACATCCGAAGCATCTGTTGGTAGATTAAATGGTAAAGAAAAATTCGGATACTGCAATATAGGTGGGTTCATCAAAATGTGTTTTAATGTTTTAAATGAATTCTGGCAGTTTGCAATTCAAACGAATTTCGCTTTTTTCTTCAGCAATGCGTTTAGTGGGTTTGCAATTTCGGCAAAATTATTTTCGAAACGTCGGTAATAATTGCAGAATGCAACAAATCTTCGGATCTCATCTGAATTTGTAGCGGTTTGGATGATTCTGGATAACCGCAAATTTAGAATCTGGTAGAATTTCTTTATCAGATATTTTGTGTCTAAAATATGTTACGGTTGTTTGTAAGAATTTACATTTCTGTGGATTCAACTTAAGATTAAATTTACGTTTCTTTTACATACTGTTATTAGATTGATGTTGTGATGATTTAATGAGCAACCAAACACAACCAGATCATCCACATATAAGAAACAGACTCTAGTGTAAGGACCGAAATAGCTTTTGTCATCATTCGTTGAAAACTATTTGGTGATATTTTTAACACAAATGGTAGCCTTTTAAATTGGTAATGGACTGATGTTGTGCTAAAAGCTGTTAACTCCCGCGATTCAGGTTCTATTTCAATTTGGTGTAATTCACATTTTAAATCTAAAATTGTAAAAAATTAAGCACGATCTAATTGATCCAAAATTTAGTCCATCCTAGGGAGCGGAAATGTTTATTTAGTTGATCCCGTCATTACATGTATTTCGCAATCTTTCAATGGTAAAATTTCTGGAATAAATAATTGAATTTTTTTTAATTTCTAATGTAGTATTTATAATTTTCACATAAGCTGTATCATTAACTATTGCATTAGCATAAATAACTCCTGGTTCAATTTCATTAGCAATTATTACAAATGGTTCTGCTACCTTGAATTCAAGATAACATACTACTTCGGTTCTGGCTGGTACAAGGAAATATTCAACAATTCGATCATAAATTGGAATAGCAATGGTGTCATTTCGAGTTGGCATTTCCAATAAGTACTTATAATAAATGATACTGGCTCTATATTTCTCTTTAAATCTCTTCCCAAAATACCAGCAGTTGTATTTTCTGGTGGTGATACACGGAATTAGAATGCATAACGTCACTATAGCAGTGATGGAATCATTCGGAGAAGGCTTTGTGAACTAAGCGGCTTATTCCAGAAATAGCCTCTTGGATAAATCGCAAACATGGAGGGGTAGACTTCTACCTGACGTAGTTTTTAACAGTAGTTTTTAAATCACTTAAATCTCAACAAAATATAGTGCTCGGAAAACTATCAAATAATGGAAGCTTAACCATATTATAATAGGTGTTAATTCTAAGTATTTTAGCTATTGAAAGTAGGACTATTAAAGAGTCATATTTGAAAGTTTTTGTTCTTGTACGTCATTATTATTTAACAGACCTAAATTGAGTGTTATATTCCTTACATCTTCTGTTGGGTGATTGTGTGTAGCGCCTTACTACATTACCAATTAATATTACGTTACAACAAAAACAAAGGGGCCACTTAAAAATTCCGTTTCAGTTTTTATATCATTCCTGGATCTATCCAAATTCTGGACACAAATTTATGTAAACAACTTCTTAAATATGGTTCACAACGATGCATCGATGAAATAGGATATCATATCTAGATCGTTCTATAGAAATCTAGATCGTTCTACTAGTTACTCAATCAACACAGTTATGATAAAAAATTAATATTCTGATTAAATCGGTCCATTCGTCGCAGTAACCACTGCTATAATGTACAATGATTTGATGCCCTATGACAACTAGTGGCTTAAAGATTAATTTTATTTATTTCATTTTTTTTTTTTTTAAACTTATTTTTTCTGACCTGAACACTACTGCTCATATCACCAACGAAACTGATCGGTACAGCTGCGGTTATAAAATCTAATGAATATCCTAGGATTTTCATCTATGGTTTTTATCTCTTTATTTCTGTATAACACATCAACTGGAATATTATTTTTATAAGAAGAAATCTTGTATGAATGGATTAGACAGTAATATTTCACATTAAACCAAAAGTTTGGAAGAGAGAATATTAGAACTAACCGGTGAAGAAAGAGTTTGCTTGACCTAAAAATTATTGTTTCGAGAAAAATCAATAATGATTCAAGTAGCATGCATATAAGTTTGCTTCTTACTGTCATTTAAAATGGTAAAGATAGTTTCAGCATTTATCATTATACAAAACTTGAAGCTCAAGTTGTTGTATACCAACGTTTAATTTAAATAAAACATAAAATTAATTTTGCTTCAAATAATAAAAAGTTTTATTAGGTTTTTTCGTTTTAATTTTTAGAACGTTTTAGTCGTTGCAATGAAAAATGCATTAAAACTTGTTTTCGCGCAAAGCTTTCTTACAAAGATAATTTATATGTTTTCAACAAGAAGAAGAATAATTTTCTTCCTGGCCGACGATAAAGCTTTTTGATAAATTGTATATTTTACACTGTAATATTTTATGTATAAATGAAAGATAATTAAATTAATTTAAATTAATTGTGCAATATTTGTACAGGGTTCGTCAGTTCTAATGAATGTTATATAGATTTTGTGTGGAGAATAATTAGGCTTTACTAATTGTTTAAACGTGGTTACAGGAACGGATATGTTAGCAAATAATTAACTATGAAATAAGCGCACTATTCAACAATAAATTATGACATTGATTTGATGAGATTGGAAACCATACATTGACAAAAGACTGCAAATTGCAGCTTTAGATTTGAAACTATAAATTCATAATATTTGAGAGTGACCAAAACATAGTATGTATATTAAACTCATTTCATACATGTATTGTTATCTTTTTATATTTTTGATAGAAAAATATAAAACTTATCATCCTGTAAAATCAGGTTAATCTTTTTATAACAGTTTTATGGGTTTGAATCTCGGGTTTCATTTATTTGTTTTTACAAGAAGAAATTTTTTCTCGGGTTGACTTGCATAAATTTTTCAATCTAGTGTTCCTATTTTAATTACTATTTTTTTCATTACAAGTTTTTTTTTTTTAAGATGACAAAGTTCGTTGAATGTAAATCGGCGAAACGGTGGCACATTCCAAATTCCTAAATAAAGTCATTGTTAATATGATTTACAGTCGAAATGGCCATCAGGATCTTTATTCATCTTACATAACAGCTGTAAAACATCAAAAAAGGATTTATAAACAATTTCCAAGGGGAAAACCTAAGCAATTTTAAACGGAAATCCGATATAGATATCAGATGCGCCTCCTGGAAAATTTGCGCATATGCTACTAGCGTAAAAGAATAGAGAATAAAGTGGCAAAGAAGGTAACAGACCACACTCTGATCGTTTGGATCAAATTGAACGAAAATGTTGACAGTGTCAAATCAATGCAGCGGACGGTACATGCAATAACAATCAATGTATTGCCAGTTTCAATTTCTAATGCATTTAAAGATCAGTTTTGCAGTAAAATAATATAAAAATATGTTTTGTACACAGAATTCCGTTAGGGAGTGCCAAAAGCGAGAATGGAAGCAGTGCATGGCCAAAAAGTTTAAAAGCTTCAATTTCGTCCAGTCTTGCTGCACTTACAAATGAAACCAGTTCCCTTGAGATATAATATTTATACGGTTAGTTCGTGTGGTTTGTTTCGTTTGAGCCACCTTATTTCGTTTGTATTGTCCAGTATGGCCTCAACGTTGGTATTTCTAGATCATTGTGTACTTCCCTACTAGTCACAAATCGGTGAGCGTTGGTATAATGTAATACCATAATAATGACTACGTTGTATAATGTCTCTATTGGATTTATAAGTACAACCCCATAGCTGAGCAACATACATCAATATTGGTTTGAAGATAGTCTGGTAGACTAGTCTTTTGTAATACAGGTTCATTTTGGAATGATGCCCAATTAATCAGCACATTTGAAGTTGTTTTAATCGTATCTGTTGTCATTTTTGTCTCACGTGATGTTTTCAGTTGAGCTTTGAATCAATATGCAGCCTGCGGCACTTGCACCCCATTGAGGTATATGTTCAGACTGTTATTTTTGTGTCGAAGCGTAAATCTTACAAGGTTTGATTTGAGCTCATTAAGCAAGATTGTCCAGTCAATTGTCCATTTAGTAACATTGTTCATTGCTCGTTGAAGATTTTCCACTGCAATTGGTTGTGATTCGTCTTGACTAGTAGTAGTTTTTCAAACAGCTTTGATAAGGTTGGAAGCAGTGAAATTGGTCTGTATGATGTTACTTCTTCATCTGGTTTACCTGGTTTATTCAGCATAATTATTTGTGCCGTTTTGAAGGATTTTTGTACATACTTCGATCTCCTACAGGCATTAAATAAGTATGTGATCATGATAATTGCTTTACGTAGAAGTTCCTTGAATAGACCCGGTGATATTTCATCAATTCCTGGTGCCTTTTTTTGGTTAAAACTTTTGTCAATTTCTTTAATTTCCATTGGTGGAACCCTTTTAAAATCCTGATTTGGTTGATGAACAGGTGTTACGACAATGTTGGATTGAATGTCATGGGGTTGAAACACTGTTGCTAGGTGTTGAGCAAAGAGAGACTCCAGTGTAACTGGATGAAATACTTTTTATAATGAAGAAATCAAGTAGATCTGGTATTTTTCCTGCATCTGTTGGCCAATACGTTGGTCCCCCTGTAGACAGGTATTTGCATTTGTTTTCATGAATAGCATTGAACAAAGCATTTCCTTTCCCAGGAGAAACTAGCCTGAAACCTCAAGCTGTATGTTTTATATTATAGTCCCCTCCAATAATAAATCTTAGGTCGAGTCTATTGAAGACGTTATTAAATTGTAACTTCGTTGGTGTATTCCGTGTAGGACAGTATGCTTCCGCAATATTTAGATCTGAGCCATTATATTGGATTGACATAACAGTTGCTTGCATGTAGCTTTCACGAATATCCTCTGTTGATTATGATTGATATTACTTTTAATTAGTATAGCTGCACTGAAAAAAATCTTTCATCTTTGGAGTGAAAAACTGCGTTAATAGTAAGAAAAATTCGTAAAAACTGAGCCAATGCAAGCCTTCTTTAATAGTACGAATTATATACATTAATATTGTATAACCAATAAATTGATTGTACGTAATAGTAATGAATTAGTGTGTGGTACTTACGAATTGATTCATATAAGATATGGAAAATTTCATATTATTAATGCACGATGAAAACATTTTGAACGAATGGATTCTTATTATTAACGCAAGAAAACATAAAATTACCGAATACAATGTATATGGCTGATGATTTATTTCATAAATATAGCCAAACTTTCATACTATTAACGAAATATAGAATCGCATGAACGAATATATTCATTTATATAATTTAAAAATTCGTGTTATGTACGCATATAGTTATTCTTATCTATGAACCCAATTGTATATGATATGACCAGAATGCATAATGTGAATGACTTTTTTCGCAAATAGGAATGTTTTGGGATTCGAAGAATAGATTCAAAAATAATAAATCGGAATGAATTTTGTTTATTTTCTATTTATTGAGTTTAATATTTTAATATAATTTTATTACACTTTTATTGAAATAAATATATATATATATATATATATATATATATATATATATATATATATATATATATATATATTATATATATATATATATATATATATATATATATATATATATATATATATATATATATATATATATACTCGAATATATATTGTATATTTGACGGCTAGCTCTAGTTGTTGAGCTCGGGCAACATAAAACTAACTTTAGATTATTTTTGTTTAACAACACAGCTAGAGATTTTGTAAAAATATGACTATAAAATGCCACACAAATTCCACGTCATTATTGTAAATATTAAAAATTAAAAACCATTTATAGCAAATATCCGCATAAATCATAAATTAAGAATTTCCTTCAATTGGTTTTCCTAATTATTCATAATATGTCTCGTATCCATTCAAAATCTGCGATTTTCATCTGCAAAAAAAAAAATTAAAAAATCTATTTAATATTATACCAGATTTTTAATCTATACAACCTTTACAATACAACTCACCTAACTTATAATTTCTCGGGGTTTGCTCTATTGGAGAATTGACTTTTGGTGTCTTCTAATATTATTAATACAGTAGTACTCGCAGATTATTAATGAAATTATGAAAATACAAGTAAAATTGAAAATCAAAAACACCTGGCCACTTCTTGTAAAATACCATATTTACCTGATTTCTTATCGTCGAGTAAAATTTTATTTCAGCTAAATATTTTATTTTTAATATTAAAAATATTGGATACTATTTATTTATTTATTATTATTGATTATAATTATTAGTTCAATTTAAATCAAAAATTAATGTTTATTTATTACGATTTATATTTATTACGCACAGACCACCTTCTCGATATAAGCTGCATAGTATTAATGAGCTATAGCTACAGCTCGATTGTTTCTTTCTTTTGGCTTTTTTCGTTAGGCACTTCATAAATAATACGAATGCATATGTGGACTTAACGCATTTTGCGTACGTATTATGCACATGTGTTTTCTTCTATAATACGAAAATATTCGTAGTTAATAGGAAATGAGTACCAATTCAATTGTAATATGTATTATTTTATTCGTAATATTAATGAAGTTAGGAATTTGATCATAATATATATGAACAATTCGTGAATTTTGCATAAACAATCATGTTATTTATGAATTTGTCTTTAAATACAAAATTATGAATGGATGCTCGGTTTTTAATTATTATTAAAAAAAAAAAAAAAAAAGTTTATGATTAGATAAATATTGGTAGGGGTTTGGTCAGCATTGACTCTAAATTTCACATTTAGAGTAACCACACAAGTTATAATTTGCGTAATTGTGCATACAAATTGTAATTCGTGTTTAGAAAAAAAACTACGAGTCTCTAAAGAGGCGTTCTAATCGTTGTAAGTAATCGTTGTAGGTGCGGATAGCTCAACGATCGGATGTTAACACACAAGACGAGGCTTAGAGCAATATGTAATTATTTAATTTCTATTTGTTAATTTTGGCGTACGGCGAGTATCAAACTCGGGACCGGGGCGTTGTAAGGAAGTATCTTAACATCTCATACGACAGCTGTTTGTTAAAAATTACGAATAAAATGTAAAATTAAAAGTTTATACTTATGGCATTGGATAAAACTTTATATACATTATGATGTTAATTGATTAGAAGTTTGATACTTATTCACCCAATTTTATGAGATGTCTACAATATATTTTGTTTAAACCAATATTTGGGTTTTCTAAAAATTTGACAATATATTATTTTTAAAATATTACACTACATTACTGTGTACATGGCAATTAAGGTATTTTTAAATATGCCGAACTCAATACTATGTATTTTTTCATAATTGTTACAACTTATAATATCTACTATTACGAATGGTTCATAAATATTACATTTTATTAAAATAGTTCAAATTTTACTAATATTTTTACAAATTATTACTTATACTAGGTATGTTAAAATAAAATAAAATATAAATTTACTTATGAATCGAGATTCTTACTATTAACGCACATATTTTTACGAAATTATTTTTTATTTTTCTGTTTTCGTTAATACAATAATTATTACATTAATAGTACGAATTCTAGTTAATGAATGCGATTCGTAAATAAAATGCAGCAAATTTTTTTCAGTGTAGAATCCAATTGCTTTTAATTGTAAAACTGTCAATTCTGACACTTTATAAAATTGTATTCTATATAAAATTGATTGCAACTGTCACAGAACTATTATACATATTATCACATTTCGCGAAAAGTGTTTACGCTGATTTTTTTACACCAATTTATAGAGGTACGCATTTCATGACAACAGCCACTACAACAAATAATACCTTCATTGGCACCACGACTACAAATGGCACTCAAAATAAAGTCAAGAAATTAAATAATTCAAAAATCAAACTAATTTAACAGAATAACTCTTGAATATGAGTGAAAATTATGAATATGTATAATATGGATTAAATAAAAGAAAATTTATTATGTAAATATAAAAAAATTGAATTTACACAGGAAACAAAACACTTCAGTTCAGTTAGGCTGCTTAAATCGTTTTTTTTTTCAATTTAATTGACGATTTTTTATTTGTTCGTGAGATTCTTTGTTCGTTTTACTGCTGATCACCGTTCTTCTATAAGCTTGGTGGTGACTTTATTATAAGAAATTTATTGGTGATTCTTTTATATTTTAATTTACTATACTTATTACTTACGAAATCGTTTTGAGGAAAGACTGATGGAATAATTGACTAGGTTCGTAATTGAGGATCCGTCGACTAGCTCTGCAGGTGATGTACTAAGTTCTTCACTAACAATAGTTCGGAGTCCTAGCAAATCGACGGTAACACCATAGTCCAATCTAGTTGACTGAGGCACATGATTGTAGCCTTTAGAGTACGATGCCACCGCTCCGATGCAATCATTCCGTTACACTTAGTATTGCAATTTGTTGTTTGCTGTCTCTAAAAACTCAACAAAGTAGATAATTCAGTAAAGAGCTGCGATTCAAACTGTAAACCTTGATCCGTTGTTATAGAAGTCGGTACATCTTAACGGGTTATCCAAGAATTGTTGACAGCAAATGCGACTGTGGCAGCAGTTATATCTGAAACATAAATAGTCTCGGGCCATCGTGTGTATCTATTAATTAAAGTCATGCAGTATCGATCTGAGCGTTGTGACGCTAATTTATAACAACCGAGATGAGATTTCGTGTGCCTTGAAATTTTTGATTTCTGACAAGCTATACAATCTTGAGCCATGATTTTTGAATCTTTCTTGATGCAAGGCCAAATAACATTATCAGTTAATAATTTGATAGATGCCTTAATACATAAATTATGATAAATTTTGAAATGATTCAAAAATCGTTTCCCGAAAACTAAATGGAATAAAAGGTCTAGGTATAGCTATCGAAACGTCACATCAAATAGTTTTAGTCGTGTTAAACAAGAGTGGTAATTGTCGGAAATCCAAACTTGTTTCACTGGATAATAATTCTCGAAGCTATAGTCGCATAATCAATACTTTCAGGTATTGAAATTTGAATAATGCGTGAGAGTGTCTGCAACGACATTGTCAATGCCCGAGGTGTGATGAATATCCGTGGTAAATTGACCGATGAAATCTAGGTGTCTAAATTGACGAGGAGGTGCTTTATCCGGATTCTTATTAAAAGCAAAAATTAGAGGTTTATGGTCGGTCAACAAAGTGAACTCTCGACTTTCTAAAACATATCTGAAATGCTTAATGCCCGAGTAAGCTGCTAACAGTTCTCTGTCATAAGCACTATATCTTTGCTGCGTATCATTAAGATGTACTAAAAAGAAACTGAGTGGCTGCCATGTATCCGAACGACTTCTTCAATTGCTAGGAGTTCAATGGCTGAGAGGTGTGCAAGTAAAGTTGTTAGACACAATTTTTCTTTGCAATTATCGAAAGCTTGTATGGATGTTTATGACCAGTTAATAGGATTTTTACTGTTTTTCTTGTAACCTTCCAAGAAATTGTTCAGTAAAATTTGATTAGTTACTGGGTTAGGGATGAATCGTCTGTAAAAATTAATCATACTCAAAAATCGATTAAGTTAATCAACTGTAGTTGGGCGTTAACAATTTTGTATAACTTTAATTCGATCTTAAGTGGGAGACATACCTTGTTCGGTGACCGTATGTCTTAGAAATTTAATTTCGTGTGAAGCAAAAACACATTTAGATGTTCTAAATGTTCTCCATAAGATTTTGAAGCGATCAAGATATCGTTCAAATTTACAAAGCAAACATTTAAGCCTAATAAAACGGAATGCATCAAACTCTGAAAATCTGGTCCTGAGACCGAATGTCATTTTAGTAAATTTGAATAAACCAAAGGGAGTTGTGATCGCAGTTTTTGGAATATCGGATGGTTCAATGGAAATTTGATGATAAGTCTGAACAAGGTCTAATGTTGAAAATATATTACAACCTTGAAGGTAAGTATGAAAAATTTGTAATTTCGCGAAATTTTGTCAGTAAACTTTGAATTTTTAGATGTAACTGTGACTTGTCTAGGTTAACGAGGGTAACGGATCTATAATCCTCTGTCCTTTTATGTCTACTAAAATTCCGGTGGATTTTAAAAAATTTGGGCCTATCATCGGTAGTGACACGATTACAATTATAAATTCCCAATGAAGTTCTCGACCAAATCCGAAATCTAATTTTAATATTTTAGTACCAAAAGCCTTAACTGCGGGGTACCGTTTGCTGCAAATAAATTAGGAGTTATATTTGAAGGAGAATTTGAGCAAAATTTGGCTGGAAGAACCGAAACTTTTGCTCCCGTGTCGATCAAAAATTTGAATTCGGTAAATTGATTAAAAAATAATAATCGGCTAGTAGATTGTCCATCAATCACCGCCGTCTGTGCTTGATGTGAATTTAAAAATGTTGTATATCTGTATTCTCCTGCAACTGGGAAAAATGTACATCCAGGAACACATTTTCTTACTTCTTTATCAAATTTAAAGTGGTAATAGCATTTATCGTATTTAGGGTTAATTCTATTCTGAGAAGAAGAGCAAGATCTTGATGGCATTGATCTTGATGGCACTGAGTTTCTTCAACTGCTTTATTCTTTCAGTTATGTGATCTTTGATGACCATAAATTGCGGCTTATCACAATTGTTCAATTGTTGCTTTACTTTAGAGTTTTTCTATTTTAATTTCTAAATTAAATAGTTTTCTTTGGAATTTTTCTGGTCTATTTTAAGCAACAATTTTCGATAAATCTAGGTTAATTTGGTTGCATTGAAGCAACGAATGCTTCTTTTACTGGCTTTGCTTCTTGGTATGGCATGTAAATTGCTCTCATATGTTGAAGCAACCTTCAATTTGGGTATAATCTAGAGAAGAGGGCTTGTTGCACGTCTTTAAAAATGGCTCATCATTTAAAGTTTTCAAATGAACCAACTTCATTTGTAAAGTATTATGTTTGTAGTTTTAACTTTGAGTGATAAACTTGTTCACTGGTTAAGTTAAATTTTCTTTTCCTTTAGCTGGATCACATTTTTTTTACCAGTATAATAATGTTTACCAGGTTTCTATCTGTCTTTGAGTTTATTTGCTTATTTGTTTGCAATTGTAACTAACTCATTAGTGATTTTTATTGTTTACGATTTTTGGTCGTTGTGCTTGTAAATTAGTTGAAAACATTTCATTTGTTATTTTATTCTGTTGTTTCTTTTAATTTTAAATGATTTAATTCGTAACTAGTTAGCATCACTTTTCACCCTATAAAAGCAAACAAATTTCCTAGATAAGTTATGCTATTAAAAAATGAATGAAAACGACAGCGTTCTCTGATAAAATAAAATTAAGCATATATGACTCAGATAGAGCCTAGAATGAAGTTCATATCATTGTGTTACATAGCTAAACAAGTTGTTTTATGTCCTGGGAAGCTATAATCTATCCAGGTAAAATTGATCTGTATTTGAAAAAGGCGATTTCAATATGGCGATGGAAATAAATACTGACCGCAACAATTCATAAAACATTGTAATAGACCTTGCAAGAAGATATTGCACCAATCCAATGCCATGATTATCAATAACTGGTTATTATAGTTTGGCCTGCACTCTCGGCAGACCTTAATATAATTGAAAATGTTTGGTAGCGGTGGTCATAAAAAGTGTTCAAAAAGTAAGGCTTAATATGGCACGTATTTTTGAGTTGTAACCGTATTTTTGTTGTTACTATAAAGATGCCACACTTAAAGCTTCTAGATTTTGAAATCGTTATTATTTTTTAAAATTTCGATTGATCTTGCAGACTGAGGAGTTGTTTGAAACGTAGTTGACTTGTAGTTCAATAATGAATAGACTGTTAGCTCGTTTTGCATGCAAATATTTAAAATAAATTACGCATATAGGTATGCTATTTTAAGCCAACCAAATAATAGTGTCAAACACATTCATACACATAATATGTATATACCAAACGACAATGGTTTTGTGTTGTTGACAGCTCATAATATTTTTGGCAGTTACAATATTATGTCTGTGTTATATATGAACATATATTATAGTGAATAAACATAATAATAATATCATGCTTAAACTTTTATATAATATGCTGAAAAATTGACTTTAAAATATGGCTTTTTGCTGCTGAACAAATACATGTGTATATGTGTGTGATAAGGAGACGATGGCATTTTCCTCACAAAAAGTGTCACATCTATCTTCATTATTTAAAATTTTTTGTTATTGTATTCGCCGTTCATAACCCATTTATAGCTGTATATTTTTGCACATGTTCCATCAACCCCCAAACTTGTGGGTAAAGTAGTCAAAGAAATATATGTTTCTAACCTTACTACTATTAGTACATATATGGATTCCATACCCGGATACGATTCTTCGTATGCTGTTAATTCAATTTGCATCGTAATTATAACTGGCATCACGCGATTTACATTACCGAACTTGGTTAGATGGGGAGTAAAAACAATAAATATTTTTAATTTAATTTTTAATTTCGCCGAAAAATTAATTTACAACATCAATCTCGTATGTTGAACAACATTTACACGAAAATTAGTTGTTATCTGGCATTTCCTCTTCAACTCACAACCAAACAAATTTCCACCAAACAAACGATATCAAAACCAAAAAAAAAAAAATACAACACACAAATAACATCATGTACCGGGTGGGTTAATTGTAATGGAAATAGAAAACACAAAACAAAATTTTCCAGAACAAATTTATTATTGTTTTTGCTTTTGCTAGTGGGCTTGGTGTCATTTTTGTTTTGGGGTAAATTTAGTTACAACAACAAAAAGTTTTTTTTTTTTGATTGATTTTCCAAACAAACCAAAAGAACCAAAAAGTTATAATCCTTTTTGCCGAACTACACAGAGATTTGACCTGTATGTTTGCGTACCCCAAAAATAGAAATATTAATATTAGTAGGCATTGATTTTCCTTGTCAATATTGTCAATATTGATAAAATTGTTTTTTAAGATTTTGTTTTATTTTCATGGTGTGCTGTGCTAGCGATTTAAAAAATAAATTCGGGTCTTAAATTTTGTTTTGTTTTGTTTTTATATTTTGTAGCCTCGAGATTTCGAGTCAATTTCATGTAAGATGATTTTTTGGAGGAAAGCAATTGTTTGTTTTATAAAAAAAACGCACAACTTTTTCGGTCTTCTATTTTTGTATGGAAAACAAAAATTTTGTGTGTGTATGTATTCTAAATTTATCTGTTTTATGGTTATAGGGTAGGATTATAGCTTTTTAATTTTCGAGGAATTGGTTTGTTATGATTTGTCTTTCTTATTTAATATATAAATCGCTTTTTAGAAATCATAAAGACCGTAAGCACTTCATTAGTATAGAAGTGTTTCTTCCGATGAAATTTTAAACTGGAATCTTTATTAGAATTAGTGTTATAAAAGTTAATTGAAAATAAGAGTGCTGCATGAAATCTAATTCACTTTAACAGAATTTGACAAAATGTCTCTTTTGACAAACATTGATCCTCAGAAAAATATTTACAACAATTGGCTGTTGATTATTGCATCAGCGACGTTGCCGGATATTTCTGGAGTGGCACTGGATTCCATTGAAATTCTTTCTCAAATGATGACGGACGTGGATATATGATCGATATAATTTACGACAAAAACCTGCAAAAAGAGTGATTCTTGCACCTCCCAATATAAAGAGACCATTAAAACGCCAAATTACCGAACAGCTTCCTGAAAATCTTCGGATTTACTATAGTTTAGATTTGATCATTTTGGAAAATAGATTTAACTTGGCAATACTTTGGATCCCGCCAAATCAGTCGTTAAAAACTTAAATCCTTTATTGTTTAAACCAAACTTTTTATCAAAATTATATACTTTACTTCCCAGGAGCAAGGTTATTGCTGAGCTTCTGTTTGATGTTGAATTTTTATTTTTTCCATCTTGTTTATGATTGTATTGTATCAATCTTGTTTATAAAGTCAACCGAGAAACTACAACAAATCATTGAGTCACGCGTACAAAAATTATTACTCGATGAAGGTTCTACGAAAATAGTCCGTCAGTTGGTAATAATCCTTTCACTAGCACACATCCAGCCGCTGATAGTGTTCAAACCATCTCAACCGTTATAATCACAAAATCCAGTGGTATGGTTCGCGATTCTCGAGCAGCAATACGCAATTGCGCACATAACCATGCAGCGACTACCACAGCAGGTTCAATTAGTATTATTACCGTTTGAATGGTCAACTGTTTGTAAAACGACCTGTGCTTGACAGTACGAATCATAAACCCTTTAACGACCGTGTATACCGTCGGTTCACTTACCGTGTGGTCAAATTCATCGTTATTGATTATTAATAAGGCTGACATAAGTCCAGATATTTCACTCTTATTGACTTAATACCATTCCATCAACCGGTGATCACTCAGTACCGAACCAGTGAAACACGATGTGACTTATTTTTTGGAAACTAAAAGTCCAACGATTTCATGTACGACTCGCCGAATGACTCCCAACAAACTCCAAATAACAAAAATGCATTTTGATAACATGCTGGCAAAGGGCATATGTTAACCCAGCTAATGTCTAGTCCACTGCATTTAGTACAAAAAATGAATGGCAAATGGCGGCCATGCAAAGACGCATCTGCATGATTTTTCCCAATAGAACCCAACGATACCAAAAACGGCAATAACAACGACTTTCGGGCTGTATGAATTCGTTAAAATGACCTTCGGCCTCCGTAACGCAGCACAGTTATTTGAACGGCTGATGCATTCAGTATTGCTACGATTAGATCAAATGGCACATTTATCTACCGTTTTTCAACCTACCAATCGTCCAATTCTGGACTTGTGATTTACGTCGATAAGTGCGCCTTCGCTAGCGACGAAGTACATTTTTGGGGGAATAAAATAAATGCACATTTCGGCATGGTAAATTTTTAACGCCGTTTTATCCCCGCAGCAGTTAGCGACTAGGCCATTCTAAACGATTTTTTAAAGGGCTATCGAAAAAACAGCAAGGTTCGCATTGATTGGTCAGAAGAACAATCGAATCTTTCGAAAACTGAAAATCGAAGTTATCGGAAGCTATGTCCCTGGCATATCTTGTAATGTCAGCACAAATGTCAATCATGGTCGACGCATCGGATACCGCAATCGGAGCATTAGTCCAACAATGGGTGAAACCAACATGGCGACCCTTAGGTGTTTCTCCGTTCGACTAAGTACAGCTCAACGAAAATATAGCACATATGATCTCGAATAACTCGCGACGTATCTGGGCATGAAGCATTGCCGATATTTGGTCGAGGGCCGTTTTTGTACGCTATATACCAACTAAAACCATTGACATTCGCCTTTAAGCAAAATTTGGAAAAGCAATCACACGGCCTACATTGGCATTTGGACTTTATGGGGCGAGCAATGTCGTGGCTAAAACACTTTCGCTATCAATCGAATAGTTTTACTTGAAACTATCGATTGAAAAGCTATTGTAGAAGGACAGCTCACCGATCATGAATTAGCAAAGTTGGTCGCGGAAACACTACAACAATGAAGTTTAAAAAATTTCCAATCCGATTCAACTCGGCTAAAAAAATTTTCTGTAGTATATTGACAGGCAAACCTCGGCCATACACACCTAACAAATTTCAGCTTTGGGTGTTTAATTCATACTATAACTTAGCACATCCTGGGATAAAGGCATCTGTAAAATTATTAACAGACCACGTTGTGTGGCCATTAATAAAAAAACATGTGAAAGCATCCGCTCAGTCTTGCAAACTCTGCCAAAGGTCAAAAATCTTCAGCTATTTTTGCTATTTTATATTCAACATATTAGCTCAGCGACCGGGTCTTGAAATCACAATCAAGCAATTCAGTGAAGTCCATGTAAACAAAATTGTCCACTATCAACATCTGAAGGCAACTGTTATTGCATGACGATGATCTATCGCTATACGCGAAAGGCTGGAGTCGTAGTCGTATTCAACATCAGAGCACCTACAGTAGCATTCACCTTGTGTTCAGAATGAATTGCAGGGTTTAGTGTTCCTACATTTATCGTTCCTGATCCTGGGCGTCCAGTTTGAGTTGCACCTGTCTAAAGAATTGTCAAACCTTCTGAGATTTGAGCGTACCCCGAACATATGCCATATTAAGAAAGAAATTTCTTTTCCTTTTCGTCAATTTATTCGGAAACTGATGTATTTTGCATTATTATTCTAAACGTACATTTTTGTAACGTAAAGTCTATGAAGGCAATTTTAAAGTAACATTTTATTACTGTGCATGGTAGGAATTTGTGTAATGTTTTCGTATCTAACCCGGCATATAACTTAATTTTACGCTACAGTCATGAAAATTATCCATAAAAGTGGAGTTTATGATCAAAATGAATCGTCGATATAAAATAATTAGACACACACAAAACTGATCATAACCATCGCTGACAAAAACAAGTAAAATTATACAAACACATTCAAAACTCGTCATAGTTACAAAAACAACACACATAACAATATTTTCAAGGTGATTATAGCGAGATTCAATATCATAAAAAACTTCATAAAAGTTAACGGTAAATAAAAATTAAACAAAAATATGTTCCTTACCAGTTCGTAACTCTTTGATTCAATTACAATAAACCGTAATAGTTTTATGCGCATCCATTTCAATGTCAGTCACATTTTCAACACTTAATTTTTTTATGAAACTAAACACAATATTATCATTATTAACACTATCACTTTTCACTATCACACTACACTTTATATATGAACTTTAAGCTTTTTTTAATAAACTTTGTGATTTTATATTTTTTTTTAAATAACACGAATACGCCGACATTTTTTACACTTTACATTTTTTGTGTTTCTCTTTGAACATCGGCATTTGTTTTAAATCGTCGTTCATCGTATAAAATCGTTTAGCTTTCAATCGTTTTTTTTTGTGTATCTATGCTTTTCAATTTTTTAGTTTGGTATTGCATGATTTATTCAGAACCGTCGAAATGCACACAAACATCGGATGTTAACTACATACAAGTACATATGTAATTTGGTCATGGATTTGTTGAATTTTTTCGAGTTGAATGACGCAAATACTTAGGAATAAATCTATCACCAAAACAAATGATATTTATAAACATCGGAAAATGATGTGGTTTTTAAGTGATCTAGTTTGGCACTACATTTTTTTTATTTGAGTAGTTTAAGAAATTGAGTGGATTAAAATGATTTTGGTGGCAACTTTAATTTTATACGATTTGTTCACCATCGTCATCAACCCGAACTAAGTGATTAAAATTGCAATATTTTCTGATTAAGATTTGGACCCAGTAAATCTTAGTAGCTAGCATAACAACACTACAGTAGCGCGAGTTTTTTTTTTAGTTCATTTTTTACTGGAGAAACAAACCAATTACTGTTGTAAGGTTCGAAAATTATCATACAATTTCACTAGCAGTAGACATTTCAATAGAACATCACAAATACAAGTAAAAACGCAATTGAAAGCTAAACGATCTCATGCGACGAATACCGATTTTAGACAAAGGTGGATGTGGAACAAGAAGCACAAAATAAATGGTGTAATATGCAAAAAATGTCGACGTGATTTTGTTATTGAAATTTTGATTAATTGGAAAATTTATTAAAAATTTAAAATTTCAAAAGTTTAGTGATAATTGTGAAATGTAGTGAAAAAAGTGATTGTGCTAGCGATTAAAACATTAAAAATGTAAAGTTATAAAAACTTAGAAACGGGCGTTAAAATGTATTCGCAAATAAATTGGTTACATGTGAGTATTTGTCTTGTGTTAGTGGCTGTATTATCGACTTAAGAACAGTCGTTTATTTTTTATAAGTCCAGTTAACTTTTACTACGTCTATATTGTTTTTGCTGTTCTGTTTGACTACTTTGAACAAACAGCTGGACATATGTTTTATTTTTTGATATACGTAAAGGTAAAATGCATTTAATATTTTTATACTTACATTTTGGTACTTTGTTTTATCAGCCTCAACTATATATATGCTGCAACTACCGTACGAAGTACGTGATTAAATTAAACAATATCGCTGTTTTTTTTATTATTTAACCAAATTCCCAGTACAGTAATTCAATCATTTTTAATATTTAACTTGGGATTGTTGTTCTTTTCTGTGTTCTTCCCTTAAAAATTTCATTGACTTAGTTTAAGTTTAAGTAGAGCTAAGATGTTCCCAATTTTGGTTTTTACATGCAATTTGGGTTAAAGGTTCGTTTGCCTGTTCGCCGGCTATTGCAAATCATTATTCAGATGCAGACTATATATTTTTGGTTGAAGTAAATGGGTACTATTTATCATACTTTTTATGTTTTAATTGTTGGTTGAGAAGCTATAGAACTATTAAATTTCGTAATGAAGTATATATACTTTTCATTATGTTTCTTTCCTCTAACACCGGTCAAAGGTAGTGCTTGTTTAAACCTTTGACATCTTAAACTCAGTTTATATATAGGATCGTCATACCTTCTCTCAATAAATACAGATATTTCGAGTGTGGTTACTGCACATGTATTATCTAGTATTATTTTAGATCTATATCAAAAATCTGAATTATTTTGAGAATCTCTCTTATATTATCCAGTCTTTATTAAAAGTTGGTACTTCTTTTGGTTTAGGTTTATTTAGTTGTGATATATTTTAGACTCTCATAATTTTTATTGCTTGTCCTTATTTAATCAAGCAAATGTTTCATTAGCTGTACGGGGAACTGCAAAAGGTGTGTGATGGAATTATATTTGTGATTTATTGATGCCTCTCTTTTTGTTGTCACCTATAGTTTTTGGGGTGGATTTATCATGGACTTTAGTAAAGAAGCTTGGTAGCCGATGTTGGGTTTATTTTGTTGGATAATTAACACAAATTTTGGTTATGCTTGTTGTTTTCTTTTGAATTATTTAACAATTATTTTGAGTCCCTCCATAGCAGCATTGCAAACTGAAACTTCCTACTCTAAGTTCCAAATCTGTAGTCGGGGTTTAATTTGTGCTTAGTATCCATTTTATAATTTGGTTATTACGTAAGCTGGATAATTAATTAAAAATTTTATGATATCCTTTTTTGATTCATGCACGAAGTACATTAATTCATAATCATCATATTTTAGCTAAGAGTTTGGTAACACAACCAAATCTCAAAACAAGTACTTAATACAAAAATTAATTTTTATTTATAAAATATAAATTGTTGTTCGTCTGTGTGCGAAACGAAATAAAAACGCGTAAAAAAGTAAAATTTTAACTTGTTATTCACCACAAAATTTTTAACTGGTGTAGTTAAAAATTTTAATCATATTTTCCTTTGACGTTTTGAGCGTTATATAACCATAGATACAATATTTACTAGTCATTCAGTTTACCTATTTTTTATTTCTACCACAGTTAAAATATTAAACTTTTAAACCGATTCACACACAGCCTAAAAAGAGAATATAATAAAAGAAGTACGAAATATAAGTTATTCCCAAATGTATTTTGATTAAAATCAACGATGCCTCCTAGGTTTTGGTTTAATACCTCTATTATGGTTCTCACTTCACCGTACGGCTCACCTCTCCTCACCTCACCTCAAAGATTTTTCAAACTCATAATTTGGTATTAGATTCTCAACGAATTTTTGGTGAGCAGTTGTATGCGACTCCGTGTGTAATTTTGGTCACTTTACTTTACTTTTTTGTGGTATTGTGAGTTAAGGTGAGAAACATAATAAAGCAATAAAATTTGAAACCAGCATAGGAATTCAGCACGACTTTTAGTGATAAAAAATTCATTAACGCAAAATAATTATTAAAACTGCAACAATAAGGTTACATGCTACTTACATTTACTAGTAAATTCATACTGTTAGTCGATAAAAAAAAATCATCACACAATTTTTTATAAACTAAATAAAATATTAAAAAAAAATAAATAAAAATAAATAATATAGAATGTTTTATTTTATTTTTATTTATTGTATCTACATAAAGGTTCATATGCCCAATATGTACTAAATTACCGAAAAATAAATTATTTTTACGGTAGATTTCGAAATAGTGGTTGGTTGAAAATATATCGAAAAATTAATAAATTATATAGAATAAAAATTAAATATTTTTATATTTATTTATGTAATTTTTATTTTATTTATATATTTTGATATAAATAAATATGAGATTACACCAAGTTTTATTAGTTTTGGGAACATTATCGACACAAAAATTATTTGTTAATAAGCCTTCAGAAAACACTGGCACACTCTCCACCGCTTGGAACACCGGAACAGCTTTCACTTCCCATTAATAATCACCAAAGGAGGTTTATTATAAAATAATTAAAATTTTAATTATTTTATATTGACAACAATATTCATTAATGTAAAAAAAACATACTAACAATAAAAGACGAAAGCAAAAATGTAGTCTTTAGACGTTTTCCTAGCAAATTAAAAGAAATTATATCGATTTTTTTAATCACTAAAAATCGTACCTAATTCCTATGTAGATACTTTTTAGTCTAGTAAATATTTTATTTGGTTCTTTCCGGTTTCTACGCTTATTTAAAAACTAAACAATTCCACAAATTGTCGATGTGACTTAACTGAAGGCTTCATCGTTGCTTCTCTCCGAAGATCTTTAAAAAATTTTCAAAAAATTCAGAAGACAGTCACGGTAAGTACCGATACAAAAAGTGTGGTCGTTTACTAAATTCGATATTTGCCGTAATCTATACACTGTGCAATATTTTCATCTCCAATTATAGAAAATACAGTCTCTCATATTAATTTTATCAGCACACCGCTAAAACGAGATGTAATTTCTGTTTTTTTTTTTAAATATTTAGCATCGTTTATGAACGATTTATACCCAAACTTTGTCCACCTTGTGTACAAGTGTGTAGGTATTTTCAGGGCTAAATTATACCATGGAATTTTGATTTTAGCCAGTAATTGTATTTTTATGTGACAATTTCATAGTGACATGGTTTACATGAGGCAATCATGAGGCTGAACATTTGATAAGTTTCGTAAATTTTATTGGACATGGTTGAAATACTATTTCATAATGGTTTGCAAACATTTATGCTAGTTCTAGTAGCTGCGGCATTTATATAAATAAGTACTTCAATTGTTTCTTAGCTTCGTTAAATTTTGTTATTCCTCTGTTCCTATGATTTTGTCTATTACCTTTCCCAACATAAGTTCGAGTCAATGTGGGATCAGCACGGACTGTTATTTTTTTTTATCTTAGAATCTCTGTAAAATTGTAAAACTGTAAAAATTTTTTACTGTAAAATGTTTTGCTAAAATTTGGTTTTAAGGTATGTGGTACAGGTTACTTGCATTATGCCGCACCAACTACTATTGAAAACTTTAAAGATTCAATTCCTTCAAAACTTTCTTTCGGCAAATGGTTAACATTTTAGATGACGTCATGACGACACATTTTCTTTTTATGTTACAATAACTTGCTAGTAAGTAGCCTTTATATTTTATTCACTTACATTTAGGTGTTTGAAATACAAAATAAATCTCTAACTCTCGAGAGATTATTTTAAAACAATTAGATATTTATAAAATTTTCCGAAAGGTTCAATTGAATTTAGTTTCCAGCTTTACGTACTCTTAAATATTTTATGAAATAAAATTGATCCCGCTACGGATCATTTGGGATTCTGGGAATATCAACTAAACTATTTAAAACATATTGTTAAAACACTCAATCAATTGTTCGTTAATAAATTGCCAACATAAATGATGGCAACTATCTGTTAATTTAAATCAACTTCGAAAATCAATAAAACATATCAAAATCGAATACATCAAATAACAATCACAATATATTTCGTAATACTGCATACAAACACAGTACAATGACACATTATATCGATTCTAACAAAGCATCGAACAAAACAATTCAATTTCACCGATCGATTGATTGATTGATGACTTACCATTCAAAATCGAGAAGAACAAACAAAAAAAAAATTCGAGGAAAAACATTTTTTTTGTTTTTGTTTAAATTTTCCGAAAACATCCGTTTATCGTGTTCATAAAAGGCAGAAACGACACACAAAATATTTATAAATAGATTGGTGTTGTATGAAGAAGAGACTTGCATTGTAAAACGTTTTGAATACATTTTGGGATATGAAATCTTTATTAGCTCAATTTATTTTTATTTTGAAGTATTGAGCTTTTGTTTTTTGGTCTGATTTTAACTGCACGAGAAAATTATTGTTTTGAGCTCACCTAAATTTTTTTCAGTAAATACATTTATCTCCATATTGGGTGGGACATGCTAGTAAATAATCTGAAATTTAGCTCGTTCTTCTAGAAAGCATCAGCTCTGTTGTTTTATTTTTGGTAGGAACTGTAATAAAAATTATGCTTAAATTATGTTTATTCTGAACTAGTAGGCCTTAGAAGGCACAGGAAAACGTTACTTACGTTTCAACTGTGAAGTTCTGATAAAACAAATGAGAAAGCACAATATTACAATCTTGATAGAAGTAGCGACCCCCGTTCTGATGATATGGTCTGTCTATGGGAGGTATTGAAAACTTCGAAGACTAACTTTAAAGCCTAACTAAAGACTCATGGCTACAAGTATACAGTGTTTACATGTGTCATCATTGATGTCATTGATCATTTTCTACGTAATAAAAACTTCACTTTTCACTTTTTTATACACACGGTAAACAGAGCAGCTAAAAATATTACTATGCAAAGACTACTAGTGTATTGTTTTGGTACATTTTTTTCAAACTACAACAACAATTGCATATAGAAATAAATTGGAAACAAATTTAGCTAAATTGAAAAAAATTTAAAATTTACGTGAATTAAATTGTTTTTTTGGTTAACGGAATTGCCATATGACGTCGATTCATTTATTTATAAAAACTTAATTTTGGGTTGTTGCTTTGGTAAATTTAAATTTTCTAAATTTACAAATTTTTTTCTCGAATGCAATACACTATACTATACTCAATACGAAAGGCAACAGACAAGATGAAACAATTACAACAACAAAATGCGTCAAAAGTAAAATCAATGGTTAGTGGGTCAGAAATAATGATTAATAAAGAAAAGTCTGTTCACTGTGCAGATCCATCCAATTAATTTTTTAGTGTGATATCCCCAGTAGGTCTAATCCACTTAGATAGAAACTAGAAAAATGGGGAAAACTAGAGATTTTAGCCTACATGCCATGGAAATGGAGTAATGATAAGAATTTTTTCCATTTTGATAGCTTTGCTGACTTTTCCTTACAAAATGAATTTAACCGAATGTCATAATATCACAATATCTTTCTTTAATCGACTGAGTTAATAAATGTAAATGTTCTTGGGAATGGTTATATTGGATATCTGAATTGTCAGTAAAATTATTTTCATCAAGAAGATTATGATGAACGCGATGAACCCTCTAACGTATTCAATGACATTAATGGAAAACTCACTCAAAATTATTGGATACCCAAGAAATTCATCTGTACTATAAACACTGTCACTATCGAGGTTTTCAGGATCAAATTGAACATCATGTGATGAAGAAGATTCGATCATACCCAACCTATTTATTGAAGAATTAATGAGCATATCGTAATTAAAATTTGAAACGTTTAAAAAGGAAATTTCAGTTTGTAGAATGCAATTGCCTACAGTCTGCTCTAGTTGAACATGAGTTAAAATACTCTTGTAAGCAGTAATAAATTACTTAAAAGTGGGATTCGTATTCCTCCCTAATCGTGAAAACTGTACTGAGAAAAAAAATCAAAATGATCTTGGATAAATTTGATCTTGATATAATTAAAGATATGATTTTTTAAGTATTTGCCGTGTAGGGCTTGGATATTATTAAGATTATTGTTATTTATAAAATAATTGATTTAACATTACAAATCAATTGAATTAATCGTTTTATAACCAATACGTCATGTAATCACCGAAAATCTAATTTATATACACTTTATTTGACACAAAATTTTAAAGCTAAATCGATTGAATTAAACGTTTTATGATAAATACGTCCAATGAAATTTTTTGTTGTTGAGACGTTAAACTACAAATAGGAAAATAGCTAATGGGAATCTTAGCTAAAGTGTGATTGTTTGGGTCACTACCTTCACACTCTACACATCCCCAATTTTTTATTAAAATCATATTCATACTTAGAGTGGATGTGCATTTAATCAACACTTATCTCTTCTACAACGTGCTCACCTTTCTCCTTTTTCTAACGGACCAGTAGTTCGATCGTATGAAACGATTCAGATTTAAACCTAGTAGGTCACTTTGTGCTAGAAATTAATCACTTTGTACCAGTTAGCAAGTGTTCGGAAATGGGGTAAACAATTTTTAGATTGCTTGCGTACATAAACATATGCTTTTGAGTTACATGTAAAACTGTATCCTTTTCACAAGAAGTTAGTAAATTTTTTTTACTAATTTGTGGGACTTATAGAAAGATCTGCTTCATAAAATTCCCATGCTCGTTAAAGAGTGGTTTTTTTAAAAATTTTGTATAATTAGCGAGCCAATTCAGAATTTTTTCTTCAGAATAATTACTACTAGCAAGATTGCTTCCACTAACAAACGGAGAAATGGCTATTTTCTGCTAATTATTTTAGGGGCTTTTATTTAAATCTGAAATATTATATTTTTGAAGATAAGAAACAATAATGGAGTTTTCTTGAATATTATTAGACTCTATATTGAGTTTAGGTCGTTTCTCAATGAATAACAATGGTATTCTAGCTTCTAAACTTAAGACATATTAGAATTAATATTTGTAGCATTTGAACTGTTGTGACCAAATTATATGTGACCGACATTATAAGAAAATGGGATTTTGTAATTTGCAGCAATATCGTTAAAAGTGTAACCAGTGTCGATATATAGACTATGGCCCACTGGTATGAATTGAGTTGGAGAGCTAACAATAGTAAAAGGTATTTTTCTACATTATACCATCTTAGCGTGATATTTGCTAGGAATTTGAAGTAAGGCTCCTTGTTTAGCTGAAATAAAAATAATGATTATTGATTCTCTTTTCGGTAATTTCCCTCTGGTGTTCATCGATAAATATAGTAGGAACCGCCGATTTCATCAAATAATTTTTTCCTGATGCATTGACAATTGGCAAGAAGCAACTATTTTTAAAATGTTCCGAGTAAACTAGAGCATTGCTACCTAAAGCTACTGTCTGATCAAGCGCTATAGCACCTTTAACCATTGATGTTACGTTTTATTACAATTTGGTAACCTAAAAAGAAAGAAATATTATTTACATTATAGCCCACTTTTTTAATATCCGTCCCCCTTCAACCGATAACGTGAAATAGAAGATTTACAATGAAAAAATATTTGTGAGAAGTCTTTTTTAATACAGGGTGTCCGCCGGGAAGGTATACTACTTTGTTTGTTTATAATTTTTGATTAAATGGAAGAGAATGGATCTTATATTGATAAATGTTTTATTTAATGTCGGCAATTATGTATGGAATACAATATCAGATAAATGTCCGCCTCTGTTAGCCTCACAAATGCTAGCCCTTTTGAGCACATTTTTCATTACATTCTCACACATTTCACGCGGTATTTCATTAATTTCATCACGAATATTTTGTTTGAGTTGCTCAAGCGTTTCTGGTCTGATAACCCCGCAAAAAGAAGTCCGGAGCAGTCAAATCAGGTGACCGTGGAGGCCAATGTTAATCAAACCCAAAGCATGCAGTTGTGGCGTTAAAAAGTTTTCAATCATATCACGATATCGCTCCCCATTCACAGTTACCGTTACGTCGTTTTGATTTTCAAAGAAGTAAGGTCCAATGATTCTTCTTGACCAAATGGCACACCAAACTGTCACTTTTAATAGATGTAAAGGTAACTGATGAATAATTTGAGGGTTTTCCATTGCCCAGAACCGACTATTCTGTTTATTCACATATCCATTTAAATGAAAATGTGCCTCGTCACTCATTATGATTTTTTCATGAAAATCGGGGTTGTCATGGGCGAGCTGTAACATCCTATTGGAATATGTACGACGGCTTAAATGGTCTTGTGGAAGACGCTCTTGTGTCAACTGAATCTTAAATGGAAACAAAGGCAAATCCTTGTGCAAAATTGTGGCCAAACTTGTTCTTTGAAGACCAAGCTCCTGAGCACGGCGTCGAATTGAGGTTGACGGATTGTTTTAAACACTTTATTGAGCAGCAGTAATGTTTTCAGCTGATCTTGCAGTACATGCTTGGGCCTATCACTTACAGAATCTCTTTCTTCGAAATCATTCACTACACGATAAATAGTGCGTTTTGTTGGCACGTTGTTTCTCCCAAAAATTTCACGTAACTTTCTCATCGTCACAGTAATCGATTTTGATAAAATGTTTTAACGATTAAAACACGTTGGTTTATCGAATATTTTTCAATAATAAATTTGCCACGTGCCTACTTCACGACTGCTAAATATTAACTGTCAATAGTAACGTTTACCAAAATGGCGGCAAAACAAAGTAGTATACCTTCCCGGCGGACACCATGTATATACGTCTATATTACAGCAGTATAATATAAATGATAGATTGTCTTCGAATTTTACGAGGTACCTCACAAAAATACCATTTTATCGTTATTAAAAATTATTAACGCCCTGTTATACCTTATTTTAAAGGCAATTGTGCGGTTTGTGATTGTGAGTTCTAGACCTATGTTAGAAGTTACTATTATTTAAATTTGCATGAAACACATGTATGCCACACATTTAATAACGAGCTATTGAATTAGCATAATCCCACCGCCGAGTAATTAGGAACAAAACGTGCATACAAAACTATTTTGAAATAAATCATCCAACCAGTTGATTTAATCTTTAGTCAGTAGTGAAATATTTTATTGTTGTTTATGGTACATATATCTTACAATAAATAAAACTAATATGCATTCTTTGTACCTACGTAATATGTACGGTTTGTATTATTTTACATTTAATAGAAAAAATTCAAAATTTATGATATTCTAACATTTTGTTATTATGGTTTACTTGGTAAATTCATACACTCGTATGCATCTCCATAAATATCATTTTTATATTAATTAGGAAATAAAAATTTCTTATTTTGGTTTTGTGGATTGCAAATTCATTTTGCTTTCTAATAAAATCTAATTATTTTTTTTTAGTAGAACTACCATAGAGTATAATATATAATATGCTGGCCACGAAAATTGTAATTAACGACTAGAACATAATATATTAGATATCGTAAGTATTTGTATTGGTAATTTAATTATGACTAATGGAAACTTAGTTCAATTTCATTGTTGAAGCAATTTTTTCAACCAATTATATAACTCAAAACAGTCATGTGATTTCTTAAGAACAATTTCGCAAGAGCTGCTTTAATTTTTTATTTTGTTTGAACGAACATCGAATAAAAGAGACAACATGATAAAAACAAAAAAAGAAAGATATAAATCCAACCCATTTGTTTTGAAAAACTGTTTAACGTAACCAAAGCCTTCTACAATAAAAGCGAAATCCATCCAGGTTACTTATGCTGTGCAATTTCCTATTTTGTGAAGTATTTGTGAGGTATAGAAACTATGAAAAAAATGTGTGCATTGTTTATTGAAATTGTCATAGCAACAAAAATGTTCAAATGTTTCTTATATGGTTTTGAATGTTACTAACACCACACCAAATCGAGAGTTTTATTTAATTTTTTATATATTATATATTGGTGTGTGTTACGCGATGAGTATTGCTTTTATTGTATAAGGTTTTGATTTTTGTTAAAAATGATCGTAGCAACTGATAATTTGGGTGTCTTTGTTTTTATCAAATAAAAGTGAAACATTTGTGTTCAAGAATATTTATCATGGATTTCGTACACATTCTAACACAAAACTAAATAGAAAATTTTATATGATTTGTTTATTTAATCATATAGGCTACGCGAAGAGTTTGGCTTTTACTATAGACGGTTTCGGTCGTGACTAAGAAAATATTTTAAAATCAATAGTTCTGTGTTTGTGAAATTTCATAAGAAGTGTGTATCGTCAAAATAAAATTACTGAATGAACGAAAAAATTGGACTGTGAAGTCGACGCCATAAGTTTTTAATTCTTTCCGAATATTAGAGCATAGTATCATAAAAAAAAACTACAGATTAATTTAATTGCAATATAAGTGTAGAACATAAATTTATAGCTACTCTAAATAGCGTTAAAGAAAACTGGACTGAAAATTTACACAATATAATTATATTTTCTGATTTTTAAACCAAATTATTCGAAATCACCAAATCCGAACATAGCCAATTAATAACGGATAGAACCACAAATCTTTTTCTAAACAATTTGAAACTAAATTGTGATTTGTGATTTTCAATAATTTTTAAACATATGTTATAATTTAACATTTTGGTTGTAATAAATGGCCACGTGACTTTCTATAAAATGAACCAAGCATTCAATGTGAATCAAATCAACGAGAAAATTTAGACTTTTAGAGAGTTGAAAAGGAACCTTGAGTCCTTGTCTATAACTGTGATTTATTAGCAGCAATCCCCCTACACCAAACTGACCAATTTAAGTAACTTCGAATGTGGTTTCCTAATAAACCACAATGGGCTGGCTACTCTTATCCAACTACTAAAATTTCGTAACCACTACATGTAGCAATAACATGACAATATGACACTAAGAAATTAATCCATTAATAATGAGGAATTAACAAATTATTGGCGAAATATGTAGCATCTTATGATAACCCCTTAACTCAAAAATGTATTATAATTTTGTAGATTAAAGTGATTTTTGAAGGAACTTGCAGTTCAAACTTTAAGACGGGGAGATTTTAAACACTTGATTGCAACGAGGAACGCTTCATAGCTAGCTCCATATGAGGTTTAATTAAAGTAACACATTTCATGGTATTTCTTGCCCAAATCTTAAGCCTTAGAACATAGACCTTAGACATTAGACCTTAGAATCTTAGACCTTAGCCCTTAGACTTTAGACTTTAGACCTTAGACCTACTTCTTCCTATCGAAATAGAAGATTTGGACAAAATTCGTTTGGTGGAATAAGTAATAATTTTAATGCATTATGTTCAAACTTTGCGACCAAAACAGACAGTATATTAAAACGGTTAAAAAGTATGACCCACTTACTCTAATGAGAGCCAAATCTTCCATTTCTACCCATTTATGAATAAGTTATTTCGCTTCTGCAGCTGCTTAGGCAACATGTTCTGTGATGATTTATTGAGAATCCTCTATTTTAGAAGTTAAAAAAAAACATCAACAAATTGATACGAAAGATTTAACGGATCCGAATGTACCATGAAAGTTGGAAGAATTATAGGTGGAAACATGTGAGCCAAGATACAGTTTGTGTGTTGTGTGGGTATGTATAAATATTAAACATATCATACTTATATATAATGTGATACTGATATGAGTTTGATGAAAGCAGCAGCAGTAACTTATTAAGAATTTAATTGTTAAGAAACAAATTAATTAAACTTAAGCCAAGCCAAACTAAAATAAATCACGTAACATTCGTAGAATTGGGAAGAAAAATATTTGTTCATCTTAAGGTCTATTTATATGTATGGTATGACTACTCCTAATTAGCTCATGTTCTAGGCCTTTTTCACTTGATTTCAATTTTAATATTCTTAATTTAAAAATATAAAGTCCCGCACATCTTGCACACACCATCATTTATATTAAGTATCTGTAGCTTAAAATTTTCTTTTTATTTTCCATAACCTCAAAGACTTTATGCTTTAGAAGTTGAAACATGCTGGCTAAAATATTTGAATGCTTTTATTTTTTAGACGAAATATTTTAATTTATTCTATAAATAATCACGTAGTCTTGCTGTACTATACACATACAGCTAAATCTTCTCTAGATACATAAATATATACGTACACGATAAAGATATTCAAATGTACCAGATGATATGGTATTATGTAGTTTAGGAAAGAAATTTATGCAAATTGGTATAATAAATGATGCGAATTTGAATCAGACGGTACATATTATATGGATGTATGTAGTGCTAAACGAATGATGCGTGTGTATACATTGTGCTCGTACTATACACATGTGAACTTTTGTGGAAACTATGTTCTACCAATTTAATATACAAATTAAATTTAAAAAAAAAAGTTTTGGTTGCTTTTGAAACGTGATTGATATTAAATCGGAAAATTTATAAATTTATCGCATCTCAGAAACCGTTCAAAATTAGTTTAAATCAACTACTTGTATCCAAATCAGATTTCCATTGCAAAATAATTTACAAATTCATTTTTGAATATTATGCATTCACTAAAAACGCCTCGAGAATTACATTATGACATTTAATTCAATCTGCATAATATAATGTAATTTACAATATAATTGTGACTCATAGATTCTTCTCCCTAACGTGTGTCTATGTATCATCATCTCTATATACAATATTTATTATGTTATGTTGACTATTATGTTTTATACTTTGTAGTTCCCTGTAGCAATATTGATGCAAGGAAAATGTATTTTTATTTAGTTGTACGATTATGTTGAATTTGTAAAAGCTTCTCCTTGTACCATATACACATTCTTGTATATTATTGCAATGAATGGAAACTTTTATGTAATGTATTCAAAACTTTTTTTTCGAAATTTCATTTATTATTCTCGATATGATTCTATGTTGACGTAAAATCTAGTTATAGTAAATCGTTGTTCAGTAAAAGGTTATTATATTGGTATTTTTGAATTTTTAATGCTGCTTTAGTGCACCCAATCATCAAATTGTATTATATGATTCGATAAATAGATGTTCTTCGGTTGAACTGATGAAAATTCTTAATACAAATTAAAATTATGATATAACTTTGTACAAATGTACCAAAGTTGTGTACATAAAATTATTAACAATCTGATTCCATCAAATAAATTCATATTTTTGTAAGCAACTATCACCATGATTCTGTAAAAAAATAAAAAAATAAAACTGAAAATAGGATAACGTGAGAAGTAGAAAAGTCCAAATGATGGTCATTATTTCCACTTCAGGGCGATCACTGGTTTCCCAGGGATGAAATCACACCCATACATGAACAGCTATGCATGAACAACTTTAGTTTGTCGGATCTGGTCACTTGCTTAAACCTTTGTTTCAAAATAAACATTAATATCTATAGACTAGTCCAGTCATATACTGGCTGTAAATCCAGAAATACCTAATGCACAGTATAGCTAATGCAGACCGGTTAAAAAATATATTTTTATTATGATAGTTTAAAGTTTAAACACTCAATCTTTGAAATATTATCCACCGTTCTGTATAAAATTACCGTCGTAAAATTCGTAAAGAAAATGAATTCTGTTGCCAACTGAATTTTACCTTCCTTAAATTATTTAAAATTTTTGATTCACAAATCACAACACTGATACAACACAAAACAAGTTTTCGAAACTAATGAAAATATTGAATTTTTGTTTTTTCAACATTTAAAACAAAGGAGTTGATAATCATCGCCTACTGTTTTACTCTTTAAAAAAAATTGAATATCCACAAAACATTTATCCTGCGTTACCCAGGATATCTTTATATATTATGGAATATAATTTTATTGAAACCGCTTTGATATTAGATTTATCACAAATCAATAATGATATTAATTCTCGGGCGTACTTTACTGGATTTTCTTTTGTTTTTATTTAACTTATTATAACTAATCGTATACCTGCTCTTGTTTATACTTGATGCAAGTGATGATTTAGTGAACATCCAAATCTATTTTGATAATTTTGTTTAACTCTGTTAATTGGATTGTGTTGTTTGTATATTGTGACTTGACTAATGCTGTATAGATTTTCGAAGTTTAATAAATTTTTGTTAGAATCGAATTTATATTAATTTTAAAGTTTTGTGCCAAATAAAGTGTATATAAATTAGATTTTCGGCCATTATATGACGTATTTGACATAAAACGGTTAATTCAATTTAATTGTACTGTTTGTCTTGTCAATTTTTTTTTTAAATCTAAATTATATTAATTTTATATTACTATCGTTATATTTTATTATTATTTATAAATTGATTTATTATTATGTTTTTACATTCTTATAAAATTTTATTTTTAATAATTGTGGTGTCGTTAATTCGAGTAAAGTTAATGTGAATAAGATTTTCATGCAAATATTTGATGTGCTTGTTACTTTGGCTATTTTATTGTTGCATAGTTGTGTTATTACATCGTTATATTTTTATTTTTTATGTTTTTATATTTTCATATTTTCGTATTATATTATTGTGTTGTTATATTTTTATATTGGTATTTTAGTGTGTTTTTTATTATTGTATTATTTATTATTAAGTAGAATAATTATTACCTCAAAAAATTTATTAATAAATTTGTATTTTCAATCGAAAACTAATCCAATTTATTACAGGCTACGACTTGCATAAATTGTTTGACTATATTATTATTTTATTATATTATGAATTAATTATTTTGTAATTCCAGATAAAAATTAATTTAATTTATTACAGCCATGAGTTTCCTTAGAAAAAATATTGCATTAACATTTATTATTGCATGACATTTATCATGCCTTAAAATATAACCCAGGTGATTAAACCCGTACATTATTTATTTGCAGATAATTTGATACACTAACGTTGGCATTTTAGGCTTCACTGTATATGCAAACTAATTTGATTTGAAAGCCTTTACAAGGTTAAATGTGTGTTAGATCCCTTGTTTAAAGTTTAAAAAACACGTTCGTTCGTAAAGAGTTGTTCAAAATATTTTTTTAAAACTTTTATTTTATTTTGGGCATAGGCTAAACATAATTTAAATCGCATACCTAATTTTACCCTTTATAATTAAGTCACTTTATCTTATAATATGAGATTTGGAAAACTTTAAATTAATATCAGTTTGTTAAAAAAAAACGTTTTGTTTTATAATGGTTTTCAAATTTGATCGTTCGTAGTATCCAAAAAGTGATGGAAAAAGCGTAATCAGCAGTCAATTTATTGCGTGATGGAAAATAAACGATAGTTTTTATGCTTGATATAACAGAGCATCTCAATGCAAAAACTTATGACTTTTTACTTTTGCATTTTACTTTTGGTTTTAAAACATACCCCAATGAATGAGTTAAAGTTTAATTACAGCCAACTTTATTTTAATAAGTGGTTTACAAATTGATTTGTCAAAACATTATTTTCGTAAATAACTGAATTTGAAATATATTATTTATTCATATAATTATGATATTTTATTCATATTTAATTAAAAATATGAATAATATATTTGGTTAACAACAGCCCAAATCCATTATTATATTATACTACATATATATGTAAATTAGAGTAAAACAAAAAAAAAATGTATTATAAAAATAATATTTTGACAATTTCATTTATAAACAAATTTGAAATGTAGTTAACTTCATTCTTTTTTCGAATGAGGCAAAAGTTAAGAGCATGTTATCTTTACACAAATTTTTTGTCTCAAATTATTTTCTATACAATCCTGTAAGTGAAAAGTAAATGTTTTTGCATTGGGGATGCTCTGTTAGTTTATTACATTACACGTATAGAATAATGAAAAAAAAACAAAAGAAAAATTACTGGTACAATTAAATAAAATCATTTCGACTGAAGACGCGTTCATTGTGACTTAATTCTTTTAACAAGGCGCGTCCACAACAAATTAAATAATTTAAATACAAACATTACTAACAAATTGATTTCATAAATAAATTTAACAAAAGAGTCCTTGAAACCCAAGTCGTAGATCTGAATTGTAGTTTAGATGGCATAACATTCAGTTCGTCACAATAAGTCGTTCGTTGTCCAAGTAAGATTGAACGAAAAACATTTTTCCAATCCGTTAGGTTGTAGCACGTAATGGCGTACTTAATGATACGATGCCATCGCTCAAGCATTCCAGTAAATTTTAGATTGTAACTTGGTATTCTCCTTCTCTCAAACCGAGTAAGTTAGCTAGTTCTTAAAAATATTATGATTCGAACTGCATGCCTTGTTATATGATAATACTATCTGAATCAGAAGTTTGATTTATGCTTAAAAACAAATCTGTAATGAAAATAATCGTGTCAAAGATGTGTTAAATATTAGTCGTCAATACACCAATGAAATCTAAGTGTCTGAATTGATGAAGAAATGCTTTTTGCGTATTTTGATTAAAAACATAGACCAGTGGCTAATAATCGGTGTAGATTAAAAGTACAACCTTTGAGAATATTTCGAAAGTGTTTGAATGCCGAACTAATCGCTGTGTCATAAGCGTCAACCTTACGTCCGTAATTTGGTTTTTCCAGTTGTATGCTTCAATTGTTGCTGCCGGCAACTGAATTGGAACGCAACGGTTCTTAACATAGTATTTAAGGTAATCGTTCAGTAATGCTTGACCGCGGTGGACGCCTCCGATGCAGTAATCGGAACAGTGGTTCAGCAATTCTAGAGAAAAACAATTGGTGTGTACAAAATATTTACTGCATAGCCAGAGAATTTTGGCTTTTGGTGTTCTTTGCAACGAAATGTTTTCAAAAACGTCAAATAATCTGGACTGGTCCTTTATATGGACTCTCTAACCCGGCTTTAAAAATTAAAATATAAGATTTCTTATGTTTATCCTTAGTCTATCTACGAAACTATGTGAATCCGACATGGTCGACTGCTTCGCAAAAACATCTGCGATCTTTAGGTTTTGACCGTAGACCATGTCAGCTAGTAAATCTTCTTTAAAAACAGTTCATGTTCGTAACAGTACAGGGAATTTCCTCGTTCCAGTTGGTAGTGTTTCCTTTTGCTTTCATCGATTCTTTTAAACTTCGATGGAATCGCTCGATCATACCGTTACTTTGGAAGATGGTAGGTCGTAGTTCGAATACGGCCAGTTCTGAATTACTTCTAGTGCTTCCCGGAAAAGCGTTAAATTACTTACCTTAATCCGCTGTGATGGTATGAGGACATCCAAATTGCACGACATATTGTGAAGCAAAGGCTTCAGACCAACTCGTGCACCGATCAATAACTATTAGTAAATAATCATACCCATATGCGATGATGGAAAATAACCCACTATATTCATATGGATATGTTCGATTATGAATGTTGGCTCACAATTTTCACTACTGGCGATTTTCTGTGATGAACTACTTTTGATCTTTGACACGATATGCATTGTTTAGCCTCGACCGCAGAATCGCTTATCATTTTTGGCCAAAAGTACTTAGAAGCAAATAATTTCCTCGTAGCGTAAACAATCATTCCTTTTGCGATTTTTGCACTAAGCTCGTGAATGTGCGGGACTGGGTATTGGCCTAGGATTGTGCATGAGTTTAAATGCCTGAAATCGCCACAAGGGTTCCAATAATTTATTTTCTTCTTTCTTCGCCAGATGTAATGGCGATGAAACACTTGAAGACGATGGTAGAATAACACCCAGATTTAGCATATGTTCAAATTCTCCTATATATCCTATATATTACAACATATAGAGATTTACTCATAGAAACCACTGACGCCTGCTTCTGCATCTACACAAAAACTGTTTTGTTTTCTTTCAGTTTATAAATAAACGACGACTTGAAATTATACCAATAACTGTCATTAGTAACTGCCATAACATTTGGATGTAGTTCTTTGAATCATCGATAGATTTCCCAGAATTGCAAGGTTTTAAACACTTCCGAACCCTAATCCAAAATTTTATTGAATTTTATGGATTTTGGTGGATTTTGTCTTCTAGTGGCGTATTATAATTTACCTTAAAGATCAAAACGGTGACAGACAAACTTCATGAATATTATCTACAGTAATTAACATTCGGTTAAAGTTCGTATATCATCTGTTGCAGAATCTTTGTTTATGAATAGTTTCAATTTCACGAATTCACTTCAGGTACTTATATGATAAAAATAGGGAAGAATCTAAGTCAACTTTAACTGTATGGTAGTTTCCAATTCTATAGCGTTTACATTAATCCGTGATAGTGCATCAGGGACTGTGGTTTGATTACCTTTCCTGAACTCTGTTAGAAAAACAACCGATTGTAATTTGAGTCTCCGGCGTGCTAGTCGACCTGATGTGTCTTTTAAGGACATTAGTTTCATAACAGACTATTCAGTTTCAGGCCGATTATTGCCATCATCATTGCATTGGAACAAGATTGCTCATATACCAATCGAACTAACGTCGTATTAAATAGAAACCTGTTGTTATTATTTAGAAGTGACAAGAACAGGTGCCAAAACGAATACCCGCTTTAGTATAATAAAAACTAATTCAGATTCATCAGACACTATAAACTATTAGTTTTTCTTTAGAAGAGAAGTAATAGGGGCCGATAATAGAGAGTATACCCATTATTGATATGTCGACTATCCTGCAACGCCCAGAAATGGTCTCTCAGGATTGTCCACAACCTTGTCCTGATTAGGTCTCAAGCCTTGCCCACTAACCTAGAAAATTTCCAATATTAAATCACTTTAAGTTAAAGTTTGCTTTTATGCACATTTCTATACACATTTATAGAAGATAGACGAATACTTGTTTTGTAGTTGTAGGGGGAAGGGGGTAACTCGAGACATCAACCTACACAAAGTCTGAGGCGCAATACGCAGTCTAAATGGAAAATCTTTAAAATGTTATAATGGCCATCCTGGAATGGTAAATGCTATCACATATTTCGATGCTAGATCCAAAGGTATTTGCCGAAAGGCATCCCTTAAATTCAGACTCAAAATATAACAAATACGATCTAAACGGCTTAAAAATCACACAATCAGAGGTAAAGGAAAGACATCCTTTTTCGTAACGCTGCTTAATTTCCGAGCATCAAGACAAAGTCAAACGTCACCGCTTTTCTTCTTAACATTGCTATTGGTGAGCTCCATGCGCTGTGACTTTCTTCGATTACATTAAGCGTAAGCATCCGATCGATTTCCTTATACACATTTGCTGTTGTACAATGGGTGAGAAGCGTAATTTCGTTGTTTCATATGTTTAGCATTTCCAATGGCGATGGTGTGACACACCACAAGTGTGACACATAATGGGGAGGGAACTATCAATAATGACCTTTATTTTGTTTGCATTGATCCACGGACAGCGAATACCGATTATTATTGGGAATTATGGCGTCTGAAGCTAGGGTAACAGAGAGAGAGAGAGAGAGAGAGTGTGAGAGAGAGATTTCGTGCACATCCGTATCTTTAATGGTTTCCACGCATAAGGATGATTATCTTCAAGAAAATTCATACTATCACAAAAATTTGTTTGGGATAGATTGCGATACATCTCACTCCGATTTTTGAAGAACGAGATGAACGAGTCGACTCTGCATTCCCTTTGGTTGAGTTTAACTTCCTGGGTCTATTATTACCAAATGGGCAATGGGGTTTTAAATCTCCTGCTGCTCCACACCCATAGCAGAATATGTATATACATGATCAGTCTGTCGACAATTCTAGCAAATAGGTGCAGGTTTTTAGGGATAGTCATATGACAGAGCCTTAAAAAATGATTGCCGAATAGTTTCTACTTGTGGATTTTCGACGTACAATACAGGAGTCGGAGGAAGTGATGTCTCCACCATAGGTAGTTGAGTCATATATAACGCAAATATATCAGCATTCAGCAAATTCTGAGCCTCAAGTTTGTGGATACGATATGTTGAAAGAGGATTTCTCTGTACTATTTATTCCAGGACTTACTCCACACTTTGCCAAACGTCTTCGGTCGACACACAAAAACTGACCAACTCAGAAATAGATGAACTGATTTTACCCGAAAGGTAAACTCGCATATCTTTGTGATTGTAGCTGAAGGTTTTATTTTAGTAGATATTTTAATCTAAAAGTCTCAAGACGTTAGATGAACAATCGAAACTATAATAAACTGCAAAAGATGCAAATAATAGTAAATAACATTTTACTATAAAAATGTTCGGTACATTTGACTTTAAAGTATAACTATTACAGCATCATTTCTGAGAGACCTTTTGAAGACACCTGTTACGAATTGTGTGTGAACTGTAAATTAATTTGTTAAACTCGAGACTGGCATAGTATGCAAGTATCGCATTTATAGTATCTTAAATATTGTTCAACGGTTTGTTACGATTATGTTATTGCATCTTAAAATTTTTACAAACTGTAAATTGCCAAGGTTATAAATACAAACCGTTTCTTTTCTAGCTCCAAATGCATTAACGTCCCACACGAACGAACCATATTATTGTTACATTACAAAATTACTCTATAATACTGGTTGGAAAACTGATATAAAACCGCAATGGCATCCATGTCTCACATAAATACGCGACACATGAACATTATAATTAATCCCACTAAAATATCACGTTTCGAACAAAATATTGCGAGCACATATTACATTCGTCGCTGTTATTACCAAGTATTATATTTTTTGTATCAGTCTACCCGAATTAAATTTTAACGTGTAATGATAACGATTAACAATTCAACAAGTAGAAAATATGTATGTAGTAACATACGTACATACATAGTTATGCGAGTATATATTTCATGTACCGCATTAAAAACTGAAATTTCATAATTCATAATGTAACATTGTCAGCATTATAATGCGTATATCATTGTTGTGTACATAATTTATGTTAATAAATTTATGCTACAATCATGGTTTTGACTTAAAATTCTTTAAATATTTCAACTCGGTTGTGCGACGGAGTGTGTGATGTATGTCTCATCGCCATGGTTTTATTATACGATATGTGAAAACAACATTAACATCTCTATGCCATGTTGTACAAAAATGTGCATCAACATATTTCGTTTTTGGTAATTTAACAATTTTTTACACAGCTTTGTCATTAAACCAAGTTGAAAGAATGGTTAACTTTTTTGAAATACGAGAATTTTTTTAATTTAAACTCAATCCTCTATCGGAAAAATCTCGGATCCACTGTAAATGTCCTTTCTTTCTGATGTGAATTTTTGGAGATTGAAACTTTTTGGTTTGTGAATTTGTAGAACTTGCGAAAAGGACGAAAATTACTGTCATTCTTACCATTTTTAAAGAATGGATTATTGAGAGTTGGCGGTTGAATACACTCTCAACAAAACCAACATTACATAGTGATACCCAGTTAACTTTGGCACTGTTCCAATTTAAATTTCAGGTTATAAATGGAAGAAATATTGTCAGAAAACAAATTTCCAAATTCCTGCGATGTCAGATATTTTTGAGTCAGAAGTTGATTAAGCTGATGAACAATCATCGAAAGCTGTCCACATTAAAGTGGTCAGTGATTTAACAACAGAAGGTTCCATGACGGCTTACAAACGGTTTGTATCTCGTATATCAGGAATGTGTATCGATACTTTTAGCGGTAATGATACTAACTTTGTTGCTGCTAGTTTAAGCAAATCAGAAACAGTAGAACAAATAGCCTCAAACTGTGTACCCGCTCTACTGCAGGAACATGCTACTAAATGCCATTTTAATGCACCGGAAGCACTTGATTTTAGGGGATTATGAGAGGTCACAGTTAAATCAGTAAAATATCACTTAAAAAAGTGATAGGAGGATCAACTTTCAAGATTCGAAGAATTAACAACATTAACTTGCAAAATAGAGGCCTCCCTCTATGTTTAACTTACTTTAACTAAACAAATTGGGAAAAAAGCGGAAGGATCACCATGAGCAGAAGCGATGTTGATTAAAAGAGGGAAATATTGCTGCTGCCAACGGTGAAGGCGAATTGCAAACTTAATCGTTTAGAGTAAAAGTTAAACATTTTCACCAAACCACGAAAAGAAATGCTTTACTAGAGCTGATATTAAAACTATGACACAGTAAGGCCTAATATTCATAGGCATTACTGAAGTACCACTTACGACAAGGTACTTTAGCTCCTGGAATTGCAGATAGGAGAAACAAATGGGTTTTTTCCTTTAAGTACGGTTGACGCTTTCTGCTGTGAAACCCAAATGTCAGCGGCAATAAAATTATAATGAAATTGAAAAAATGGATTGCTTTAGTAATTTGGCAAAATTAGGAAAAGGTTAGGCTCAAAAATGTAGAAGCCTGAATTAAAGTTCTTAACTGCTGAGAAAGTGCAGAGGGAATAGCATATTTCAGAAACCTCCGAATGCACCATTTATAGTGATAGCAACTGACAAATAGCTGGATTTGATGTGGTCAATACATCAGAAAGCACTTTAAATGAAGTGGAGGTGATGACGATACTACTAAATCGTATCCATTGTGAAGCCGCACAACAACTTAAACAGTACGTGATTTAGACGAAAGCGTTATTTTTGTAAGGAACAATAAAGCAAGCGTGATAGTAAGATTTGGGTAGGCTAGATTTCTCAAATGTGTCATAGCTAATTTTCCATAGGAACGGAAAATTATGATTTCGTGGTTAACTTAGCGTCCTATATTACGCCATCACTAGCCCAATCGAGAACGAACGAATACCGGTTTGCTTTTAACATCTATCTGCACTTTGAATTGCTACAGCCAGTTTGTACTGGCATGGACGATGGATCCTGCAATCCAACAGCGGATCATAATTGTGTTTATTTTCATTACTGATCGCAATCAAGTGATGAAAAATCCCCTTTTCAACCATCCTCCGTTGGGATTGAAATGCGGTAGCTCCCGACCTAAACTCCGCAGCTTTAAACACTGCGCCAATTGTTCGGTGGAGCATTAAAATTCAATTCACCGGACTTTGGTTTCCGTTACAGCTTCAACAGTAAATTGTAATTTGTTGATATAGTTTTAACAGATGTAATACGGTGTTTGCTTTTGCCGCTTAATTCCATAAATTTGTTTGTATCATTACTGACATTTTTTAATAAGCAACGCGTCAATAATTGTTATTCATGTAATGATATTATGATATTATGATATTATGATATTATGATATTATGATATTATGATATTATGATATTATGATATTATGATATTATGATATTATGATATTATGATATTATGATATTATGATATTATGATATTATGATATTATGATATTATGATATTATGATATTATGATATTATGATATTATGATATTATGATATTATGATATTATGATATTATGATATTATGATATTATGATATTATGATATTATGATATTATGATATTATGATATTATGATATTATGATATTATGATATTATGATATTATGATATTATGATATTATGATATTATGATATTATGATATTATGATATTATGATATTATGATATTATGATATTATGATATTATGATAATATGATATTATGATATTATGATATTATGATATTATGATATTATGATATTGTGATATAAAATTTAACTGTTAAAATTGTGAAATGATAGCGAGCAATACAATGTGGTTAAGCCAAAACTTTGCTATGTGAATTATTAACTGTGAAATTATTTGTCTAGTTATTTAAGAGCTTGCGTAAATTGGAACACCCAAATCTCGGTTATTCCACTCGAACACGTAACTGCAGAGATAAAATAATTTGTCCAACACGAAATAATTTTGTCTGCATTTCTCATATTACATTGGATACGAAGAAATTTAATTTTCTTTAACATTTTCAATTCTTTTTTGTTTTTATGAAGGTTTTTTTTAAATTTTACTAGAAAAATATTTTCCAGAAAACTTGGTTATTATATTGAAAATAATCTATTTAATCAACACAATGTTAAACCGTTAAAACTAATTTACATTTTTTTCTTCTAATTTCAGGTGAGATTTGTTTGAGTATTGTTATGGGGTAATACGGATTTTGAACTCGTTGATATGGTTTAAAGGTAAGATGATTGTATTAAAATATTTGACACAATGTTAAACGTATGTTTTTTTTATTAAACGAAATGATAACATTTTTTTCTGTGGTAGTAATTGGATGAAATTCCAAGAAGTGATATTTGTTAAGTCTCTATGATAAAATATATTCCATGAAGAAAGCACATTTTACCAAGAATTTTATATTTGGTGGATGTTTTTTAGGATTTTTTTAATGATGTTTTCTTCCATTTGTGCTTTAATTTGTAAAATTTTTTTATATTTTATTAAATGTTCAAGTGAAATTGGCATTAGTTTAAAGTTTAAACTGAGCATGGTAGTTTTTGATCTTTGAAATTAATTATTTATCTAAATTTTATGAAACTTTTTATTCATTTTTCAATGTTTTATATTTACTCCATTTATCATTTTTTTTAAAAACATTGCGGGTCATTGACTTTGCAAATTGCTGATGAAATTCTTTATTCGGTTTGTTAAATCCATAAATCATTTTAAGTAATTTTGATGCTTTAGATAAATAATTCGAGATTGATTCATTATAATAAACTATTTTTTAGTGTTTTACCACGCAATGGTCATGAAATTTTCAGCGTGTATTAAGCTGACAATGCGTTCAAAAGTCTGACTGCCTATATAACGTGGTCATTCAAGGTGAAGCACGTGGTTTAAAAGGGTTCGTTGTATATTTATATATGGACTGATTTATTGTCGCTAACGGACTCAATACCAAAATTCACACAGTACAAGAGTATCGGGACGAATTATCATCTCCTTGCCGTACTAAAGCTAATTTCAAATTCTCGATAGCTTGTTTTTAATTTTGACACAGCATTGTGACTGCATTACTGGTATAACCGCATTTATTTTTCTAGTATTTCTAGACATAACTAAACAAATTATAAATTATCTCGAAGTTTTGAGCCTAATAAAATAAATTCCTTAATTATATATAACTAAAAATACAAGGGCTGGCACTTCATCCATATTGTTCAGATGACTCATATTTTGTACGATTTATGTTGTTATGCAGCCTCCTTGTTATAATTTTTGAGTTAAAGATTCACTGTCAAAATAATAGTTTTAGGTAGCACATGCTTCAAACTTTGGTCAAAACTATCTGTACACAAGAATAAATAAATTTTATTATTATAAATGGACTTTAATTTCTATCTAAAAATGTTAGTTACTAAATCTGTTTTGCGCGAAAGCTCTTTGTGCCCGAAAAAATTTGATGTTCGTTTCTGAAGTTGTTTGTTTACGGTTGCGATGATTAATAGCCTGACCGATTTCCAATATTGACCTGTATCTTTGGTTAACTTTCTAATTCGCAATATAGGAATGCACAATCATATTTAAAAAAAATGGATCAGTATTAGATCAAATCACTAGTCCAAGTAGTCTTGTTCTTTGTTTTTTTTTTTTTTAATTACAGTCTTTTATTTAAGCTTGGTATCTCGGATCTCACCAAGATATTTAATTTTATTTGCAAGTTACACCTTTTTGGATTTATTTAGTTTTTATAAATAGATGGTGTTCAACATCTAAAAAAGAATTAAAACAAAATATTAAAATCTATAAAATACTGGATATACTCATCCTGCAAGATTGACAGCTATCAATCCATATTATTTGTTTACCTTCGGGTAATAGTTTAACGTTGACATACTTAGATAAATTGTGAATATGCCGGTGTGTTTTATTCATTTTACTTACATAAAAACATCGACTCAGATGTCGCATTAATTAACAAAAGTATATAGAAAATAATTGTCAACCCGGAAGTTGTAAACTTTTTTTTTCTCTAATTTTTTCTGTGCACAATTTTTTTTTGCTACCAATACACAATTGATTTGCATCGAGACAACTAGTAAAATTATAAATTAATAATAAATACTTTCAATCAAATTAAATTTTTTTAATTGTAAATTCAACTTGGGAAGGAGCAATCACGGATATATTGCCCCAACAGATGGTCTTTAGACTCTGTCCGAAATTTATGTGATTGAAATATAATTGATTATGAACTTTCCCGCCTTATTTATTTTTAAATTAACTTTTTGTGAGACCTAAAAACTATGAAGAAAAACTTCATTTATTGTATTCATTGTTTAATGAAATTGTCATAGCAACAAAAAACTTCAAATTTTTCTTATTTACTTTTACAAAACCAAGTAGTTAAATTTATATATTTTATTATAAATCAGAGTGTGCTACGCGATGAGTCTGGCTTTTATTATATAATGTTTTGATATTTGTCAAAAATTATCAGCAGTAATATCTCTAGGGCATTAATAATTTTTCAAAATATTTTTCGAAAGCATGTTACTTTGTAACAGTTTGAGGCCGTAGACAATCAAATGCAACGTTACTTGAGGAAATATAATACAATTATGAGATATTTATCAATGGTCGAGGGGTATTCGAAGGGAACATTTTTTGCTATTTTATTTTATTATTATTATTATTTTTTTTTTACATAAAATATAGTTATTTTAATATGTATTCATAATATAGTATTTGCATACTATCTAAAACATTAACTGAGTTGAAAACGATTTTATTTTGAACGTGATGAAAAAGTAACTGAAGAATTAGATGGCGTGTTTGTTCCCATTTCTAAAGAGGTACTTCCTAGCTTATTTTCAATTATTTTGTTATGATTCGGGTTATTATGGCCCGTAATTTTCAATAGTTGGTGTTCTGGCACTCCGTTTTTCGACAATTGACTTACTGCCGTCGATCTATTAGAGTGATTGGTAATTTTGTTATCCTTGGAATTTAAGCCAATTGATTCAGCGGAAGATTTTGTCCAGATGTTTATACAGTATTTTTCTCTATTGGTATATTATCAAATCAAATATTGGTCTCCTTTTTCCACAAGCAGTTTGGCCTGAGAAATCTTCGGTTTGATTTGATATTTTTTCCGCGTTTTGAATTTATTTATAGGAAAAATCTGACCGGTTATGATATGCAAGCGTAGTTTTTTACTAGCCATTTACTGTCAGCGAAGTTCTTCAAACCTCCTTGACAGGTTTTGCTGAACCATCATTGTTTTTTTTTCAGTACGACAAAAATCGATTAAACATTTAACCGTTTCACCATATCTCCAGGCTAACTCCACTGCAGTAATGTGCTAAAACTTCGGAGAGTTTTTATCCCGCAAATTCACTATACTATGAAGCTCAGCTGAGCTTAATGGTACCGAGCTAGTTTTTCTATTTATTGGATCCGCTTGGAGTATTTTGCGCTTTGCATACCGTGCTGCCCGAGCTTTTCTAAACATTATGCTCTTAAATGGATCTACCACCACTTTAAACTCGGTATAATACATTTCTTGAAGAATTTTGGTTGCAAAGTTCCAAATAGTTTGAAGTGGTTTCTTTAAATTCATCGCCGTTTCTTTTTCGCATGTTTATGATCTGTCAAATTTATAGCGAGCTCCTCTCCACTAACAGTTTCATTAAGTTAGTAATTTCTGGCATTACAGAATTCGGTAAATATGTTCCAGTTATATTTTTCACTGAATACAGTATTTTTGGCGTATTTTCCTCAATAATTTGATTTATTGATTCGCAATTTTCGTGCCCGAATGGTAGTGGTTGAACGGTTTTTACAGTTGATTCGCTAATAGACCAGTCTTTCTTTGGGATTTCTTGCCCAAACCGCAATATCTTTTTTTAATGGAACTCTTGATTGATTCATTATTTCTTTAAGAAGGGATTTATGGCTGTTATACTTACATTATAAAGAATTGTTTCATTTGATTGACTTGCCAGAGTCCGTCGGTTGTTCCTTTACCAGTGCTCTAACTTAAAATGGGTTTGTTTTGTTAAGCGCTTTTTGTTACATTATTTTGAAAACTGCAGGTGTTTGCCAACGCAAGCCATGTTTCGACACATAAAGATTCATTTATTTCTTCATTATTCAGTAAAAAAATCAAATTTGTTTTTAGATTTGCTAATCTTAGAGCACTTTCCCGTTTGATTATCAGTTCACTGACTGTCATGCTGACGGATGAGTGATCCGATGCTGGAGAATCGCTGTTTTCCTTATAAATGTAGTTCTGAGATGTATCTATTGTTACATAAAAGTATATTAGGGTTGGTATCCTAATTTAGTAACTGGGCCAGTACGTTGGTAAGACAGCAGTGTCAAACTAACTTTTTAATGATGGCAGTCATCTGTTCATTCCCTCCCTATGTTTTTTGGGGATAATGTCGTGAGAGAGGTAAAGGCGATCCACCTTATGGTCTTTCTAGTGGATGAATAGAATAAGTTATAATCCAATATTTAAAAAAAACGAAGATTTAGCTAAAATGGTTAAGGATTTTACGGATATTTCATGTTTTTCTGTATTTAAAAAAAATCTTTTTCTAGAATATGTTGCGTATGCCCATTTAAGATGGCTATTCTAAATGTTTTATTCACCGAACTTTACTTTTTTGAGCGGGTTAGTTTGTGAATGTTGCATTTTTTCAGTTCAAAAATGTTTTTGATCCAATTACTTTGTAATAGCTTTGAAGGTGAATATAAGGTTTTCAATAATTCTAATATTTCTAGAGCCCTTAGGATAAGTTAGGTTAGGTAAAGATGGCCATCTTAAGGGACGTGGCATATACATAATTGGCCTGTGGCCTTACCACAACAATGTTGTTCTCCACTCAATACATACTGGAACTAATCGAGCTTATAGCGAAGCAATTGATATCTCTAACATTCATCCTACTGAGGTCCGACAGGTCACACAGGAGGCAAACACCCAAAAACTTTGTACCGGGCCAGACTGGGACATTCAGTCTACTCGCATGCTAACCAATGAGACAGTGTTCAGTAATGACACCTACAATTATGCTAAGATAGCGCCGTTGCATCGATATTAGTTGGTTAAACCTGATTAAAGTCTTATGTAGGCCAAATTTGCCAATTAATTACACATGAGGCATAATTTGACCATCTACTGTTTGTAATTAATTTATAAACTTCTTCGTTAAGATGCAGTTTACACATAGCAAGCGGTATTTCTGTATCAGCGTTGCATGGTTAGATGTGACAGGAGATACCCTGTCGAGCGTGTTCATCGGCTGTTATATTAAAATACCCTGGTACCCATGTAAGCTGAATGTTGAACTGTTCTGCCATCTCGTTAAGAGGTGGTAGACAGTTCTGTGCTATTTTCGATGCGATAAAGCCAGATTGTAGAACTTTAATGGCAGTTTAACTTTCCGTAAAAATGCCGATATCTCTTAGAGATATTACATTATAATACATCCAGTATATGGCCTTTTTAATTGCAATGAGCTCCGTCTATAAAACACTACAGGGAGGCGAAAAGAGAGAGTTTAATTTAGTTTCTTTCAGAACACCCCACAACCAACCCTGCTTTCAATTCTCGATCCATCCGTAAAGAAGTTATCCTGCCGGGATTCAGAACTGCTTTGCCTTCCTAGTTCTCTCTGGAGGTAATAACAGCCACAATTTTAACTTCGAGGTATAATGTCGGGGTGGTATAGTCAATGGCTTTGGGGATAACCTTATTTATTAGAATAGATGAGTGTCCCTTATTACTACAAGTCCACAGAGAAATTGATTTAAGTCTAATAGCTGTACATGCAGCCAGTTGTTTAGATAACATATCAAAAAGGACTAAATGAAGGAGAATCTCTAATGCGTAAGTTGAAGTGGTACAAGCATGCAGTTCTATGAATCTTCATCATCAGCTTTTGGTTTACCACTATATTTAGAGTTAACTACTAAACTATAATTCCGTACAGTACCACAGGTCTAACTACAGAGGTGTACTGCCAATGTACGATGCGAAGGTTTAGACTCCATCCTTTCCCAATGACATTCTTACAGGAGTATAGCGCTATCGGAGTTTTCTTTACTCTTACTAAAATATTAAGTTTCCAGGTTAGTTTACTGTCCTCAATAAGACTTAACTTTATGAATAATTTAACTTTATCTGTGATATTTAAACAAACCCGTTAAGAGTGGGTGGATTGAAAACAGAATGTTTGTACTTTCTAGAAAAAAGAACCAATTCAGTTTTTAGTGGATTAACACTTAGACCGTACCTATTGGTCCATTTGGTAAGGAGACCCAGAGAATTTTGCATAAGATCTCTTAGAGTGCTAGGATATTTGCCAAAGGCACCGATGGCAATATCATCTGCATAACCAACATTTTTACAGCCAGACCCCTCTAGGTTTAATAACAGGTTATTTATATTCCAAAAGTTCCAAAGAAGGAGGGATAATACACCACCTTGCGATGTATCTTTACTCACCAATTTTCAAACGGATGACTCACCAAGATTAGCCAACATGACCCTGCCCCGAACACTTAATCAATCCAGCATCTGAGTGCCACATTCAGCCCCTAATCTGAAAGAGTTTGCGTGATCGCCTGGTTTAACTTTGGTAAAGGCTCCTTCTATATCAGAGAAGGTCACCAAAGATAACTCTTTATTTTCGAGCAATTTCTCAATAGGGTCTAAAAGAGAATGTGGTGCAGTTTCCACCAATTTCCCCTTTTAGTATGCATGATGAGATGCCGCTTACTTTATCGGCTCGGTTGAACCTCTAATATAAGCTTTTATCTGTATGTCTATAGGTTTCAAGAAGTACGAGGATCACCTAATGGGCTTAAGGTCTTTTGGGTCACAAATTATGCGTTTTCCCACCTTAGGTATAAATATAATTTTTACTTCAGTCCATTTGTTTGGAATATGTCATAGTTCCCGGGTACTTTTAAAAATCACCTCAAGCCAGGGAACCATTAAGTCACTGGTTTGTTGGATATCGGTAGGAATAATGCCATCCGCACCTGCTGACCTAAAAGGCTTAAAACTGTTTACTGACAACAAAATGTTCCTCATGTCGACAGTTTTTCCAGCGAGACCAGTAGCCCTATTTGACAAAACAGTCGGAGATTCGGAACATCTCGTAAAATGAGTTTCCATTAGGAGCTCCAGAGATTCTGCTTCTGTTGTAGTCCAAATACCATGTGGTTGGAGAAAACTTGGAATGGCAGGACAGGTAGATATAATCGTACATAGCCTAGCTGCCTCAGAAGACTCCTTTATGTTGTAACAGAAAAATCTCCAAGCTTTGCTTTTGACACTTCTTAATTAGTATTTATATGATTTAAGGACTTTCTTATAGGAGTCGCAGCCCACGCCAGCTTCTGTTGTTTTCGCAATTTTAATATCTTTTTGCATTCCATTCGTGTTACTTGGAGTTCCTTCAACCACCATGGCAGAAGAGGTTTGCTTTTAGGCCTACTAATAGAACACGAGCCCAAAATATCTTTATTGAAAGCATTGGACATCAGGTCGATCAAAGCATCCAATCCCTGTGTTGATTCAAAAGATTTACGGAACAACTCTGGTAAGGAATTACCTAAAATACCTCACCTCTTTCGTTCGTATCGGTGCTTCTCCAGATTGTGTGGTATGGATTAGCATTGCAACCAGCGATGATTCCGACTTTACGTTATTAAACTGCGCACATTAATCGGAGGAAAAATTTCTCTATCGTGCGGTAAGTACACTGAGATGAGCCAAAGGTTAAGATTGTTGACCTCAATGCTAGCTGCTTAAGCAGACACATCTTTAGTTTGTTCTGTGCAAGAAAGCATGATCGACTACATATATGTTGATTCTCCTCATTGGTTCAATTTTACATTTGTGTGAATTGCAGTGCTGCAATATTTGAAACAACGAAGCAGTAAAATAATACATTATTTTTTTCTTAAAAGGTCATGATTTGGAATGAATGCAACAAGTTTTTATTAGCTGCTGTGTAGATCTGGATCGGTGTTACTGTTGAGAACTCAACAGTTGGTAGAGGCTGTATCCTTTTTATCGTACGATTTAGTTTGTCTTTCATTCAGTGCATTTATTATCAGCCAATTCAAATTAAATCGGTTTTAAAAACTTTCAAAGTCGTTTTATTCCATGCTATATATGGCATGTATCACCCTATTCAGATTGCATATCAAAACCAAACAAATTAGACTCTCGAGATCTAATTTTAATTAAATGTGATAACATATTGTGATAACATGTGCTTACCAAATAATCCTCTCCTTCTTAAAATTTCCCCATATTTTGAACAAGAAAATTGTACGCAACCAAAAAAATAATAATAATAAATTGCGCATGTCATTTCTCCTATAATTGTTGATAGTCTTTTTTTTTTTGTAAACAAATTGAATTTCTTTCAACTGTAATATGAAAAATGTGTGGAAAATTAACAATAATAGTATTATGTGCTAGCAAAAAAAAATTTCCCCAACATAATCATCAACATTATATTATACCATCATCATCGTGTACATTGTGTAATTTTTCTTTTTTTTATTTGGGTACTTTGTTGTGTTTCCTTTTCAAGATTTTCGTTACAATCGGGAAAAAAAAGGAAAAGAAAATGTGAAAATTTGTTTTTGTTTTTATACCGTACTTTACTTGAAAATAATTTTTATATTCCAATTTTCAGTTTACCGTCGACCGTTAAATCGTTAACGTGATTTTTAGGGTTTATGGAAGAAAATAAATTTCACTTTTATCATTTTAGTGCTTTTTGTATGTTTAGTTTAAAGTAAAACTTTTGAGTGAAAATTTAATTTTTTTATTTTTATTAAACAATGAAATGTGAGTTTTAATATTGTGAGTGAACTTTTTAGTGGATAAATGTTTGTTAGTGTATAATATTAAAGTGTGATAAGTTAAATGTCATATATTGAAATATAATATCATATCAAAGTGTTGGTGTTTTAAATTTAAGAGTTGAGTGTTTTTCGTAATTTTTTTTTGTTTTAAAGCTGTGACCGTCTTATTTACATTTCTTGTCGCAAACAATCTGTATGTATATATTACGTGCGTTTATATACCTAAAAAAGTTTTAAAAATATCAACAATATATAGCTTTATGGTTTATTTACAAAAGAAAAATTTTTCAAAACTTACGAAAGCCGCAACTTAATTTTTGAAAATACATCATCGAGCTTTCGTCGTTTTTGTGGGTGTAATACAAAATTTACGACAGCAAAAAAATAAAAATAAATTAAATTAATGTTGAAACATCTAACTAATTAGTTAATTTTTATTCATGTTAATTTTCTTCTTCTTCTTCAAATTTACATCTTTCGTATTTGTTTGTATTTTGTTTAGTAAACATTGGTTTTAGAGTTTGGTTGTTGGTTTTAGTGGTGTGGCAAGTCAAATTAATTATATAGTTTTTTTCGACTTTGGTGTATTGTTACAAATTAGAATAATATTTTTTTTTTGTGTATTGTGTGCGGTTTTAGGGAAATCAAAACAAAAACAACATCTCATGTTATTTGCGTGATTGAATTCTACAATTGTGTTAGTGTTGATTAATAACAAGTAAATTTCATACTAGTGTGTAAATTCGATTTAAGATGAAAATTCAATTTTTGCGTGTCCAATGGCATTACAATCGCAGGATATTTTATTTAGTCAAATTTCATAAATTTATTTAAAGCTGATATGTTCGAATCATGCTGTGAAACAAATCGATAAATTTTTAATTTTACATTTGTTATGGGAATTATAGTTTCTAAAGGTGTACACCGAAGTATTAAACTTGTTTAAAATACGGTAGTTAATATTTGTATATGCTTAATGTGAAAATTTTTTTCTAAAAATATATAGTTAAGTAATAGCATCATAAATTTTTATAGTTTAATGCGAATGTTTATACACCTCCACATCTATTAAATTAAGAGCATACGTCAGTCTTACTATTTTCAAAATAACTTTATAAATCGCATGTTTAGTTCGATGTTTCGTGCATTTTATTCAAATACAATATTGATTGTGAGTGAAAATAGTCCTACATTAAAAATTAAGTGATATTTCCTGTACAATTTGTTTTGGTGGGCGGTTTAACCACAGAACGAACTTGATAGATTTATGCTGATACAATTATGATAAATATTATCGTTCGAAATTTATTATAGTTATGGCTAAAATTTTTTGTGAAATTTAATGATTTGCTATTGATAAAATGACTGCTAGTTATATATTTCTATTAGCCTATCATCTTCCTCTTCAACATGCATGGATTTTATTTTTAGAACTTGAATGTTGATCAGACGAGAAAGTGAACGCCAATTTGAATCCTTGTTGTGAAATCTTGGCGATCCTTTTTTTTAATAAAGCCCTTCATTATTTTCTATTTAGAAATCGATAAGATCAGTTTTGTATAAATCTGTTGGCCAGTAAAGGTGCACCGACAGATAAATCGTAGCATTTAAATTTTATAGCTGCTTTAAACTATAACTCTTCCTTCTGGTGTGGTGATTCCCAGAGAGCCCCAAAAAGTGTTTTTACGTTAAAGTCACTATCAGTGATGAACCGTGGTTTCAAGCTGTGAAAAAGAATCTTCGTATTCTTGTTTTCCAAGTTATAACGTGGTGGACAATATATAGCTGAGATGCTTACATCTTTGTTTAAATTTTGATTATTGTCACTTGCATGGACTCAGTAATAACTCAGTAATTAATTTTCATGTCAGATCCCTCTCTTGTTATTTTTTCTGGATAAATAGCATGGTAGAATCTTCATCCACGTATTTTGCAATATGCAGATCTATTATAATGGATTTCAGAAATCAAACCCATATTAACTTTTTACATGTTTAGGAATATTTTTAGCTCAGAAATAGGATGGGTTAGCCCATTTTAGTATACTCCGATGACAGGGTTTTCAATTGATTAACTATAAGTTTATTGATCTTAGCCTGCTCGTCAAGGTTTTGGTTTGAAGCTTCCACTGTTTTAATGAAAACCATATTGTGAACTTGACCAGTGTTATTTCCTTTTGTGGTCGGTTCTTGATTTTCGAAAACTTCTGCATAGATTGCGTTGGTTTATTATTCCAGGGTTTCTTTGATTTGTTGTTACTTTACAACCCCGGTAATTTACGGGGTGTTGTACAATTTATGCAGTTGCTGCAGTATTTCTGTTTAATACGCACTGGTTTGTAAGATGCTTGCCTGCGTTTTTGCCACGTCTTGGTTCATGCCCGCAGTATTTCTGAAACTTATCGTTAATTGCTAGCTTGCTTATACCAATGCAATTTGTAAGCGGTAAACTTCATGGTTGGTTTTTGATATGGCATCGTTGTTTAGAGCTACTAGCGTATAATCCTTATCCATGATAGATTATATCAAGGCATTGATAGTATGGTATAGTCTTTGACATCTACTATATTTATTGGTGGTGGTTGATTTTTCTTTTCTGGTTTAGGATATTTATTGCACTGAGTTGTTGCAATACCCGACAAAGATGTCTTTTTGTTTTTGTTTTTGATTACACTGAGTTATATCATTATTCGAGTTTGATACTGCATGTCTGACGTCCCATATATTCAAGCTATGATTTTTCTTTGCTTTTCTTTGTGAGTTTGCTTATTTTCAATGCCCAAGCAGTTTCTCTTTGTGGTTCGTTTTCGTCACATATTGCTTTTCTTACATTAAGATTAAAATGTGGAATCAAAATTTGAAAAGTCACTTTCAATTAATGGGCCGAAATACGATACATTAAGACCTTTTAAGATCTTTTTATAAAAAAATTAAAAAAATTATGCCTAAAGCAAACTCAATACTCGTTCAATTGTTTTTCGAATAAATAAAACAAAACTGAAAATAAATACACATTACGTAAGGGGATGCCTTTTTAAATACACCTGTAAATGGTACACTTGTACATTAGTCGATTGACTGTAAAGTAATAGGTATGCCTAAATTATAAAACAGTAGATTTCAAATAGCTTCAAACTGTAAAGATCAACGTGCAAAATGTTATTTCCGAAATGCTTTTTTCGAAGGTTGGAGTCTTCGATCTAATAATGAAACATTTTTTCATTCATTTAACCATCCTGAGAGCAACAACAGATTTCAAGGACTGTTTCGATGATTTTGGCGCCTATCTCGTGAGTAATAATCGTGAAAATAGTATTTTTACCAAGGCTTGTGGCACCATCTTGTTGAAACCAAAGGTCATCCATATTCAAAGCGTCGATTTGTACCTTTAAAAGTTGGCGAACATGCCTCTGTAAAATATGTCAGTTATGCGACCACTTTAAAATCGAATTGTTACTCTTGGTGGATGCTTGGCTTCTCTACGATTAAGTGTTGCTGTTCAGAATCCTAAATTCATCAGTTCTGCTTGTTAACATTAGTCCCCGAGATGGCCATTTGCTTTAACGCTAGTCATCTGGCAAATAATACAAGAGCTTTGTGCAGTATTCTCTTCAAGCTGGTGCGTCTCTTGCTGCGATCGGCATCGAGTTACGGTTGATTAGTTCTATCCTTCACTATGGGTCACAACTGAAATATTCTCGGGCGTCTGCACTATCTAAGCTCGAGAACTACTTCTGTTATCGAATAGCAAGGCTTTCTCATGATTTTGTATTTCTTCATCAATTTCACTTCAGCGTTCCGCTAGGCGTTCTTTCATGATCCAAATTTCTTTTTAAATTCGAAAGCATGATTGTTCCGTGCCGCGAAACATCAGATTGAGCGGCAGTCAAAATTTAAATTGTATTTTGATTTAAACAAGATCAATAATTGGTTTAAGGTGAACCATGTATTTTACTATAAATCACACTAAAATAAAGTCTTAACTATTTGGGAAGAAAAGGGCATTGGTTGTTGATGTTTGAAATGTAAACTCCGTTACTTTAAACTCTTTCAAAATTTCTGAAAGCATAATTATTTGGTATTGATGATAGATAGCTTATAGATAGGCTTATAAAATATTGCTTTAAATATTTGCTTTAAATCAAACAATGCAAATCCTTACACAACTGGCCAAGACCTAAATTCGTTTGTATTTAATGTATTTAAGTCCGAGTGGGTAGTGTGCATCAAATAAGATATTGATTTTCCAATGCAAAACAGATCCTACATGAACCTCTAGAGAACTCAACTTAATTTTTATTTAAAGAATCAGATTCGTTGCGGTTGCTATATTTGAAAGGGAATTATTATTCTTTTTTGAAGGTCATTAGAAAATCTCAAAACATAAGTTTAATATCTAAAGTGTTAAATTAAAATACTATCTAATGAAGAAGCAGTCGAGAAATACGAGATTCACAAGTTTTGTATAATGTCCATAATGATCCCACTCAAAATTGATAATACGTCACAAAGTCGTCAAAAATATGACAAACGTGGATAAGACATCCAAAATATATTTTTAATTATTTTCTTTAACTCAAAATAGCATGGCTCAAAATTGAGGCTTTTATCACTCAAGTCTAACTTATTTTTGTACAATAAAAACTGCTAAAGGAATGCTATTTCCGCAACCAAGTAGAAAGAACGCCCTGTTACCTGATTACTGATCAGTTTGATAAATTTATTTATTTATTTTTTTGTCAGATAAGAGTTTTAATCGTAACGTATTATAAATATAAGCAATATCGAGTTATCGAGTTATCAATATCGAGTTTTGTTTCATAAAAGCGTTTTAACCTATCAAGTAAGCTGTTCCATTTTACTTTAATGGCAAGAATTATTATTTTTCCTTTAACATGCTTTTGCAACAAAACATCGTTTTTCGTAACCGATTATCCAAATAATTTCATAAGTTGATTTATTGCGTTAATATACTAAATTTTTTCACTTTGACGTTTTAATTTTAATAACTTATTGCTTTGGTAAAAAAGAATTTAAATTTACCAAAGCAACAGCTAAAAATTTGAATTGACTTCAAGTGCCAACTATGATAAACAAAAATTTACGTAAATTTAATTTTGTTTTTCAATTTATAACTTTCCAATTGTTTTTTGGAAATATAAAAACTTACCAAAGCAATACTCTTAATATTTGTTTTATCATCTGTTCACTAAAACATAAATTAATTTTGCATTTCTTTATATTTAAGTGATTGAGTTTTCTCGAATAGAAGATTTTTGTAAGTTGCTATTTCATTTCATTATTATTTTTGTCCGGTAAATTTTACTTTTTTCGTAAATTGTATCTTTTTTTTTCATTAATGTTATTTGTTTGCAGATAATCTATTTTCTTACACATAATATCAACTTTGTTACTAACCGTTTTGAGACAATCAGTCTTTTGTCCTTAAAGAAATTAGTAGAGCAACAGAATCTTAAGTTATCATACATGAACCAATTTTCAGTCCAAGATTCTATTATCTCCGTAATGTTAGAAATGCATCAATCTGTTTTTGCAATTCTCGAACCATTTGGTTAAGTTTGCACATAGTAAGTTTTTAGCGTTGACGAACAATAGATTTCTTAAAAACAAAATCTGAACAGTAAATTTATGTGTTGCTTAGGTTATAATTCGATAAATTGCCGCGACATTCGTTTATTAATGAATAACTCAATAACAATGTACTATATACACATAATTACAACTGACCTGAACAATTAAATTGATGGCTGCTAGTTTAATAAGCCTATTAAATCAAACGAACCACTTTTAAAAGTTTATTTGAAATGAAGTATGTATTCTGGTTACTCGGGTGGTCAAGTTGGAGAGTAATCGAGAAAAAGCTCAAAAACTCGTTGTTTATGAAGCTTAAATTGTATGGTTTTTTTTTACAGAAACGTAACTTTATTAAGATTACGTGATACAAAAACGTAGAACGCAAAACATGTACTAAACATTTTATTTAAATATAAGCGCTTTAAAATCAGGACGGAATTCAGAAACTGGTTCATCTAGTAAATTATCTTTAACTTTAATTTATTTAGGATTACATTTCCTTACAATGAAAGAGCGTCATGCTCATTGGCTAGACCTTGTTTGACCGCCTCGCTTTCTAGAAAATCCATTATTTCACTACATTTTTCTGTGCTAACCTTATTGTGGATTTGCCGAACGTAGTTAGGTCGGTCTGCTTCTGTTTTTAAATATTGAAAAACAAAATATTGAGGTATTAGTTTTCCAACATACAAATAGAATTTTTTAGGTTTTTAGCTTGGTGAATTGTTATAACTAAAATTGTCAAAGGTTTAAATAGAGGAAGCGAAAAAATAATAATATCCATTATTATTTTGGAATACATAGGCAACTACTTTGGATCTAGGAGTATTGAATCGCCGTTAGTCAGAACTCTTAATTTTAAACTATGGCCGTACAAAATGTGGGCGTCTCTACATTATTTGCCTCAGTATCGTGGATATATCATTGCTATACCTCATGCAGCATTTAAAAAATAGAATGATTGTTGCCATTAAAGTACTTCATTGAACGAAATGAAATGATTATTACCCATATAATTCTCACTAAGCTTGTTATGTTTTCTGTTAGAAAAGAAATCTTAATGTGTACATTAAAATCTGAATCGTTATCCGATTTATATTATGTCGGTTTTACTAGCAAGACACGTTTTAGGACTGTTAACAGTTAAAAGAGACTTATTTCAAATTGACATTCATACAGAGTAAAGCAAATAATTTATTACTTTATTAAAACAATTAATTGTTCTATCAAACAGTACATCTCTTTGGACCTATATGATTTCAAAACACGTTACCGTATCACTGTCAACATTTTTAATGAAACGATTAATTTTCCTACTTAAATACTCACCAACCTAGTTAAAGGAAATTCTGCCTGTGCCACTAACATACATAGTATTGTAATTGGCATACAATTTACCATGCCAAAGTTTAATTAATCAAAATGACACATTGTGCATAAATAACATACATACTTATAGACTTAAAAAATAAATGTAGCTTAATAAAATATTTAAGTACAATATTTTTTCAAGACCCACCACAATATAATAAATAAATCATGCAAACAACTAATCAACTTAGACTAACAAAATTCAATAAATGCAATTTACCATTGAGTGAAATTTTGAAGGATATAAAATTTGATATGTGAATATGCAAACCAATTAAGTATACATAAATCATTGTTAAGTTTTAACTAAGTTTGATAAATTATATAATATTTTTAGTAATTTCAAAATTAAATGCTGCATAATAGTTTTTGGATGGTGTTTTTTGTAAAACTCGATTAAATTAATAGTTGGTGACTCCCGTCACAAGTACAACTTAATTAGTGGCACATATTCTAAAATAGAGCAATGTGCCTAAATTAATTACTTTTGTTCTTGGATAACCCTTCCAGATAGTCCCAGATGTTTGTGGTGTGGTAGGTAAGTCACTACTGGAAATTATGGATGATTTTATTTTGTGTGATGAACGAAATGCTATTGCCACATTTGTTTGGTCGCTGATGTTTCGTTTTCTTAAAAATTTAACCAAAAAGTGCTTCGTCAAAGTTTTTTTTTTAGTTTGAAAACTGAAATGCATACCCAGAAATTTGGCACTGGCATAATTATTACATATCTCTCAGATACCACCGAAACGATTTTTTTCAACTAAATAGATTTTAGTCAGCTTTAATCGAATTATTAACCGATTAGTGATTCGTATAAATATTCGATTATAATTTACCTAGAAATTTGCCCAAAACTATTTACATTATATTCAAAAATAATAAAATACAACCCAAAATTATAAATAATTTGATGTGTAGTATAAGGCTTACGGCAGTTCAGCACGTGCTCATTAAATAAATTTTCATTTTCCAACAAAAATAAAAATAAAACATTTTTCTATTTTCCACGAAATTTAATATCGTAAAAATGTATTTTCAACGGCTCACCATCGTAGAAAAACAAACAAAAATTTAACAGGAACGTTATCCATTAAAAAAGATATTTAAAGTTAAAAAAGGTTAGAAAACACTTTTGGAAGTTTTATTACTGTTTAGTTTTCCGAGAAAATCTATACTATATTAGAGTTTAAAGGCGTTTGTCATGTATTGATTTTTTTTCGGAAAGAACTTTAATGATTTCGTACAAAGCACTCAATGTTATATTTTACCGTTGACAAACATCAAGAAAAGCTGTATAACAATTCGTAGAGCGTTTATATTTTCTATGATCTTAAAACGAAATGTATTGGGGTTGTAGTCATAATAATTTGTATAGGCCATTCCAGGTCCGTGTGGTATCAATGATCTGACTCTATTAAGTTAGATGTCGAACTCATTCATTATTGTATTATTCTAGACAATCTGAAGCCAGATATTAAAATTCCTGATATCGTGCCATCTCTCAGCCATATCTTATCAGCCATTACGCATCTATCAGGGTTCAAATCTCACCATTATGTACGAGTCTAATTATCACCTTATGAAACTTTCGCTTCTTGAAAGTTTAAAAATATTTAGATTTTATCCTTTCTCGCATAGCTGTTATGATTGACTTTGAATGCGAGATGTCAGAAACCCGTTATTGTTTTTACTTGTATTCTAAAACTTGTATATACCGCGAAAACTGGTTGTCATCTATTTGATTTTTAACTCAATGATTTTGAGCCAAAATATTTACTTCTGCCGCCAGTACTAAAGTGCCTAATTTTATGTTCATCTCTATTTTTAATTTAGATTGGCGTTGTAACTGCGCCATGTACTCATTTGACCAACGTTTTGAAAAATAGATAAGTGACTCAAAGTGACAGCTGTTAGAACTCAAACTTGGTAGGGGTCATTTGAAATTGTCTTTAATCAAATGTCTTTAATTTAACAAATCTTTTTGAAGTGGATTATTTGATTGGCAAATGGCGATGTTTATAGTAAATCATCATGGGAGCTCAAAACTTAACTCTTGAATTAACGAAAGGTCTCAAAGGGGGTACTTACTGTTCGAAAAATTGCCAATCATTTGTTGATAAAAGTATAGAGCCATGTCAAAAATGGATAAAAATGGAGTCGGTCGCTCGGCAAAATTGGCATTTTAAATCCATGCAAAAACATCATACTGCACAAAATAAACAAATCTTCCATCTTTCTAGCACTTCATATATATTGTTGTTTTTCCGACACGCATGCAACTTTGTATTATACTCAGAAAAAAGAACTCTGGACGTTATGATGGCCCAGCTTTGCTTTTATTTCAATTGTACGTATTTTATCTGAATAATGCGCCTCAAAACCCATGAAATTGAATTAAAGTTGCCTTTGTAAAAAAACGAATCAAGGGAATTTGATCAACTAAGTTGCGGGTGGGTAATTCGCTACTAAATGTCTATCCAATTTGTATATCCGCATCTTTGCATGAACATTGTGCTTTGTTACTTCTTGTTCTCTGTGAATAATTAAACCAGAAAACACTTTCTTATGGCTGCTATAAGAGGTTCAAAGCCTTTAAGCAGTAATTGGTGTCAATTTTGATATTGTCGACTCTTCTTAGGAATTTGCTCTAGTAAACGAGCATCGTTTGAAGACGACTCGCGATAGTTAAATCTTCCGGATTTCTTAATGTCTATAACTTTGCGTTGAAACCCTAAGGCATCTTCAATGCTTCTGCTTCCGAAATCATATCATGAAATAAAAGTCCTTTCAAATCGCCTGTAAACCTAAAAGAATGTGTACCTCACATTTGTTAGCGAGCTGATCGGGACATCGAATAACAAAGAAAACAGTGGTTGCCATTACATATATATGTAACAGTCAAAAAGCAGTTTGGTTTAGATAATTTTAGAGCAGTTTGGTTTGCAGGTAGGATTGTTCCACACTTAATTTGACTTGTGGATACATCTCTGATATATGAGACTAAAAACGACATAAAGTTCGCCAATTTTTTTTTTGAATTTTAAGGCTTAAAAATACGGTGGTGGGGCAGAAAGTATTTAAATTTGGGACTTTTATCTTCGTATCATGCATTCAAACAACTAGTATTTCCGTTCAAATTGACAATATTACTGCTAGTCTTTAAAATTACGCGTTAGTTTTCTTTCCAAGTTCAAAAACCGTTTTTTTGGGGTAAAATGTTTCTCACACTATTATTCTTCCATGGTGAGTAACTTCCGTATTTTGAAGTCTGGTGCCAAATTAAGCTATAGATGACATCTAACGATTCCACCACAGCTATAACGATTTTTTTAATGGCAGTTGCTGAAATTATAGATATGCATAATGTGATGCCAACGGCAATAATTGTACTTCTAAATAGAGCTTCAGATCGCATTACATCTCTCAACCAAAGGTCAAAGCAACCTAATCTCTGTTTTGTCAATATAGAAACCTTATCAACGATATTGAATTTTGCACCTCTCAATTGTTCAACCAACTGCCAAAACTATCAAATACCTAAATGTTTGGGCTACTAGATCCGTCGATGAAAAACAGCAATGCAAAAAAATTTCCAAAGTAATAAAGATTATGATGCATTGCGAAGGTCACAAACAAAAGAATATATTTCTTTCGTCTCTCATGATAGTTGAAAACTTTATGCTTCTCCAAGACATCTGTTCCATTCGTCGTCAGTGCACATGAAGTTCATCGCAACTGCTGTTGCTTTAAATGAGTCATAAGGAATTCCATTCTCTTTATTTATTTAGACCATTTAACACCACGGACAGAAACAACAAAGTTCGTAAACAAAAAAGTTCAACAATCTTGACATTGAGCAGAAAAAATCGAGAAACCACTTAATCACCAGAACTTAATGTCACCAAACTAAGAGCATGTAGAAGAGATGCTCTGTTTCATTTCTCATTAAATTTTTCTTGATTTCCAACCAGTTTGAAATGTGCAGTCAACATAACGAAAAGACATGTATGTTTATCTTAGAAAAATAACTGCAGCTTCACAAAATCGTTATGTTAAATTTCGAGACAAATCTTCGAAAGAACTTGGTAAAATAAAAGAAACTCCAGGAAAAATAATCATATTTTCGACTTGACCAGCAATATAATCGAGAAGTATCTTCAAAAGCCTTTGCTCAAGCTTTTCTGAAGATTCACCTAGCAGCGACTCGCCATTTTTCACGTTGTTCTTCAATTTGGTTACTTCTTTTTAATTTATTAATTTATTTAATTAAAAATCACGATACAAAAATCCGGCTACTTGATTTTCGACGACAAACCAACGTACATTCGTTCAATTGTTTTTTGACTATTTATATTATGTGATTTGTTAAGACTTCATTATACTTCTGAGATTAGGAGGGCACACATAATATATGTACTTAGAATTCCCCCACCATACTTTGGAAAATGTAAAGATATCAAATAATTTTTTTTTAAGAGAAGATAACATAAAAAATATTGCATTAATTGACAAAGTTATGTAACATTATCATAAAGTGCATCATAGAAGAAAATAAATTAAAACTTTTATTTTATCAACCTATGCAAGTCAAAAAATATTTTCTATGTGCCAGCATTAAGTGCATATCTACTTATTCGATTTTTATGTTATGGAAACATTTCAAAGTTAAAAATATTAAATATTTTGCTTTAAAAACATTAAAAAATTCCATCATCGACAAATTGATTTCATAATCAGTATTTTTTTTATGGAACGAGCTAAAAAAAATTTAATTACAAATATTTGTTGTAATCCTCCATGTAGTAAAAAAACATAATTCAGACAAAACCAAAAATATCCGCAATAAGCTTTTTGAAAAGTTTTATTTATATATTTACATATTGCATATATTGATATTTTTACTAAAAATAAAATCTTATTTATTGGATTTTACGCATAACACACAAACATTTTTACCCATGAATCGTATCAAAAGTATTAAAACTTTTCTTTAATAAGCTTTTTCAAGTTTTTTTTCTTCAGAAAACATAAATGTTTTGTTAAATTGCTTGTCCATATTTTGTGTAACAATATATGAAATGATTGATTTATTTATTATAACATTCAAGTTTGGGAATGTTTTCCAAATGTCAAGGCAAAAGTTCAAGAAAATATTTAATTTTATGTCTCAAAAACAAAATCTATCTAGACATAAATTATAAGCCTCATTTTGTTTTATTTTTCCAAACGATCTACCTTTTTCAAAAGGCATTTATTTTTTTGAACATCTTCTATTATAAAAATTGAATTTTCATTTCTATTGAAAGGGAGGCAAAAATAAATAAAAAAGTTTAGAAGTATTTCTTTATTTCTAAATATATGTTTATTATAAGATTTGGCACTTAGTAATTTAAATATAGATTTTAGAGATGAAATGTTATTGTATCCTGATGTTGCGTTGGAAGTGATTTCTTATAACGAGTTAAATTGGTTGTAATTATTTACATTTTTTTTTACAAGGCGTCTAAATAGTTAATACCGTTCAGTTTATAAATCTTTTGAAATATTCATCCTACTTATTTGTAATTTCAATAAAATGATACCGAAGAGTGAGAAATTTTTTTTTGGAAAATGATGTAAATTAATCTTTTTCACCAATTAGTTGTAAAAAAATAAAAATAAATATAATTATAAAAAGTATAACAGCATACAAATTAGGTATAATTGGTTTAAACTCCAAACTTGAACTATGTTATGGAGTATTATTATGATTTGAACCGAATTCAATTACTTTTTATGCTTCCATAGTGTACTTTATCCAGCTTCAAAGGAAAAATACCAAATATTGTAATTACTCAATTAAATTCTGGATTTGCTGTTTTCACGAAACAACACGAGCTAATCCATCCTTTACTAAATTAATTTCTGTTACCCTATAGCTATATTCTATTTCATTGGAGTGATTCTATCTTTTTAAAGCAAGTCAAGTGATCCAATTTTCATTTTATCCAATGGATTTTACCATTTCCGGCTATTTTGTAATTCAGGCAAATATTTATTTATACATTGTGAACAGAGTTTCTGTAATACATATTGAATCCGGCGGACTCGAGAAAGTTAGTTAAAGGCAAATGTTCGAGTGTAAGACAAGCAAAATAAATTAAGAGATTGTCATTTGGCATGGGTTTCACATGGCGTTTGGCACTCTTAACCGGAAGCCATAAATCACCGAAACAAGGTGATCTTGCTGGTATAGTCTGCCAGTTTAGCCCTTCATTTAAATAATATTTTAGTCCTTCAAATTTGTGTAATTCGGACAAAAATGGTTTATATGTTTGTTTAACGAGAGTGAATGAAAATATCTGGCAATATCATATGAAAAAAAAAATTACAAAAATATGAAAAAAAAACAACAAAAAATCCTTCTGATTGTGGTTTTCTGTGGTATTTAATCAATCAACAATTATTACCAAAACCTTACCAACAAATGGTTGAGTTTTGAATATCTTTGATGGTGGTTCATCTCGTTTAATCCATTGCATTAATTCATTGTTGGATTCCAAACCCCAATGCGGAATCTTTGTTTCATTGCCTGTTATTATGTGATGTAAGATAATTTTCTAGATTTATACATTTTTTTATTTATACTTACCTAAAATGGTATTAGATGATTGTACACGAACTTTACTTTGTTCTGCAGTCAAAAAACGGAGAATCCACCACTTTTACTTTTGGCATGTGAAGGTGGTCATTTACTATGGTTTAAGTAGTACCATACAATTGATTCTGCCAAAATTACATTTTCATGGCTAATAGCATCAGCGGAACGACTAGGGCTATCTTATTCTAATGACTCCTGGCCACTTTTCAACAACTGTACCCATCTTGTTATTGTGGAATATGATGGTGCAGGTACGCTTAAACTTTTCATACATAATTGAATATATAAATTGCATTTCATCCATCTTTACAGGAAAAGTTTAACAACTGCGCGAAATTCAATTTCATTTATTTTAGAATTTTTTCAAAACACGTGTTACTGAATTGACGAAAACAAACGAACTGTTAAGTTTATATCGAAATTTGTTTCTTTAAGTTTCCAAGCAACATTTTGTTTTTTGTTTAATTTACAGTTTTTTTGTTTAATTTTGTCTCACTCATTCGTTTTCATCATATGGTATTGTAAGACATTTTGATTTACTCTCGTAATTCGGTGCGTGCTACGAAATTTACCACTTCAAGATAGAAATTTAAGAAAGGCTGCAATAATCGATTGGGTAAAAAGATCTCCCACAACTTTCACAAGCACTGCAAAATATTTAAAAATCAATATATATATATATATATATATATATATATATATATATATATATATATATATATATATATATATATATATATATATATATACATATATATACATATATACATATATATATATATATATATATATATATATATATATATATATATATATATATATATATATATATATATATATATATATATATATATATATATTCATATAATATATATATATATATATATATATATATATATATATATATATATATATATATATATATATATATATATATATATATATATATATACTTTGATTTTAATCTTAGATTGTATGCTATAAAAAAGGCCGCAAAAATCAATGCCAACACTGCAAAATGGTTTTGATTTACTTTATCATATGATACCTGTCCCAACATTAGTTTTATTATTGAACATTTTGCGCAAACCCAATGAATACATTCGAAAATCACCTTGCGTAAAATATGTCTACCTCTAACCCAAACACATAGTCTTACATGATATAATGCAGATTGGAGGCTCGCATGAAATAATTGAATAAAAACGAGAACCTGTGTGAATACACAATGTAGTGTATTCTGCGGATAACAAAATTAAATGTTGGTTATCTGAAAAAATATTTAAATTTGGTAACCAAACCCAACAATCCATACTTAATCGTCAAACATAACGATACAAATCAAGCTTTAAGACTAAAGTTGCCGAAATATATGTATGTCTATTTGATCGCTAATTGCTCAAATGTGCAAGTACCAAGGAGGAACGCATTAACCGTATACCGTAAGTAATGTCCGCATATACGATAACATTTTATTACGGCTGTTAAAATTGCATGCCACCAAATTAGATGTAGATCCTGCTGATTATCGTGAATCAAATTTGGAAGGTATATTTTGGTAATATCGCTAGTAAATGCTACTGGGTATTTTTTAAACTGTTGAAAATCGGTTTTGGAAAATAATGTGACCTGTTACTGAGTGATGAGGTAAATAATAGTTTAACCCAAATTGACTATCAATTTGGTTAACTTACAAAAATGTCAGTTGACATATATTAGATTTAATTGGTAAAGCGACAATATATATCGTCAATTAGAATTACGACGCACATTGTCAACAGTAGTTTATTTTTCCAGATACTATAAATCCGAAAACAATTGATATGAAAGGTGGAACATCCTTTAAAATCAAAGCTCTTTAAGATCAAAATTAAAAGCATCCAAAGGCAGACAGCCAGTGATCATGGAATGAACGGAGAAATCAAGACTAGTTGTAAATTCGGATATGGGAGATTTGAATTAAGTTTACTCTTTGTTGAATGGTTGAATTAACAACATGGTATTTTATGACCATCCACAGTACTAATCCAAATTACAGCCGTTGCCAATAAAACTTGACTTTTATGTCCCAGATGACTATTTAATTACCTTTGTCAACCAAAGGACCTTGAATATGTAAATTTTGGTATTGTATGTAAATCTTGTTTTGGTACAGAATACACTGACGATGAGTTATTTGAATTAGTAGTCTTTGGTTGCGAAGTATTGTGACTATTTTTAAAATTCGCAGAAGACTTTTGAAAATAATTCTATTTCTCTTCTCAAAATGTCTTAAAGTATTTTGTTTTAATTTACATAATGTACAAGGGACATCTTTATAATCAAAAATATGGTGGTTACCAGAAAAACATTTGTACACAAATGATATAGCTTAATGAATTCGCATAACAAAACTTAGGACATTAATTTACAGAAAATGCAACAATTTTTATTTTAAAACAAAATATCGTTGTTTTGACGTACTATACATTTGTTTTTGCTATTTAAAAAGGATGTCGTTGAACCAGACGAATTGATTCAAGAGTTCGAAATTTTTTTCTTAAAATATTTATGAACTCAGAAAATTTTAAAATCGTATTTTCAGGAGTATATTTTATGATTCGGGTATGTGATCTAAAATCTAACTTCTCGCACAACTATTAAAAATAAACTTTTCAACAGGAATGTTCGTAGTTTTCAATCTTCATCTATTTTTGATTGCAATGCGATAATTTGGACAGTGATTTCTTTCCAAGTTCAAAACAGAGATAACTTAATGAATCTTCTTCGAAAATTTGTAAACAATACAGCCGGATCGATTAGAATGTTTGATTGAAACAAAACTAACAATACCGATAAAAATAATATTGATATTGTATTTGACATTAAAAATGATACTCGTAGATATAAAATACATAAAACAAAAGTACTAGTAGTTACAAAAAAATACCTAGATCTTTGTTTTTTAGTCGAAAAATAAACATCAAAATGGACTGATTTAGAGTTTTTCTATTATATTTGATGCTTTTTTAAAATTATACTGGAAGCTATTTATCTTCTTAACAAAAATGTAATATATTTAATAAAAGTACATATAAAAATATATTCTCTATATTAACTCTATATAAAAAAAAATATAAATTTTTAGAATGTTGAATTTTGACAACATCAACTAAGTGTAAACAATGCCACAACAACTATTTTATATTTTCTATTATCTTTAACGAACGATAACAAACGACAAATTCATTATTTGATCGTCGTTTTTTAGTGAATTAATCTGAATTTGCATATTTGTAAAGTGAAGTGTTTTGTACAATCCATTTTTTCAATGTCAAATTTCCAGCTTTTAGCTAAACTCTTCTCTAACTGACAAACAATAGGGTAAATATTATTTCATAGATAATTGAGTTCGCTTTTGTGCTCTCGTTCTAATCCCATATGCTTCGATAATTTTAATGACTTAATTTTCCACTTCATTAGTTTACAGCTTGTTCTTCTCGAAAAAATTTATTATAGATGGTAGACTGCATTATCTGGGAAAATGAGAAAATTTTAAAATCTTGAGAAAATTGGTAAATTCCAATAAAGCATTTTTCGTACTTTTAAATTTTCTAAACCCGAATTTAATATAATGTAAAAACTTAATCTTAACTTAAGAAACTGATAATTATCGAATGAGCTATCTTTTCAATTATTTATCCAAATACTGAGAGCAATGAAATTGGCCTATAGTTGATAATATTTCTTTTGTCACTTTTTTAAAAATTGAAGTAACTACTGCTTCTTTTAATTTAAGAGGGGAAATGCTAGAAGAAAAACTAAAATTTATTGTATATGATGACACATCCACTATATAAATTGATATTTTCTTAACTAAGAAAAGACTAATCTGATCATTACCAGTTGACCTAGTCGGTTTAAGGTTCGATATAATGTTTAAATTTCATAAGGATCGGTTTCCCTAAAAGACGCATGATTTTTCTTCCGAATTATTAGAGATAAGAATAAAATAAACTTGATCGGTAGAGTTAGTAGTTTGTTTCTGAAACATTCAAAAAATTATACCTATAAATAACTAAAGCCGAAAATCGAACAGAATTAAATCCAAAATTCACTTACAAAATGTCGGCACTAGTAGCATCAATGCAAGAAACAGTAATATACTTTAAACCATCACAAAGGTAAACAACAACTCCACCGGCTCTATACATACCATTACATGTACCGTAAATTGTATATCCCGAAATTTGATCATTATCAAGTTCATATTGTTCAACCCACACCTCTGACAGTAAAATGATTTGGGGCAGAATATCAAGTGCAGCAATGTTAACTAAAAATAAATTAAAATTTGGCGTTAGACTTCTAATATTTTGATGTATTATAAAAAGGTTAGATTGATTCGAGTTGATAGATGAAGGAGGCACATCTATATCAAGGTTTAAAGCTTGGGTTAACGTACTCCTAAAAAAGATGACATCGGGTTTTATTTTGGAATTGTTTACGAGATCTCTAGCTGGCCATGATGTGGAAGCCATCAACTTTTAAAAATTGGTATCAGAAACCCTTATTTAAAATTACGAGTAATCCTGCTTATAATTATCTCGTACTTTATGTTTAAACCGATGAACCACAACATCAGTTACATTAAACTTTTTCCGCGGGTATTGACTAATAACTTTGAAATAAAAACATGTTTACGAGGTGCAATAGTAGGCAATAAGTCGACAATGTTACTACCAGTGCCAATTACACAATTATTCAAACTTTGGTTTCTCAACAAAGAAAGTTGAATGCTGAGCAGAACCACTTTTAGGCAAACGCTTGCTTTTTGGAGCACTGATATTTTTTAATTTACAGGACATATCTACTTCGTAAATTGAATCGTCAGCTAAAGAAAAGGCAAAAGCTGCATCAGATACAATTGAAGAATTATTTGGCACCAATCCCAGATCCGCTGGTACAATATTTGGAACAGTTTCATTTGTATCACTTATTAATACAAAGTCAATAACGGTTGGATAAGTATTAGAAGATAAATTATTACTTACGTCACAATTTTCCACAGTATCTTGCACAGTTTTATTAGCTCTAGCACAGCTATTAAAATTATTTCCTGATTGTTCAATTCTTCGACATAGCATTGTTAACTTCGAAAGTTTATCGCTATCCATTTTAAAAATATTATTGCAGTTATTACAGTACCAGTGAATGTTTGGAAACTGACTATTAAATCAAAAGCGGACTTTTGTAAGCCTGCACATTTGTAATGTGCGCTTATACTACAATGCCCACTGCGACGTATAACACTATCACGAGCCACACTATGACACACACTGCACATATGTGCTGCCATTGTGACACACAAAGTTACAAAAGATTATTGTTAAAAAAAAAATTAATACAGTTTAAAACTAAATGAACCAAAACAACACACGGTAATAAATAATAAAACAAACAAACAAAAACGATGAAAAACACAAAGAAAATTATTAAATTATAAAATAATTTAAAGAAAATTAAAAATTGCGAATATTTTTTAGATGTTTATATCAACGCGTACTTGATAATTTGATGTTATGTCACCTTTCGAAAAGCAAAAGTTAAGAAATTTGCCCACCACACCATTATATCTGTTTATATTCGCTTTTGACTAAAATTGATAAATTGACACTGGAAACTTTTGGGCTGGTTTTTTTTAGTGTTAATTTGAACGTTAATGCAGTACGCATTCTTCAAACTTCGATGTTATAATTGATTCGGGTTGTATGCCCAGATTATAGGGAGTCGGGTTGTATGACTGTGGATGTATGATTCAATTTATGAATAAGCATAAACGGAAACTAAGGCGAAATTAACTTTGCCGTAACCATATCTAGTAGAGGAAGGTCGGTTGTATTTTTGGATGTTCAAAACATTTAATACTTATAAGTGAATCCACCATCTTATTTGCTTTTGGCAAGATGCGGATGAAATTCTTAGGTTGCCTTTTTGTCTACAGCAGTAATTATCGCATTGATTTTGATGATATGAAGTGCATTCTATTGTTAAAATCCAGTTAGTCAACCTGTGATTCAGAAACTATGTAGCTATTAGTTGGTTGAGAGGGCGATAGTTTATGTTCATTTATCTAACTGTCGAAACATTTAACAAAATGTTTTTAGAACATAGAAATGGCTCAAATGAAAATGTCCTTGGAAACTTAAAATGCCAAACAATGAGTTTTTTTGGAGAAAATCCGAAAGCGATTTTATTATTTGACAAACTAAAGATTCAATGGGATTTGTATTATGATAGCAAACTGGATTTTTTTTTGGGTATTTATAGATGACGGGAACAAAATAATGCCTGAGATGTCATGATAAAATACAAATACATGTTACTTTTTATAGTGATAAGGCTATTTTGTCAATATAATCATATATTTACAAAGGTATATTCTGGCACGTTTATTCAAATCAATTTTCAAAAACATTAAATTGTTAGGTAAAATATCGGAATTGAAGCTTAAGCTACGGTGTGTGATTAAGGTTATTTTAGAACAAAAAAGTACTTCAAAACTCAATTCATAACCAATTTAAACATTAATTATGATTGTCAATATAGTTATTTTAAGATATTTAAAATGATAACACGTTTAGTGAGGTATGATATTATTAAATTAAATTAATGGTCAGATAACATTTAATTATTCTAGTTTCCAAAACCAAATATTTTCACAATAACTTCAAAAAAGACTTGAAACTTGCAGTTCTGATACAAATATAAAATTTTTATTTGCATGGAAATATAACTAAAAATCAATATCACAATTAAAAATTTTTAAAAACAAAAGAAAATATCCTAATTATATATAATTAGCGTCGTTTGTATGTATACTGTATCTGTAGGGTATGTAAAGTTGTTTTTCCGTCGCAGATTGCTAGATCAAAATAAATTTTTGAAAAAAAAAAAAAAAACAATTGTGAGGAAGAAATTTAATTTTTGTTTACAAAATTTGTTCACCAAATTGTATCTGTCCTAGGACGGGCTGACCCATAATAAAACATAATTAATTATGTTTTATTAATTATTTCACATATGGAATCATTGTTGGTGGTATTACCCTAGAGCAAAGCATATTGAGGTTTTGAAATTGAAGATTGCACTTAAAACAGAACCGATATTGGTTCTCCGTTTATTAAACCAAAACCAAAAATGTATGTATCTAAAAAATGTATAATGTATTGTATGTACATAGCTCTCAAAACCATGAAAACTAGTTTTAAAATACAAAATTTAACTTACTCACTGAACTTCTTTTAAACATCTTTAGTTGTATATTACAATAAACGGTTCTATTGAAGCATGGTTTCTGGCGTCTTAAATTTTCCTGAACATTATTATTTGTTTAAATGCATTAAAATGTATCCACTTTAAAAAGGCTCGTTACTACAACTTTTCAGTATAACCAATTCAACCATTCAAATCTCTTTTCAGCTACTTGAAGTTTCAACTTTTTTTTAAACCAAGTTTATTTTGTGACTCTGAAAATCGGCTTTTAACATTTTTTCCTTGACTTGATCCAAATGTTTGTTGCGCTCGCTTATCAGATCAAAATATTTTTGACCAACTGCTATTAAATTTAGTAGCTATAAAAAAGGTTTCATACTTGGTCACTCCGAGATTTAAAATATTACACAAGTATTGAAGTGTCCAATTCCGGTTTCATACTTGGTCACTCCGAGATTTAAAATATTACACAAGTATTGAAGTGTCCAATTCCGACGACATTAAAGTAAGATAACAATGCACAACAATTATTTTCTATTACCCTTAATAAACGATAACAAACAACAAATGGCGAAATTTTCTTTCCAACAAAATAAACTTTGAATAAAAAATTTCCAACAATTATTATTTTATAGTTTTTTTTTACAGTACGGAGAATGAAATTCCAAAATTAAATTTTTTTTCAAACTAATCCAACTTGTTTGTGTATTCACATAGCAAATAGTTTTTTCAGCTCAACTTAAAACGTCATACTCGTATATACTATATAGAAATGTGCTCGAGCGAAACTAACATTGATATAAAAAGGATGTTTCAATTTCCCATGCTGTGTCTTATGCACAAATATTTTATGTAGATTGAGTTTATTCATGCCCTCTGTTATACAACATAATCAAGACAAATATCTCGTTAACGACGTGATCCAATGAAAAGAACTTTATTTTAAATATAACTTGATATTATTATAAATGATATCGATTTTATGTAGTTATAAAAAGTTTTTAGTTGAAATCTTATTTTGGTCAGCTATCGTTTTTCCATTATTTTTTCGTAGTAAACACAATGCTCTTTTTGTAATATTTTTACACATCATAAAGGACTTCAAGGATAAAGCTGTTGAATAGTTTTGAAACATTATTTTCATTCCTAAAAATTGTATTTGCAAATTACTTTGCAAAAAGGTTTCTGCGCTGGCTAATTATTTGATAACAGTTATTTTCAAAATATGCCTTTTAAAAGACTAGAGGACTGAATTTTTATGAAAGGTTTTGAATAAATAATATTTAAAAAAACAGTATTGGCGCTATAGGTACATTTTAACCGTAGAAAAGATAACGCGATACATAAAACAAACAAATGTTTCCTTGTTATGTTGCGCATTTTTTATTTTGTTCATTCCAATTTTATATTTAATATAGCCACGAGACCTGTTAGGACAGTAAACTTAGAATAAATAATGCAGACACTGAATCGATGCACATGTGAAATATTATGGTGCAAAATGCATTTTTGTCATGTATGTGGACAAATCGAAAATCGGTAGGTATACACATACATAAAATAAACATCAACATAAAATATTCATTGATAACAAAATTACATGGTCGACTGACATGAAAATCAACACATGTTAGTATGTTTCATAATACATTTATCGATTGTGAATTATGAACATTTCACACATCATACAAAGTGAACGACTTGGACAATTTGTGTTTCAAAAAATTATTCATATGGTCTCCAGCATCATTGAGTTTATATATATATATATATATATATATATATATATATATATATATATATATATATATATATATATATATATATATATTTATATATATATATATATATATATATATATATATATATATCGGATGGTGTATTATAAATAATTGAGCTATTACTGACGGTATCAGTAATTTTTGTTCGGCGGCCATTGGCCAGTGTCATTAATACTAGCGTATTTGTTATCTTCTTCACTTATATCATTATATTGTGGTAACGTCCAAATATACAAAACAGAAGTCAAGTCCACGTAATACTGAATGCATAAGACGTTGGAACGACTGTGCCGCATTCCTAAGACCGAAAGTCATTCTACAAAATTCAAAAACTCCAAAAGGTTTCGAAATTGCAGTCTTTGAAAGGTCTATCGGTTCGATTGGTATTTGATGGTAGGCCTGAACAAGATTAATAGTTGTGAAAATTTTGCAACCCTCAAAACGTTGAGTGAAATCCTGGAGATGTGAAATTGGATACCGATCTGGAATCGTTACTTTGTTAAGTGATCGGAAATCTGCACATAGTCTCTAACCTCCGTTCTTTTTTTGCACAAGATGCAGAGGGCTGGACCAAGGACTGTTGCTGGGTCGACAAATCCCGAGTTTCATCATATGTTCGAATTCTGTTTTTGCAATAATGAGTTTGTCCGGTGCCAGTCATCGTGTCTTGCATGCAATTGGAGGTCCGTTAGTCTCGAGTTTATGAGTCACGTTATGTTTCGTGTTATTTATGTTAATGTTACCGTGAATGACTGTCGGAAATTTTGTGATTATGTCGAATACTCCTGGGTCCGTCGTTAACCTATCCGTCGTTACCCACCAATTGAAGGAAAGTCTACCGGACGAATACAGCGACGTTAACGGGTCTACGAGCCGTTTTCTTTGTATATCCACGAGCAAACCGATGTTCTTCAAAAAATCAGTGCCGATTATAGGCAACGACACGTCAGCAACAATGAACCCCCAGGTGAATTCACGTCGCAGTCCAATGTCTAATTTTAAAATTTTAGTGCCGAAAGGGTTTACCGTAGAGTCGTTTGCTGCAAACAATTTGAATGATGGGTTGACGCTTTGACTCTGAACAAAACAAGCAGGCAAAACGGAAACGTCTGCACCAGTATCTATTAAAAAATGAATTTGTGAATAGGTTTCAAAAATTAAAAGACGGCTAGATCGAGATAAATCATTGCATCCAGCCCATTGCGAATTACCTAATTGGTTTTTTGGAATAGGGTTTTTTGAAGAATTTTGGCAAAGAAATTGAAATCCGGGCTTACACTTAAAAGCTTTGGTACCAAAATGTTGGTGATAAAAACAAGTATAATTATTAGCTGCCGAAGGATCACCGGTATTTTGATCAGAAAAATTTTGATATTTTAGTGAATTTCTTCTAGATTTACTGGAATTATTTTGTGACCTAGAATTGCGACGGTGTCGAAAATTTGAATTTGATTTAGATCGAGATCGAGAATTATGTTGAACAATTTCAGAAATTTCGGCTAAGAGATTTTTTGAATTCCAATAATTTTTGATCGATTGTGTGGTTGAATTTTGACAGAGTTCGGCGCAGACGTCTCCAGTACACTTAATTGAGCATGTTTCATGGTTTCATGTACATTATCAGCTCGATCAGCCAGAACTGTCAAGGAAACATCATTCTCAAACGAAGTGAGTACCATCTGAACCAGAAATCTCTTCATCCATAATTTACGGATGGTTGCATCATTTAAATTATCTCCAGCGTTCAATTTCATGGCACTCAAAAGCTGTGATAGCTTCCTGTCACCAAGAGTCAAGCTATGCTTCAAATTTATAATTTTGTTTTTTTCCGACTCACCAAGTACCCGAATTACTTCAGATTTAAAAGTTGAGTAAGTTGAGGGCCTTTCGCACTAGTTATTAGATATGCGAAAGTTTCGTAGTGACGTGCATCCAGTACACCAACCGCTTGAGCGTATTTAATTGCCTGTAAAAATTATTTTATAAAAAAAATTGTTTTTTCATCGCACATTCGATTGATTAAAAATTCAACAATTTGAAGGTGCGTTACCACAATATCATCGTTGTCGGTTTCATCATCATTTTGCCTACTTTTCGGTTAGGACCCTCATTTTCTGACATGTTTACACAACGTATATTGGTCGTTAGTTCTTTATTCTGTAACTTTTGGCCCCTGGAACTTCGGTTGATTCTTCAACATTGGACTAAATTGTGTCCTTTTGGTGGCAATTATATCGTTCACCTTGTAGATATTAAGAGTTTAACCTTCCCGAATTTCATTTAGATTAAAACCATCTTTGCATCTCATTTTACCACAAAACATTATCTCAAATTTGGTTTTTGCGATACTTCTTTGGTAACTGAAATATACTATTTTTTCTAATCAGTTCTTGGTCACAGCTGAGATAACTATGCAATTAATACATTTTACCTGTATATAACCTCTCGATAGCCAATTTTTCACTATGTAGTGATAAATTTGTCCCTGCTTGCTATAATATTATAAAACATTAGACACAAAAAAAGCTTCTCGATTTATTATAAAATGGTTCGGACTACCAATTATTTTCTGTCGGATTTTTTTATCTCTTCAAAGTCGCATTTGCCTTAAATGTTGGGTAAATCTAAGATGCAAAAAAAACCTTTCTGTCTATCCATCTACTTCTAATAAACTAATGTTTTTTAAAATTGTCGCGTAAGTTTGGGATGTGATATTCTCGTCGTATAAGCTGTTCAGTTTTCCGATCCGCAAATTTTTAGTTAGTGTATCGGTCATATGAATCAAATTCAAGAAAATTGTCAATGAGCTGTAGCTTCTCGTATTTTTAGTGAGTAGCTTCAATTTATTTTATGAATCTATTTATAATAATCATTGGTCTTTTATATCTAATCAATGCGTCGATTTACTTCTACTACCGGCTATAGTATTTCTCCTGCCAAGGTGACATTTTTTGGAACTAATAATATTTAGGATGGCGTTTTTGGTTGTCGTGCTCATTTTGAAGCAGTACCGCCTAAATCCATAATCCGATGCATCACATTGTGAACCTCGGTGTTCGCTATCATGCCCGGTTCATACTATAATGTAATATCTGAGATTTCAAAATTAAAACGTTTTAGCTTAACAAATAATTTAAATGAACAACAGACACACCCACAATCATCTCATTGAGTTGAAATATTTTTCACTTTGACCAATAATCTCATTGCAATTATGTAGTATTTTTTTTTTGCTTATTTTGAACAGAAATATGGTTTGTATTTTAGTGTGAAAAAAGAATGGAGCAAGGAGGAATTTAAAAATTTGCAACATGTTTTGTCTTAATAAATTCATTTTATTAAATCCAACATACACGAAAGAAAAAATTCAGAAATATTTATATATTTTACACACCAAAAATCAATGTAAATTAACAAATAAATATTTAATATCACATAAAATTAAACATGAAAAATAAAAAACATAAATAAAAAACATAAAAATGAAAGCTGCACGAAGAATTTGAATAAAAAATAGTACTAGATCAATTTTTTAGCTAAAATCTAAGATCTCTCAGATATTACAGTATAATATGAATCCAGCATCATATTGTATATCTTCAGAACTGGATTCTCCGTAAGAATTCTTTTCAGATGACTTTACCTGAATAAAATTGAACTTGAATTAATGCAGGTTTTCTAAAAACAACGCAAACCTTTATCCTGTTTTTAATTTCAAAACGTTATTTAACTCCACAAACAACCCAGCACATTGTTCAAAACCAATGGTTGAAAAATAAACCAAATTAACAGCGTGTATATTCGACTAACCTATTTAAATCCAAAAGTTAACTCGGAACCATATCATATTTAAAATCGAGTTTTAATATAAAATTTGGCCTGAAAAATGTCCTGTAATTTTTTGAAACTAGTTACCTTATTTCTGAAAAGTCTGTTTAACGGAATTAAAATCGGCAATTTCAATAAAGTTATTTTTTATTTTCGTTAAAGAAATTGTATTACTTGTTAAGTACTACTTGGGGCTTTATCCAACATACTATAACTGAAATTATCGACCTAAATGAAAAAAAATCAACCATAAACATCTTCAAAATATTAGGAGATATTTGAATATAAAGAGAATAGTCTCCAAAATACTTTCAACAACAATCACTTCATTTGCACAGGTTCCATGACCTAACGCATGTTCTAAATTGGGTTCTCATATTATATTTGTTGATATACTTTGGTTTGGTAAAAATCTTGTCATCTATTGACCAGTAGATCAGATGACAACAAGATATGTGTTTTAATATCTGCCTTTAAATTGAATATTTCGGTGTATAATGAACTGCAAAAACGAAACTGTTACAAATCTTCAGGTCAGATGGAAGCAGCTTGAGTATGTTCTTCACAGCAATTAGCACGATATTTATGCAATTTTTTAATGTGACGTTTTTTAAATATAATGTAGTGTTACATTACTTTTCAGCTCCTTGTACACCACACATCCTCTACTTTTTTTAATATGCTTTTACAGCTGCTTGTGATATGTACCTTGCCACAATATAATACACATAACGAGAGCAAATTTTTTCTCTTTTTTAAACCACAACTCTCATGTAATCGAGAAGCAAATTGCTGGAATATCAGTTAAACAAAAATTACGTTCAGTCAAATCAACACAGTGACCGAAATGTTTAAAATCGTAACCTGCGTTTGTTTTTTTTTTCTAATACAAAATTTATGTAAAAAAAAAAATTAAAACAAAAACATGAAACATTCGTTAATGTCGAATCAAACATTTTCATGGCCAACTTGATGATTTTTTAAAATTATTCATGTTATTTATATTTTTGTTTATTTGGTTTTCTGTTAACTAATTTATAATTGGTTAATTCGTTTTTCGGATCCTTATTATAAATTAAAAAATTAACAAAGGATAGAAATGATGCAATCATTTTTATTTCATTTCTGCAAATACGACCTAAATTTAGAACCTTTAATTTTGAGAAACTGTTAAACAAAGATTATTAACATTTACGTGGAGTTGATGGTGATTCAAATTCACGTACGCAAGAGGTTCGTAACGAACACAGTGCTCAATAAAAATCGGAAAAGATATGAGAAAATTTTAGTCTTACAAATCCTGAAAAACGTGGTTTCTAAAAATGGTCGACCCAAATTAAATGGTGTCAGAGTATAAAAGCGACCCACATTATTTTTATTATTATTTTTTTGTGATTGTTTCACCTATAATAAGTCCATCATGAATGAGCACATACTCAAGATGGACTTTAAGCGGTCATGCTAAATTAATGTAAAACTAAATAAATAAACAAACAATGAGATACATCTCATCTTTTTCCGTATTACTTAAGCCAGAAGCCGTTAAGGCATACAACTCAATATTAAATGGGTTCACAAGATTGTGAACATGAATCCCAATTTTTTTCTTGAATATTATGAACATCATTTCTAGGAAATATTTGCAATATTATTTTTCAAAATTGTCAATTTTTAGTCAAAAAAACTAAGTTCTTGGATACATACTTTCCAAAATTTAGTGTTTTCAACAAGGCATATTGAAAAAATTGTAAATATTTGTAAAATATTAAGTTACAATCTGAAAGCTTTATCCAATTTTCGAGCATTTTATTTTAACTAAACCAATCCAAAAGTAATTCCAAATAAATATAAATTAAAAAAAAAATACTGTGCAAGATTTATGTTGATAAAAACCATAAAACGAATTGACATCACTAATAAAAATTTTAACATTTTATCGGTTAAAGTAAATTACGTGATAAAACATTTAAAAATATTCTAAAAATGTTAATCACTTAATTTTAATAATCTTAACATTTAAATTGTGTAGCATGTTTTAGCTTAATTAATTTCATGTTTAGTAAAAATGATTATACGGTTAAAGCTGGAATTGAACAACATGAAGCACATGCTGTTTATAAATATGCTACATCTCGATTCTATTAAATATTTGACATTGTTTCACCACACCATAAATGTGACTGTGTTAACCTCAAATTTTACGCAAATTGAAAATTGTACTTTTGTAGGCCTAGACCACCACTATTAATTATTTTAGTTTAATTGAAAAAAACTATTATTATTTAGGCATAATTATGGTAAATAGTTAATTTAATTGTGGATAATATTTTTTTGACCAAACAAAGCCAATTAAAATGTTAATATGTGGTTAAATGTTTATCCAACACAATCATGCAGTTGATAAATAAAAATATTCAGTCGTTTAATCCGCATAATTTTTCAGCTAATTGAATTCCAGGTTTCTAGTACTATACAAAAAATATCCAGACAATTTATGCTGGGTACATCGCAATCATTTTTTATATACATATCCAAAAATAATATTTTCATTTTCGATTTTGTTCATTTTAAATGGAAAATTGTATGAACCGTAATAAAATGAAATTAAGTGAAACGTGAGATAGTTGTATCAAATGTGTTCGATACATTTTTTGCACATTTTGTAATGAAGAATTTTTTTCGATGTTTCTGTGATTTTCAATGTCATCAGACTAAACATAAAGCTTCGTTATAGATTTGTACAGCAAAATCGATTGAAATTCAGGGTGAAAACATAAAGTAAAGTGTTATGTATTAGGAAGTTAGCCATTTTAAGTACTAGTGCTTTTCAATTTTGTTTCTAATGTCAGAACCATATGGAATTCGAAGCTGTCTGAGTTTGGAGTGCTAATATGTGGTGGGATCAATTTTTGTTATCATTTGTGACTCATTTTTTTAAAAAATATGGAACGAAAAATGTAAACACAAACATTAAACTGTGATTTCCATATTTATCGAAGAACAAGTTAGTCTTATTTGACGGTTAATACGTTTATCTTAATTAAAAACCATATAATTTTTTTTACTTTATTTGAATTCACCTTGGTATTCTGTGCAATCTTGTAGTAAATTATTTATACTCACGTGTAATAACTTTTTACCCATTTCGTTTATTTTTAATTTTATTAAGAAATGTTGTAGTAAATATTTAACATTTTGTTTTATTAGTAAAACAGGCGATGATTATTAACTCTTTTGTTTTAAATGTTGAAAAAACCAAAATTAAATATTTTCATTAGTTTTGAGAAATTTTCTAGTGTTGTGAATCAAAAATTCTAAATAATTTAAATAAACTAATATTATGATGACACAGTTCTCAGATTTTTGAATGGTTTTATTTGTATCGTTTGTGTATTCTATAACATGTCAGTTTGTTCCCAGAACAAATTTTAAATTATGTATTTTAGGTACTAATAATACTAAAATTTATTTAAAATTGCAATTCTTGCCATCCGTAAATTCAATTTATTATTGATTTTTAAAATAAAATGTTAATTCAATTGTAAATAAAATTGCTTTATACACACAAAAGTAAATATAAAAATAAATTTATTATTTAAACAATATTTAAAAATCGTTTTCGTTTCTAGATTGATTTAAAAAGAAAAAAAAACATTTTCGTATTTGGATTGACATGTCAAGATTGATAGAAAATTGGTTTCTAAAAATAAAAAGGATTCACAATTTTCTATTATGATTTTTTGGCTTCCCGCATCTTTCTCATACCGTTTGAGTTAATTAGATGTGTTGACATCTACTTGGATGTGGAATGGAGTGTTGAGTGTAAAGTTTCTTAGGAGTATTTATAAAAACTCGTAGCTTTGATTGATTGATTCAATGCAATGTTTATTTTAAATTTTTTGGGTATGTTTTTGTTGTTCTATATACATACATCTATTTACAAGTCAAATTAGATTTACATGTTACTTGTTGAAAATGAAGGGTGTAACTTGAAAATTATTTTAAAAGCATTCGTTGGTGAGTAATGTTTCATTGGGAGAATGGTGTAGTATATTTATATATATATATATATATATATATATATATATATATATATATATATATATATATATATATATATATATTATATATATATATATATATATATATATATATATATATATATATATATTATATAGATAAATTTGAACTTCAAACGGGGGTGTTTCAACGTTCTACTTTGTTATGCTTTGAATTGCTATTATTGATTGCCATGTCAAAACTGTGTAAAACTAGAAATCTTTTGCTTTCCTCTGGTCCATTACTTGCTGTCTGGCCATTTGAATATTTTTTTTATGTTTTTTCTGTTCACGGCTTTTATAAGTATACTTCTCTATCAACCATGATTTCTATTGAGTGTTTTTTTTAAAGTAAACGTGCTATTAGCAATTTCTCATTTTTATGATACAATCAAATTTGTTTTATCCTTTGAAATTTTATAATTAAACGGTCGATATACTTCTCTCTTCATTGTCCAATTATATTACTTTCCAATTCTTGAGACTTAAATAAGAATCAGGACATTAGGTTGAAAAATGAAACATTTAAATTATTTTAAAACTGATTATCTCACCAAAAACACGTTAAAGCTTAAAATGCTGCTAATTCACCTTTCGCAATTTAATTATGATAACCTTATACAACAAATTACTTCATGGTAATGTAAGTTTAGAATAGTCGTGTACATATTTTCAGATAAATTTCCTGAATTTTAAGTAATTTTGTACAAATTTTTACCGGCTCTTTTTTGCAGTTGATGGTTAGGTTTTAGTGTTTTTAGTTTAAAGTGTTTGATATTGAAAAATGGCATGAAAACATCGTTTTACTAAAAAAAAATTAACTACTGTCTCAACTAAACTGGAATTATAGCATTTATAGTTGTTACATACATGAATCTAGCAGTTGTTTATGATTAAGAATATTGCTCATTGGTTAATTGCATCGTCCACTGATTAGTAGGATATTTACTCACAGGTTTCCAACATAATTTTTGTTTATTCTAAATACTGTTACGGCATTTAAATGTTGCTACCTAATTATTACAAATTTAAAGTATTTTGAAATAATCAAAAAATCAAAATTATTTTTCTACATTTGGTTGCGGTGATACTTGCCACAGAATCTAAAAAAAACTATGCTACTTTGGCGGATAGTTTCCAATTGATAATAATTTATTTAACTATTATTGAAATAATATACCGAGATAGTATAATATAATCTCAAAATGCTTCATGTATTGGTTGAATTCTGTGTAAAACGATAATTTCATGTCATTTCGTTACAAAGCACAATATAGTTGGCAATAGGGTAGACCACAGCACTTTTTTAAATAAATAATTTAAATGAGATTCCAGTATAAATTTTAAAAGTTTATTTTTATGTCTTTACAATTTGAGTAAAAATACTAAATTAAAATCGTGTATAAAAAACTTTCCTTAGTTGCTATAATTTTAACTTTTTGTATTTTTATAGAACTCGATTGAGATCCTACACGATTCTCCTCCCGAATATTTGTAACCGAATTGTATTTAAAAAACGAAAAAAATTAAATTGCCCTGTTTATCGAATTGAAAATTCTCGAAACCAATTCAAATAATTATAGGTTCTTGCCGATCATCTGTGAATCTTTGGTTTGTATTTGTTAATTGAAATGCTTTTCGATTACATTCTGTTAAACGGAAATATACTGACACTAAAATTTATTTTGCTTAAATTTTTTAGCAACTCTTTTTTTAAATTTCGATTCAATTTGGTAAATGTTTATTAATCCAAAACAATAATAATGAAAACAAGCGTGTGAAATGTCAGAACAAGTATGTATTAATGTCAAAAAAATAAATAGACTTCTTTTTTTGTTGCTAGAATTGCTTTATTGCTATATTTATATTTTCCTCTCTGCTTAATAACTTGTTGAAGTGAAAATATTCCAGTTGTATTTTTTTAACAAAAGGCAAGGTGTTGTATTTGTTGTGCTTAAATGCAATGTTCTATCAGTTACAGTTTTAGCCAATGGAAACTTTATGTAAAATATAAGCCTTCTTTAAACTAAGCGATTAAAGGCCAGCACGTTTTAAGCCTTTTCTATAAAAATGCTCTAAGCAAACCTTCGTTTGCAAAAAATGATAATATATAACTATTAATAGAACTAATTTAACATAAATAAACTATTGGAAGGTCGCAGGTACCAAAAAATGATTTTAATGATATTTTGAAGATGGAGTTAAATCTTATAGAATGAAATTACCATTCCAATTCGCTGTAAAGTTTTATTTAAATATGTAGTAGTAAACATAGTATATGTATATGCAAGATCTGATTCACCTGCATGTTACACTGAAGTTTAGAACTTACACGGTTGACAAATTAACATTTTGTTTCATTAATAAGGTATGTCAGTAACGATAGAATTGCTTCAGTTTTCCGGTAGCCAAATTTCAAACTACTGTTAGCATAAGACAATCACAACTGTATTGAAGTGCGGAAGGGTCTATTATGAAACGTATTCGCTTTTGAAAAATCCGAATCGCGGCGAATTTTATTATTTCGGATTTTTTTTTTCGAATAATTTGATATGAATCGAATTTTACGAAAATGTGACTTCAAAATTCGACTTTTCTAGATGTGGTAAACAGCGTATTATTTGAAGTATTGACAATGACAGTGGTTGTATATTTTTACTGTGTGATAAATAAAAACAAATCAAATTTTTTAGTAAACTAATAAACATAAATATACCCAATAAACAAAAATTTCATTTATTTTGTTACAAACTTCATTCATTTAAATTTGATAAATGTTTCTTAATAAGCATATTCGTTGCGTATCTTTAGATGTAAATTTTTTCAAAAGCGAATATTCTTTCATAATACGCCTCCTGCATTCTGTTTTATGTAGTCTTTCATCACTTATCAGCAACTTCAGTGTGCTACCATTCAACTGTAATCTGCCAAAAAATTCCCTAATAACAAAATCTATTAATGAGATAATTTCTCCAAGCCGCAGGCTGTAATAAATTAAAATAATTTTCACCTGAAAATTAATCCATAGTAAATAAATAAATAATTAATCCATAGTAAATAAATAAATAATTAATCCATAATATTATAACATAATAATATAATTTGTGCAAGCCGTTTGCTGTAATAAATTGAATTTTTTTTTACCTTAAAATCACAATTAATCAATTCATTAATTCATTAATTCATTAAAAATATAAAAATTATACTATAAATTAAATTTTTAAAAAATTCATTCAACATTACAATTCAATTGAACTAACCGTTTTATGAAATACTTCATGTAATCGACGAAAATCTAATTTATTTACACTTTATTTGACATACAACTTTAAAATAAATACAAATTGGAATTTAAAAAAATTGATTAAATATTACAAATCATTTGAATCGCCTTAATATTCAGTTGGCAACCCAATACTTTTTAATGCTCTTCGAGCAGCGTTGTAAATCACAATTCGCCTAGTCATCTTCAGTACATCACCAATAAATTACCATAATCTTTGTATTAAAACAAGACAAAATTCATTTTTATATTTCAATTATTACAAAACAGCAAACACAATTATTCACTTCACCGGAACTCGTGCAACGTGAGATCAAAAGATTTTTGTTTTACTAATTAGTTTTAATTTTTCGCCACACGTATTTACATAAGCCGACGCAAGATAAAATCTGGTGATGGAAATTAAAAGCAGTAGAATGACAAATAAAATCCATGAGCGTGGAATAACAAATTTTAAGTGGCGTGAAAATTAAGTTTTACTCTTCTTTTCGTTTTTTTTTCTGTTCTTGAAATGATGGTGAGGTGGGGAAGTCTTCACTGTATTTAAGGGTGAATAAATTAAATTTTTAAAGTAGATAAAATCGTATACAGTGAAATATAACAACAACTTATTATTATATATAAATAAGAAATTAAATTAAAATTATTGTTTTATGGTTTATGATTTGATTAATGGGCTTAAAGCCGCCGTTTCATATTGTTGTTTTCTATTCCGCAATTACTTTACGTTTCCGCGCGAAAGCTCATTTTCCCCAGAGAATGCAACAGAAAAAATACAAATTCACATATTTTAAATTTGTTTTCATTTTATTTTTACCGTATCCTTCAAAGTGTTGTAAACGAAATGAACCATCAAAATGTGTCCCTGAGGAATATACGTTTTGATGAAAATTCGATCGTAGAAAATTGTGGGACTACCTTTTTACATCTTTCGAAATTGTCTGTAATTATACGAGTATAACACGCATCAAAGCTTTAATTTTAATTCTAATCAACTTTAAGGTCATAGTTACCCATTTTTTCGAACCATCAAAAACTTTATTAATACGAGGTATCATTTATCTTGGAATTTTTTAAAATTTTAATTAAATTTTATATTAAATTAAAATTTATTGAACCTGAAAATTAAATAAGACATTAAAAAATGATGATAATGATGACAAAAAAAAATTTTAATAAATTAAACACCAAATGACAACCTTCTCAGATTTTTGAAGACTTTAAAACAAAATTTATGTATTTTTTTTTTGCCAAATGTCTCGTACCTAAATCTTACGTTTAAAATCGGTAAGGTGAAAAAATGTTTGCTTCTTAATTAAATTTATAATTTTTTTTTGCTTTTGGATTTTAATTTAAATTACGTAAATTATCTTTTATATATTTATATACATTTAATAAAGATATTGTAATTGTATGAATTAAAACTTCTGGTTTTTGGTCGATGGTTCGTTGAATTCGGTTGGTTGGTGTATGGATTAGAATAAATTATAAGCAGTTTTGTTTTGGTCTTATTGTATATTCTACTTTATAATGAATACATTCGTAAAAAAAACAAAAGAGGGAAATATCCGCGTAATAAATCACAATTTTACATTAATTAATTTAAAATGGTTGTTAAAATAGAAGGAGGAGGGGCTTTTGAATGCTGCCACAGTGTAATATTAGAGTACTTTAGCATGGTTGGACAAACACGGTTATTAAAATTCGAATGTAGTTAATCTTATTTTATTTAATTAAGATACTTTTTTGAAGGGCTAATGAATATCATGAGTCACAATAAGAATGGGATTGATGATCAACTGAAATTACCGAAGACTATTAAATTAACAGATCGTAAAACGGATTCTTCTTCTTTTCTGTCTTGACATAATATCCGTGTTTAGAAAAATTGTTGATCCCTGGACGGTTCTTTGTTTTTTATTCAAATTCTGGATGACAAAATTTGTCCTAATATTTACTATTTGTTATTCGAAATGTTGAATAAAGGCCATGTATACATACCGAGCTAATTTGTGTGATCAGAAGGTGCATGATTTCATGTTTTAAATTACTGCATTCATGTGTTTTAGCTCTGAATCTTCCAGTTCATTTATTATTTAAATCAACTTTTTTCTCCTGTTTCCTAGAATCTAACCAGGTTTAAATCAAGATTATTTTGAGATATCAAAGTCAAATGAACTGTTTTGTTCGTGTAAGGGAAACTAAAAATACGCCCGAGCTTCGTTACTACTGATGTATCTGCTAATTTGGTATCGTGATTATTCGTTATTTTTATTAAAATAAAATCGAAATGAAAAAGTAATAAACAAATGAAGCTAAACTCATAAGTTGCTATGTGACGCGTGATTTTTTATATATTAAGATAGAAAACTATTGAAATATAATTAACATTACTGATAAAGGTCAAACCCTATAACAAACGAGCGAATAAAATACCTGTTTTATCCCTGCCACGTGGATGAGAAAACTAAACAGTATCACAGAACTTTTTAACAGTCATGATGTTTTTTGGAGTCGTTAAAACTAGTTTCCTTGCTAGCCACTCAGCGCTCAGCTCCATTATTAGTTGTCTTTCTTCTTTGATAAAATTGCAGATGTAGAGCAAGTAGTCTATGGTTTCGTTACCATGACCAAACTATCAGCTTTGAAGGTAGGATATTATTTTGTCATGCCTCGTTAGCATTTGATTGAAAAAGCAAGCAATTTTCCATCATTTGTACGATGTTTGGAAGATGTTGTTCTTCCATCTCTCTTGCTTTATTGCAATATATGCTTTTTGTATCTGCCTCTTGAACGAACTAATAATGTTTTCTTCAATTTGTCATGCTTGTAATATCACGATTGCGTAGCTCACACTTTGGCGTTTTCTAAGTTTAAACCTAGCCAGTCTTTCTAGCAATAACTAACAGCAAAACAAGCCAAAACTGACCTTTTACTGAAAACGTTTACAAGAACTTTCAGATCATATTTTTACAATTAAAGATCGTTGTAGGTAGTCAGCCTAACGAACAATTTTACTCACAATTGGTCATGGCGAATGAAATTAATTACTGATTAAAATTTATTTCAACACTAAAAATGTCCTCACGAAAAATAAAAAGTCTAAAATACGCAAAGAAATCGAAATTGAATAAATTCACCCCTTCTGTATTACAATATAATGTCTTCGATGAATTGAATAAATCTTACGAAAAAGGCGGAAATACAAAACAAAAACTAAACGAATGATTGTTAACAGGAACAACACCAATAAAAAAAAAAAAAAAAAAACGAGGGACCAGAAAACAAAGTTAAATTTGTATCCTGATATAATGAACGGCATGAATTGATTAAATTGACGAACACAAAATAATACATGGATAATATAGTGATTGAATGAACGAATGTGTGTGTATGCGTATATGTTGTGGACGAGTGAAAAGCACATTACAACAATACAAGTACAAAAAAAAGGAAAGTTAAAGTTTCATTTCTAGGTCTTGTATATATATAAATCAGGAAATTGAATTTCCGACAGCTTTTATTTTCATTTTGGTATATACATAATAAATACACTGTGTGTGTATGAGTGTATTTTTTTGGCCTTTTCTGTATACAATCCCTTATATTTGTTGTAGGTTTCGACGTAAAAGGGAAATTTTTGTCGAATAAAATTTATTAATAATTCATATTATTATGATTTAACTACAAATTTTGATAAATGACTTCGAAATACAAAATTCATTTTTCTTAATTATAATTTAAGGAAATTAAATAAAAATAAGAAATCGTTTTTAATTTGATTAATTAAAATCGTGTTCGGTGTTTAATTTTTTCAACTCAATTGTTGAATTTCGCATTCCATTTAACTAATTAAAAATTTTAAACAAAAAATTCTGTCTTCAAGTACTTTGAACTTTTTGTTTTTAGTCCTTTTGGTACATTAGTCATTAATTTCAATCGAACGACTTTTTATCAATAGGATTTTTGTACATAGCACGCTATTTTGTTGTTTATAAGAACGATTATGTAAATACCGTAAGTCGATGAGGACCAGTTGTTTAAAGCTGACAATTTTAATCAATAACAATGTTACAGTGAAAAGAAAATATATAGTAATTGTCTTTTTAAGTGGATTAGATGTCAAATGTAGTGATTTTTAATATTTGTTTGATAAAAGTTTAGTATCGTATTTTGTAGTAAATAGCAACGTTGCGTATCTAAAAATAAGCATATATTACTTTTCTAAGTGATAATATTCCTAAAAAATAATCTAATAATAAAAGAATTATTCACTGTTATGACTTCGAATTAAATTCCAAACTTAAATTTAATCACTCGTAACTTTAAGAAAACGTCATTGTTTAAGTGCGTGTCCTCTTAGAGGTTAATCGATTGTTCGAAATTAGATCTGTTCGAAACATCAAGATTTATATTTTTATCAAGATAGGTTGTATATCACGTATTTAAATGCACACGTGGGCTAAGCTATGCGGGATACATTTTTCGTTTCGACCGATGAAAACTAAGTAAGCTCTAGTTGTATTTCCTGTACTAGTGTCAGCGATATCGCTCACACGTACATTGTAATTTTTTATATTAAATCAAAGCCTCCTATAATAAAATACTGTCTTATTTTGTTTTTAATATTGAATGTGCATCCATGTATGTGTGAGTGATGTTATAGTTGAAATGTGCAACGTAAAGAACTAAGCGAGCTGTACTAAGCTATGCTGAACTATTTTCATCTCTTAGCTTCTCTGAAATGTACAACGGGGCTTAAGGTTCTGTAACTTAAGTAAACTCAGCGCAAAAATCCAGGAACGGGTTCAGCCGTCGCAGACTGCTTCTTTTGGGAATTCCTTTATTACTTTGAAAACGATGATATTCTTCGGAAAAATCAGTAGTTTCCCAATATATGATTATTTTTTGGTTAGCTATTTTAAGTTCTATGGGTGTTGGAGCTCTATTTTACCTCTGTTGCCGTCCGTTTTTGCTCTGGTATTAATAAAAAATCTCAATACGTATGTAATCTTTTTAATCAAATTTAAAGGAGCTCGAATATTTGTTACTCAGTATCTCTATACGCCTTCTAAATCCTTTTTCTTTTGATTTGGAGATAATTTATTGTATATCTCAATTAGGAGAAGGAAATCCACCTTAGTTGTTTGTGGTATTCCGTATTTTGCTAACCACATTGGCCTGCTGCACCAAAGATTGTTGTTTATCATCTCTTCGGATGTTCTTCCGAAAGTTGCACAATTGGCTGGATTATGCCTTGGAACATGCCGCCAACGATCTCCTTTGTATGTCTTTGTTATTTCAAATGACTAGTTGGCCACGAATGTAATTCAACGCCTTGGTTGACTAGCAAGGCAATACAAAACTATTTTCGACTCGGCCCACATCGTAACGGAACACATATTAATTGTAATTGTAACTTGGCTGACTGATCTGCTCAGAAGTACGGATCCCATTAGTTCAAGTCTGGGTATGCTAACTTGCTTCACCGGTGCCACATTGCGTAACTTTCTATATACATAATATAGAAAGAATGTTATATTTTTTTTGTCTTTGGATATAGATAAAAAAACAATTATTCGGTTACGAACGACGCTTGATAGGCTGTGACCAATAAGGTATGGCATGACCTGCGTACTCCAAAATTATCCATATCACATACTAATGCCATGAGTAGTACCGTTTGCAATGTACATTTTAATGAGTTATGTTGACCAACCATGTGAAGTTCATCTATATTTGCATGATAAATTTCAGTAGCATCTTATTCTGTGATTCATCGATTTCTGAAGTTAAAACCTTTGATCCTTTATCCCTATGAAAATATAATGATGTGTAAAGCATCGATTATTGATAACTATATTAAGTGTCTTCGTTCTTCCACCGTCAGTTTTTTAAATTGATTACAATCGATTATTCTGTTATCTGTTCATTTTCGCATATTATATAGTTAAAACTAGTGGTGTCAGCTAAACTATCTTTAGATCTTTTAGGGCAGTATGCTTTTGGTGGCCGAGTGGAATGACCCCTTAGTGATTCAAGAGCATCAGTTTGTTTAACAAAAAATATCAAAATACTCGAATATCTTCGGAAATTCGTTGTTTGTATTATCTGGAGACTACAAACTTCGGGTTTTATCAACTAATTTTTGAAGAAAAAGGTATATGAGCCAACGATCTCTTGCTTTTGCTGAATCAACAAAAGGCTTCAATCCACGTGGAGGGCTACTTGAATAGGAGATTGCACTAGAAAATTGAAGATAAATGAATTGATTGTATGGCGTTCACGGTCGTATCTTTGTCTGAGTTTTGTAAATGCTTCGATATAATTTGATTCAGTGACCTTAAAATACCGCTCTAACGAAAACGCATGACTTTGCAGTAAACCCAACAAATATTGAAATTGCTGCACTGAGGTTATATTATCTTTACTATGGAAACTGGAATGAAATTACTCTAAAAAACTCTGCCATTCGGTATAATCTCCCGAACAGAATAAAATTTGCAATTTAGCCAGACGTATTTCCGGCGCGGTATTCATAGTGGTTGCATTATGGCTATACATCAGCGATGTCATCTAGAATCTCTTTTGCGTAATTCGCCTTTAATCGCATACCGTCAACGGTTACGTAGGATTGATTTGTTATACTGGTTGTGAAGTTTGACAATTTTGTAAGCAGACACTTGTATGATGAGCGCTTTGTTTTTAAGCCTTCCACTAGTTCCTCACTCATTTTATTTGCATGTATAGAATAAATAAAAGGCACTGAATAACAATTAGAATGCACTTGGATAACTAAGTAACAAGAATAGATATAAGCAATGCTTCGAAGTACACGCGGTTAATTTAAAATTTAGCAAAATAATTTCGGCTTTATTCCTTTGCAGTATGACTACTCAAAACGTGAAGCGTGGATTGTATGTTTTGTATTTTCCACAGATTCTAAAGTATACAATTTGGTTTAATAATTTATTGTAACAAAATAAATTGATCCTTATGTGTTATCCTGCTCGAAGGAGCAATGTTAGGGATTCTTAGAGTATTAGCTTGCTGAGGAAACACACATATATATGTATATATATATATATATATATATATATATATATATATATATATATATATATATATATATATATATATATATATATAAACCATGTATAGAATCCTTTTTACATATTCTGTCAACATATTTCCCAGAATTTTACAAATTTATCGACTTCTCGTACGTTATACCAACAGAAACATTGTTTTTAAGTTTCACATTGTTATGCTTTAATTTCAAGTTTAATATAAATAATATCTTTATTATATGAGGAGTGATGCAACTGGAGGTTTTTTTATTTCACAACTTAAACAGAATTGGATTTCATTTCAATCTAAAACACCTCCGACTGAATCACCATTTTATAAATCATAAACATAATCGGAAAGCGCGAAATGGCATTACGGTAAAAAAAAGGGGAAGAAAAACTTTTTGATACTATCGCAATAACGCAAAAATAAAAAAAACTAACTACCAAGAGTGTCGCTTTTCTTTTTTTCCCGTTATAAAAATAAAAATTTTCACGAATAACAAACAGCAGCAGGTATGTTTGTTTTCAAAGTTGTTTGTTATACTTCTGTTTTGCAAATTATAATTATTCCCAGAGTACTTGAAGCGAAGAAACATAGCAATAAACACATTTTTATATTGTTGGCGTGTGCGTATATGTGTGTGTGTGTGTGTGTGTTTACGACGCGTTGATATGTGTAATAACACGAAAACTCATTCTTATTTATGTGGTTTTTCTCGTTTATAATGTGTTAGGGTAAATGTTTGTATAGCTAGTAAGAAAATGAGGAAAAAACCTGGAAGAGGAACTTTTTAATTTTGAATGATGGTGCAGAATGTTGAAAATGCCAAACTAAAGCTTTCTTTATAAGTATAATGGCAGCAGTTTTACAATCATTGTAGTTTTTAAATGCGTAGTATTTGAACTTGTATTGTGATCATCTGTTTTAAGAGGCCATATTATACGACATTCAGACTTCAAATACATTTTAAAACTGCAAACTTATTTTTAGTATCCAGTCGTGGTCATACAAATGACACCGTGAAAATTTAAAAAATATTTGAGTAATATTCTAACTTAATTATTAGCGATTGTCTGTCCGTAACGCACCAGATTGCTAGATCAAAGTTAATTTTTTCAAACTACAAAAAAAAAAAAAAACAAAAAAATTGTGTCGAGGCAATTGAATTTTTGTTTTTAAACAAAATTTGATGGCTAAATTTTATTCGTTCAATGACTAGTAGGTTAAATTAAATATTTATCTAAAAATATTTATAGTTAATTTTTTGTATTTAGTTGCTCATTTTGGAGTAGTTAGTTTAACCGTTTTCTAGATTTCAGTTTAACCTAACAGTTGGTGGCACATTAATTGAAACAATGGTTTAAAGCATCGACATTGACCAGCAATATTGAAAAAAAATATTGATTAGAAAAGAGGGCTCACATTTGGTCACATTTGGTTATGGTAAGGATACAGTTTTTACTCTTCAAATCAAATTAGTATCTTTACGAAACTAGATAAAGTTATTCAATTTTGGTTATTTCTATATTATTGTATATGTTTCTGCCCTGCAGTATCATTCAAATTTTTACTCTATGAAAACTTGCTTTTATATGTATACAGAAGTTGCTGTTCATCTATATTGTACCAATTTTACAAAAATATACAGTTCATACGAGTGAAACGTGTCGATTTTATTAAATTAAAATTTAAAATATACCTAAAACTAAACCTACCTCGACGAGTACATAATAATACCATTTATTATAAAAAAAAAAGTTATAAAAGTTTTTCATGCATACGTAAAAATCTATATTTTTTAAATATAAATTCCCAAACGTTTTTAGTATCTCAACTTAAATAGTTTTTACTTAAGCTTTTAGTATTTAGTTTAAGTATCAATATTTAAATTATGTATTTCATATTTTTGTAAAGTTTATTTTTATTTTATTATTTCTATTATAAAAAAATTGTTTCTTTTTTGATACTCTAAACAAATTTGTATACATATTATTATACATATTATTATAGTTATATTATATAGTTTTTATATAAAAGTTTATAATAAAAACATTAAAAATTATAGAAAAAGCTCTATATGCTTGTTTAATGAAATTTGCCTGTAGTCGTTTGATTATTGAATTCTCTTTTAGGTTTTTATTATTTTAACAAATATTGCATAAATAGGAAGAACTATTGTTTTTATTTTTTAATAATAAAGTATATTGATCAAACAGTGAACTTAAAAAGTTTCCTAAAGGCTAATATTCACATAATTCATTCAACCCATTCATTCTACTGTTACAGTGTACCACCTGCGCATTGCATAGCTCCATATCAATGACCCTGTACAATGACATAAAAGATGGATCGACGCATGAGTTCTGTACACCAATAGTTCTGTGCATCGCAGCACTTTGCCACTCGCTCGGTTTTCAACTGGTTAAGGTTTAAGTAATTTTACATATAATGAGGAAATATTTTTTGATCCAAGATAATAATTTCTTGTATTAAGAATTAGTTTCTTGTTTCTAACAATCGGTACAGTTACGTTTTTGCCTGTTGTTTGACTACTCGTGTTCATTATCTCTTATTATTCTTAAGTTCTTTTTACCGGCTATATTTTAAATCTGTTTCATTTATTTTCTTAAGCTTGTTTCTGGTTTGTCTTTGCTATAGTATTTAAGGGTTTAGGCCTAAAGATTACATCTTCATTGTAGTAAAACACTTTACAAAATAAATCAACTAGACTTAGTAAACACCAATTATTTTTGAAATGTTTTGTAAAAAATCAGGATTGCTTTGTGACATCAGATTTTCTTTTAGGAATAATTTGATTTTATGTTAAAATAGACTATATAGAAGAAAGGCCAAGGTACAGAGGAATGGCAAAATTAATAGACAATCAATTGTTATACTTCTACTAAAAAGTGAGTTGCAAAGACTACAACTAAATTTTAAAGTTGTTGCGTTATATATCGAGATTTTATGAGTTTCAATTATTTTATTGTGCGTTCACAATATGTCTCCTTGCATTTTTCTGGAGTTCAATTGAAACTAAATCCACTTTAAGGTTTATGTGTAAGACTTTAAATCTGACTGATGGTGCATCGACATTATTCCTCAGAGAACTAAACCTAAACCTTAGTATAATTTTAGCATTGATCGGTTTGGTACAATTTCAAAGTTGAATAATTGTTCCATATCGGTTGATTTTTGATAGAACAGAGTATGCAAAATAACAAAGCAATACAAAAAAGCTTAAATATGAATGAAAATATATTGGAAGGTTTATTAAAAATATTTAAAGCCCAGCTCTTCGTTACTTCTATGAGCTATTCTATAAGCTTCCTTGAAAAACTTGTAATGATAACCCATTTTTGCTCGTGGCTCTTGACAAAGCTGTGTTTAACTATTCAAGTGTAATGGCTGCGGCAAATGCAGTCTGCCCTTGATCTTTGGTGACTTCATAGTTCCACCACAATTAATCAAGTGCCATTGCAGTTTAACTTTTTGGATTTATATTTGTGTAACATTATGTTGCAGCAACTGATTTTCAGAGTTACTTTATTAGATAGCAATCACATATGTGTCACTGAGTTTAAAAACTCAACAGTGTATTGCATCCATTTTTCTTCATTTTGACTATTAGAAATTGAACCCAAGACCGAGTAGGATTTCTCTTCTCCATAAAGTTGACCAAGGTACAAACGTTACTCTTAATTGTATTTTCATTGTTAGACCTTCTTTATTTACACGCAAATGTTTATGATCAATTTCAATTCTTAAAAATTATTATAACTTGCTGCAAAGGCTCGATTACCTTAATGCGATTTCCGTATACGACAACTGGATCCTGTTGTCTAAAATCACCTCCAACAATAATGCTTATTTATTTACGGAGCAGATCTTTCAAATTTCTATCAACAGTGACAAAAATCTGATCGGTGCACATAGAAATTTCTACCAAGATAATCGTAATCGTATTCAGTAACATTTTCCATTCATAAGATTGCTGTCGTATATTTGAAACAGTTGTTTTGTCAATCTTCAAAGGATTCTGAAAACCAAAATGTAAGGTTTGACCGTTATTTAACAAAGTACTAGTACGTCAAGTAGAATCATTAGCTTTCACTCGATCCCCTCACGAAATAATGGCTGCAGTCAGGGTTTTGTATAAATTCGTGTTTCCTGAACCACCTGTTTTAGACAGAAACAAACACTCCTTCTTTATACTATTGTTTTAGCTACCATAAACTGAATTTATAATAAGGTCGAAACATTATTTTGTTTTTCTTTAAAGAGAGGATTAAGTTGATTCAACACATGTTCGTTGGAAATAATGTCATCAATACTCTTGATGGTAATAAATTTCAGGGATCGCAATTCAAAATATGTACAAGTTTTCAGAAAATGAATGATATTATGTTCTGGAACCATATTTGCATACCATACATGATCGTCTTGTCGCTTCCGTTTGGTCTGCTCTGATATCCTTAGAGGTAACGTTTGTCGTTGTTCTGGATTTATGCATGTGTACCTTTCACGTTCGCGCTGTATGTTTCCCTTCCAGCTGCTCTGGTGTTATTATGACATGAAAAACTGTACTAATTAATTTATGCCCAGATTATTAATTAACCGAAAATAAGTTTGAATAATTTAATAGTTAAAATAAAGAACTAATTTACAAATTTTTCGCAAAATTCTAAACAACTACCTCGTCATATTGACAATGACAATTTATGTTCAACTGATTCAATTTATAAAACTGATTGCAAGCAGCAGTTCATTTTAAAAAATAATTTTGAATCGTGACGTTCAAGCAAATTTCTCTAAAAGTCAATCAGTTGAACAACCAACTTCTTAATTCATAAATTAAGTTATTTTAAAACATTTTTGGAGATTGTGTATGGTGTTATAAAAAAGAACATAATTGATTTTGAAAAAAAAATTGAAGTTAAAATTGAAAAATTCGTTGCAAAAATAAAATGGGCGATCTGTAATTTTTTTGAAACGGCGCAGAAAGATTGTGTTTGACAATCCGTAAAGTCGGTAACACATGGTGAGATACGGTACGGTCCAGTGTAATTGAGATTAAACCTTAAGCCGGTTAGGCTGTTAACTTGTATTTTTGAAACCGGGCATTAGACTTTTGAATAAAATTTAAAATAAAAATTAATAAATGTTCATTGAATATACTTCGAACTCCTAAAAAATATATGGTCACCTTATATATAACTGTCAAAATATTTTTTGAGTGGTTGCTTTTTTATTAAACAGTTTGATTTTAAATTTAGGTCTAATACTCGGTTCATGATATCGGAAAAAATACTATGGTATTGTGGTGGTCTCTTTTATTGATAATTTTGCGACATTTTTTTAATCAAAGTCGATATTTTTAACTCGATACTTGCAAAAAGAAGGAGTTATATTAAGTTAAAGCAATTCTATGCATAAAAAGTAGGTGCACATTGAAATAAAACATAATTTACAAAACGATATACGGAAAAGTTGGCTTAAATCCAGTTGATTTGATTTTAAACCCTGACATATTTTGTAAATTACCACAAAAATCATGAAAATCTTGAAATTTTGTCACAATGTCAAAAAAGCAGTTTTTTTCAAAAATATAGCTTGTGTGTTGCGTAAAAAAAGGCTTTTTCGCGGTAGTTGTTGCTTTTTGAATGGTCTCGTCTCTTTAAAATAAGGAAAACTCTGATGCAGGTTTGCATCAACAAAATAATACTGACATGCATACATCATTTTATTGGCACTTGAAAATTGATATTTTCTTCAAATAGGTTCTAATTTGTATTCTTATGGAATGGTTTTGGATATATGTCTTTTTTAATGTCACGATACCAGTAGAGTGATTTGATGTAGTTTTTTATTCACATTTAATTATCAGACATTCCGTTTGCTTTACTGCTCTTTTCCTCTTAGTTTTGTAATTCTAGAGCCCTAATCATGTTTTTTTGTTTTTAAGTCACTGCGTATAATAAACCATCTTCACAAGAAATAAAATTTTTATTTGTATTCTTTCTTGTATAAGTGATAGCAAGCGAAAGTAAACAGCAGAAATATTTATTTCTTTGTTTATATAGTTAGAAATTTTGGTTGTGGTCAAATCTGTTTAAACTTTTTATTTTTCATGGTGTTTATAATCATTAATGATTTCATTTATTTTATTAATGAAATCATTGATTAGGTACAACTACGATGCCATAGCTTGGATGGGCAAAAGTAACAGAAAAATAATGGTTGGTTACTAACACCTAATGTTTAATTCTACTTATGTATCGGAGGCTACACGAAATTTTATTTAAATCAAAGCCTACTGAGATTCTATAGTTAAACCAAAGAAGGTTTTAATTTATGCAACGTAAGGGGCAAACCTAAACTAAACAATATAGACCTGAATGATTACTGTTATTTTCGAATCGATTAGATTGGTCATGCTATTCAGAACCAAAAATAGCTGCTTTTCGTTTCTTCCATTCCATTTCTTTGTCATAAGCTCGAAGTTGTTAAGGTAATGTTCGTCGAATCCCTGTAAGTCCGTTCGGTGAAGGCCTATTCTGTTTGTGAAGCAAATAATGTTTAACTCCAAAAGTCTTCAAAATTTATAAGATGGCAATTTGTTGCTGAAAAAGAGAAGTCTGTTTTGTTTTCGTAATGACTTTGATAGTTTATGGTGTAAAGCATTGATCACAGACTGCTTGTCAAATTTTTGGTTTTAGATTTTTAAGGTTTTGATGAAATCTTTTTTAACTTAGCCATTATTAATAACTTTAGTTGTTGTCTTTTGGTGATCTTGGCTTATTTTGCGCTATCTCAAAGGTTTTATCCTTGGTTATTCTATTTATTAAACGCAATGAGTTTTATTTTATTTTGAAATTATTGTACGGTTTCTTATTTTTGGTTTCTTATTATATTCATATCCACTTATATTCACATGAGCTGTTATTTTTTTACAATTAATGCGTGTTGTTGTTGTGTTTCTGTCTAATGTGTGTCAGTTCGTAAGACTCTTACATTGCATCACGCCCGTTTATAAACTGCATTTATAATCTTCATTGATAATCTTTACCACCAACTACAACAATAGGCGATAGAGGATTTTCTTCTTAGGGTTAATATTTGTTTTGCAAAGCTTTTCATTACGGTTTTTTCATTACTGATGGTGATTGGTGTGGCTTGTCCAATATTATTCTGATGAAAATTCCACTTGTCTTTTTTTTCGAGGGTTGGTTTCCTTTCAATGCTCAAGTTCTGCAGGTGACCTTATCTATTGAGTTACTCTTTCAATCTCTTCCTCATCTGTGTGGTATTTTTTTACTTTCCTATTAATTTTAATTATCAATACTTACCATGTTCGACTATTCGAAAATGCATTTATACATAAATATTTCTAATGCTGGTATCTATAGTTATTTTTATCTCGCCCAAAATTTGGATATGCAATTAAGCAAAAGTTGACTCTTTATTGAGATATTATTTAGAATTTTTGATTCACAACACTAACACATCACTAATAATTTTGTTAAAACTAATGAAAATATTTAATTTTTGTTTTTTCATCATTTTTAAACAAAGGAGTAGGTAACCATCGCCTCCTGTTTTAAAGATAAAATAAATTTTACTTGTCTAAGAAGGGAACAACTTTTTATCAATATTTATATATATTTAAGTGGTTTGTAACATTTTTCGATCGTGAGTTTTATTCAGCATTGACCAATTATCCTCATTGGCGCAGTTTTGTATTTTTCCAGGTGTTCTTTAATAGTATTTTTGTAATAAAATCTTATAAATTGAAGCAACAATTTCAATTTGTTACGTTGTCAGTCCAACGAATAATTTTACACACAATTGATTTTTAAGTCATGGACTTAATAACTATTTGATGAATTTAAAGCACTTAAATTTAGCCAAACCAAAACTATCTACAAAATAATCTAAATACAGGTATGTACATATAAGGCAGTGCAAATATTGTTCACTTTAAATAAGAGTAGTCAGAGGAGAACCGAGTTTCTTCAATTTGTTTATTATTCAAAAACTTCTTAAAACACTATCATGAGTTTTAGTGGAAGTTACCAAACTAAAGCTTCCGAGCCAAATTTTTAAACCGGGGAACGTGGATTAATTATCCCACTATGACAGAAATGTAAATAAGATGCCAACAAAAATATTATAAATGTTTACTCGAAAATATAAAATGAATCCTAATTAATTTTCAAATTAATTTACAGTACATATAATAATTTAATAATGAAATATTATACAAAATGTTGAAAATGACATTTCATATCTACTTGGAGACTATCAGTGCATATTGATTACAAATCATATCAATACCAAACTACATACAAAGTATGAGAACGTATCACTATATTTTGATATAATTATGTTTTGTAATTAAAACAAAAAATTTAAAAAAATTTAACGTATAAAATTTAATAATAAAATAAAAAGAAAAAAAATGAATAATAAAATTACAATAATTTTAATTATAATTAATTTGTTGCTCTCAAAATATGTAACTAAATCAACCATAATGTCGTACTCAATGTTCTTTAACAACAATAATTACGATAACGATGATGATGATGAGGATGAGAATATACATAATACAAGGAATCCTAACAATCATAGTAATAGCAATCATAATAATAATAATAGTAAAAATAATAATAGTGATAATAGTAATAATAGTTATTTTTTAAGTGATTCTGTGAATAATAATAGTAATAATAGTAATTTTTTCAATTTAATGAAACAATCAAAGTACTACAAAACTTTAAATTTTAATTACGATGATTTTAATTTAGATAATAATTATTGGAATTTTTATCATCATTTGGATAAACGGCTCGAAAATGAGCACCAAATACATCATTCACATCGCCATCATCAGCATCTTCATCATCAAAATCATAATAGTCATCCGCATAGACATCGTCATAATGGATATCAGTATTTTAGTAATAAAAAATTGCGTTCGGTTCCCGACATGTTTATCGAGAGTGATGATCATGTGGGTACAATTCATTGGCCGGTTAAAAAAGAGGCGATAATCGAAGGTGATGTACTACTCGGTGGCTTAATGATGGTGCACGAGCGTGAGGATACAATGTCGTGTGGCCCGATTATGCCACAGGGTGGTGTACAAGCATTAGAAACTATGTTGTATACAATCGATCGTGTTAATCGTGAAAGGTTGTTGCCTAATATATCGATTGGTGCCCTAATACTAGACGATTGTGATAAAGATACGTATGGATTAGAAATGGCGGTGGACTTTATAAAAGGTAAGAAATATTATTTGTTATTATAGTAAATATGTAAAATTCTATCAGATCAAAATTAATGTTACAAAATGTTTACGATATTATAGGGTCCTAAAATTTTAAAATATACTAATCATAAATGGTTAATCTTCAAATAAAATTTATTCCCAAAAATCTTAATAATAATTAATTTTTAATGCATGGTGTGGTAAACTATAGATACAATGGCCATTGCTGAACTATTTCAAATTAAATCATGTGTAGTAATTCAGCGCTAATATTTAAATAATTTCCAGTTACTTGCAATCGGATTGTAAAAGTTTTTGATCAAATGATTGTTATGATTTGATCAAATTTTATTGAAAATGTTAATGATCTGCAAACCGAAGTAATCTAAAAGCGTGTTTAAAAATCGATGATACATTCTGTTTACACATAAATGATTGGAAGACATGTTGTCTAGAACTTTCTTACAGTTTCTATACTCTAATTAAAGCAATATTCCATATATTGATTTTCCACTGTGCTATGAAATTAAACATAAATCAGCAGCCTGCACTTAATCTTGAATAATTTATTGATTATTGATTTTAATTTGTGCTCCATGTTTTTGCTAGTAGCGCTTACTTAAAGTATATTAACACAGAACTGAAACTTACTCAAACTACGTCATATTTTTTATTTGGAAAAAAATCATATCCTGCCTTAAAATCAGTTCCTTAAAGAAACCAATTATATTCAGTCAGGTTGGGTTGCAATATACACAATCAGTAAATTGCATTGCAGCCAACTGTTTTCTGATTTCCGAATATTTGACACCTAGGTATTAAATATTCATTGAATTCTAAAACCATAATATTTGTCTATATCTATCGGTTTGGGCTTAACAAACACACCATATTTCATTGAAGAGCTTTCAGTACTTTTTAATCAATTAACGCACAATTTATCTATTACGACTGGCGAACTGCGTTTGATTGTTCAGGTATATCTGATGCTTTTGATAATTTTATAAAGATTTTTCGTGGCTTTTTAATAGTTTGTGTTTTGAGGATTTCAATTAGTGGCTCTATTAAGCTTAATCCTTCAATGTTGAATCATTTGCTTTCCTTATTACGTAAGAGAAATAAGTTCTGCCTACTTGCCAAAAACACCTTTTAAAATTCGAAACTAGAAATATTAAGTTCAAAACTATATGTGTTTAGTTAATTACAGAATAACTGCTACCGAAAAGAAGTACTACACTATGGTTTTTCAAAAAAGTGGCAAAGACGCTCGTAAAAATTAAAATTAATTAAAAATTAAAATTAATCAAAAATTAGTGGCAATCTGATCAAGCTGATATTCATACGATCATTGACGAAACAGGTTCGAATGCTATTGATTTTTATATGTGGTTGCAAACAAATTTAATGCAAAAATGGCAATCTAATCAATAGTTTCTTTCTCTCGCCAGTTACCTCTGCAGTAACCCCAGAGTATATGGTATTATTAACACGTCAAAATTTTTAACCGCCCGATTTTTGATTAAGACAAACAGTCTTATCAAGAAGCTGCCTTACTACTTGGTAGAAATTCTGTGATCTGTCTCATATTCTCAATTTAAGCGTTAACTCAAATGTTTTTACCCTCTATTAAAACCTGGTAGTAGTAATTCCTATTTGCAATAATAATGATAAATCATATCTTATTAATTATCGCCCAATCCTGCTTTCATTAAGATTTTAATAAAAACATTAATAACATTAATAACAATTGTATGAGGAACAATTGTTGTACCAGTACTGAGCTTTTAAGAATGCCATAAATTGGGGTTACTGATATTTTTACAATTATTTTTACAACTTGGCGGCGATTACCTCTAAAACCTAAATTAAGCAATTCAAAATTATATCTCTAAAACCTAAATTAAGGAATTTGCTCAGAAGTAAGCGATGATCAACTGTGTCAAATTCTTTAGAAATATCAAGAAATGTTGATGTTGGTTTATGCAGTAAACTCAAATTAGCTGCAATGTAGCAGTTTAATTCTAACAAGATAACTAATTAGCCTACGTTTAATAATTTTCCCAAATAGCTTGGAGATTAGGCTTAGAAAAGCTATATGCCTATAATTGTATAACTATAGTTCATCATATTTTTTATAAACCAAACCGCAATTACAACTACTAGCTTTAAAATATCAAAAAATATACCATTGGGTACTTGTCAAACTAAAAAGAAATCTGTTAAAAACCAGGAACAGTTCCCAACCAATATGTAACCAAAGCCGTCTAAACCTTAAGAAGGCTTAATTTCTAATTTGTTAATCTCGGACATGATTAAGAATAAAAGTTGAACTTACATTGTTTAGTTCCGAGATTATTTCAGATGGCGCATTTAGGAAAAATATATTGAACTCAGCACATAAGTTCAAAATTTGTGAAATTCGCAGCTCAGAATTTTTAATGGTGGTTTTAGACTGATGTTTACATATTTCGGTTATTAGGTAGAAAGAGATTTTCTACCTAAACATCGTCAGTAACATTCAATGTAAGTTTCGAATTAGTATGGTCCGATTCAAATTTCATTTATAGTTCCTAGTTTTGACTGATTTAAGAGGAAGGCACCAATCGCAGAGATCGTTGTTATTATTATTTTCCATATAATCTTGTAAGTGACAAATGATTTGGCATTATGAATTTACTGTATATATATATAAATATATCATAAATATCCTATGCCCGTTTTTTTACAGTTTGTGAACACAAAATGAAAGGATAATATCTCTATTCAAATTCGGTGTAACGATCGATACTATTTCTTTGGCATTCATTTAAGGGTTAATGTCATTTAAGGGTTAATGTATTTGAACTATTTTTGATGGCTTTCTAAAAGGATTATAAGGACCTTAATTAGTTCTGTGGTAACGAGTTTGAATAAAGCATCAAACAAGCGATGTGCCTTCTGTGGACGTATATGTAATTTTTACAGATAAATAATAAAGCAAACTACGTGATTTTGCTACGTACCAGCACGAAAATCTTGTATAATTTTTCTCTTGAAGTTACCGTTCTACTTATTTTCCGCCATTTTAGAAAAATGCAGTTCCTGTATTAAAAAAAAAATCCTGAGCTTACGTGGCAACGGTTAACCAAGTTTACATTTAGCAATGAGAGTAACATTTGAGAGAATTTCAAATAATAAGAGAATTTCAAATCACAATATTTTGCGAAAAAAAAATTGATTCGTAGTTGCAAATGTTTTAATTTTTTTTTTTAAATTGTTTAAGTAATCCGAAAAAGTTGCAAATGTTTTATTCGATACTGTTTATCATAATTTAGATTAAAATTGATTTTTCGTTTGTTTTTAAGCAAATAAATTTAAAATCTATCTTTTAAAACTTCACGAGTTCGATATTTGGACGTTTCACTTCATTTTTTTAGTACCACTGATTGGGGACTTCGCATGTATAATAATTCTGTTTTAATTTTTTTATATTCAGTTAAATTTTTTGTGAAAAAAATTAAAATATTACAACAAAGATTGTTAATAGTTTTTAAAAAATATTATTACCTATTGATAGCGAGTTACTTTTAGGTGTCTGCTTTGTTTGAGTAAGTGCTCTCATCAGGAAATCCATTTAAAAATGTTGAGAGTTTCCGAATTTGGTATTTGAATTTATTATATAAAATACCAATCGGGGGTTTATAACCCCTATGTAAAAAGTATGTATTTTGAAAATAATATATATAATAGTTTAAATTAACTAAATTTTCTTAGAAAATGTTTAATTTACTATACTTTCTCCTTCAAATTATGAAACTATATCTTTCGCAATAGTTTGAATTTTTTTCGTAGTTGGTTTAACATTTTTTATAACTAAATAATACTTTACCACCAAAAGTACACAAGTTTCCTTTATACCGGTTGTCAATAAAATTGTTTTGTGTAAAAAAATCGTTTAATGCATTTTCCGCCTTCAGTACGATCCAGAATATGTTGAATCGGCTAAAAAATTCAAACAATTAACAAATACAATAGAACCTAAAGTAATTTATAAATGTAATATTACCAAAAAATTAAAATTATTGTTGTTATCGGTGCTTATTAAATTTGCAGTTGAAAACTGCGGATCCGACTTGCTTCGAGAATCTATCGAACACAATAATTGTTTTTGGTAGACGGTATCTTTAGTTTCTTTTTGCCATGAAACGATACAATTTTTCAAATAAACATCTTGGTCTCGAAGAGTTAAGGACATCACTCATTTGTTGACAGTTGGTTTGAAAAACAGCAGTATTTATTACAGCAGTAAGCTACATCTTAAATGGTTAATATATTTGATTCAATAGAATTTATAAATGTTCCTTGATGTGTATTTTTATGCTGGTTACTTGATGGTGTTGCCACATAAATATTTTGTCACTTTCTGATAAAAGTTTATAAGATACACAGTGATTGCTTTGCTTTTTTTACTACTAAATAAGGTATATTTTCTAGATGATGAATAAATATCCCATTAATTTTATATACAGGGTGGCTGAGACCAAATGTTACTGACTTCACTCTGCTGTCATTTGTGTAGTTGTCATTTTCGCGCGTCAATTTTTTGATAGATTGAAGTTTGGTTAGTTGTTTACATGTGGTCAACAAATAATTGTTCTAAATTAATATCTTAATAAAAAAAAAACGTAATGGAATTCAAACGTAATAGTGTAATTGCACTGTATTTGGGTGGAAATTCACAAACAGCAGTAGTTCGTCAGCTCCAGCATTTGAATGTGAATAAAATGTTTGTGTATCGAACCATAACTCGATACAACGAAACTGGTAGCATCGCTAAACGCAACAAAGGCCGTCCTAAAAAGATAGCAACATTAAAGAAATGATACGAAGAAACGAATCCAACGAAATCCTCGTCAAAGTGCCAATCAATTAGCCGCACATCTACATGTTTCACGATACAGCATTTAAACCATATTGAAAAATGAACTCCACTTGAAGCCCTACAAGATACAAAAAGTTCAAGATCTTATGGAGGCACAAAAAAAGTTAGGCTTGAAAGAACACGAGCATTGAAGACCTTGGCCGAACGTGATGAGATTCCAAAAATTGTCTTTTCTGAGGAGAACATTTTTACCGTTCAACAGTATGTGAATAAACAAAATGATCGTGTTTGGTTAGAGCACAAGTCCAACGATAATTTGGACACAAGACTTGCCATGCGCAAGCAATCACCAGCTTATGTTATGGTTTGGGCTGTAGTTACTGCAGATGGACGCACTCCTCTGGTTTTTATCGAACATGGAGTCAAGGTAAACCAAGAGGTGTACCGCCAAAAGATCCTAAACGATGCTTTGCTACCTTGGGCACGTAAACACCTTGGTACGAACCGTTAGACATTCCAACAGGACTCGGCTCCGTCACACAAAGCTCGAACGACACAGCAATTTTTACAAAATTGCGTTCCGCGGCTGATTTTGTCGAAAGAATGGCCACCACATTCACCAGACTTGAATCCCATGGATTTCTCCATATGGTCCATTTTGGAGAGTAAGGTGTCCACTAAAAAATACGAAAGTGTTGATGCATTGAAGTCAACTCTTGTTCGAGAATGGAATAAAATTCCGCAAGCCCACATTCGGTCAGCATGCAATGCTTTCTATGGAAGACTGAATCAAATAATCAGAGCCAAAGGAGGTCATATCGAGCAGTAACATGTGTTTCATAAAATGTAATATGTTTTCAACATATTCCACGAAATTTCAATAAAAAATAATCAAAATTAAAAAAATTATAGCGTTTTCATTTGGTAACACTTGGTCTCAGCCACCCTGTATTTCAACATTTAAATAACTTCATCTATTTAAAAAGTGATTGATAACAGTTGTATAAAACTTAAATTCTGAAATAATAAAATCATAGCGACTGAAGTTATTTAAAGTGTTAAATTACGTTCACCAAATTAAAATATTTTACAATGTGGAGCAAAGAGTAGATAAGCAAATTTCAATTGGCATTTAATGGCTATACTCAAAGTTATATTTTTTCGGTTTGATACATTTTTTGCATATGATTTAAGTTCAAAATGTTTAGCTACGTAAAAAATAAATTAGCAATCAATTTTTTTAGAGGACAGGATTGTTTAATTAGTCTTGGGTAATGGATTAAAAAATTATGCTTTAGTATTACCAAATAGTCTTACATACTTTTCATTGTGTTTTTTTATCTGTTTTGTTAGCACATTAAGCAAGAAGTCATTAAATTTAGTTGAAAGGAAAATATCAACCAGTTCCACTAACTCACAGAAAAATAATCAGACTTCGTCATTTTGTGGAATAAGATGTCAAAGGCAAAAAATGTAAAACATTTCAATTTATTTGGTTTTCTTTTATGTTTTTAGAAATGTTTCTCATTTCATTCAAGCCATATGGAAATGTGGATTTTAACTTATTAAGTAATTCTTAACTTAAATATTTCTTTTTATAAATTAAGTCATATAAAGATAAATCATAACGACAAATACCTTCAAAAATGTCGTGCATTAATTAGATCAGCAGAAAAATTGTACGCAACATTAAACGAAGGAATTTTATTTAAAATTGAGTCTTTGGTTATTCCAAATTATTCCATTACTTCTAATGGCGTAAACATTGAAATGTCATATCCAAATTCTTTAACAAATCGAGCACTTATTAAACCACCAACGTGAATGTCTTGCAATTTTGAAGTAGATTTTAGTATTTGAAAGCTAAATCCTTGTAACTGCATGAAATCCAGCATGAGCTCCAAGTGGATTGTTTATTTCAAAATCGTTCACATAAAGAAAAAAAGAGGAATTTAAATTTTACGTTTTTCTTTCCAAAGATTTCCTTGAACGAAGTGAGATAAAAAAGTGTTATCGTTTTATAATTTATTCATATTTTTAACAGCAAACTCAAAAGTACCCTCTGATTCAAAATTTTTTCTGAATTGAAATGTTAAAGGAAACATAATGCCTTTGCAGCTTGTTTCTTTTAAAATTGGAATGCCATTTTGATAAACCTCACCAATTTCATCGTCTAAAGAGAATTGTAAAACATTTAGAAAAATATTATTTTCTTTTAAATATTGAATAAATTTGTATTCACTGTAAATGTTTTCGAAATCATGAAATATATTGAATATCTGTTTAAAGGTATCTAAATAAGAGTGAGGGGCAGTTAGATTTTCTACAATATTCGAAATAATATTATTTAAGTTGTTTTACCGGCTGAACTATACACTCAACCATATGTGTCTGAATGCCCATAACATATTTTCTTGGTAAATTATTTTTGTTATGCAATGCAAAAATGGTATAAATGTTAGTGGTGGCTTTGGAAATTGAGAAAGCAATGTTTGCTGCTTTTGAACATTATCTTGCGTAATGTTCGTGTCAATTGAGCTGGAACTATTAATTGCTCTCACACTATTTATTGGAACAATATTTATTTCCACACTATTTATTGGGGTTAATCTAGGATTTTGATTTTCTGTGATAAGGCTAGCTTGTACATTATTGGTTTTATGTTTATGTAAAATGTGTATTTTGAATGAATGTATTTTGCATAAACAAACCATTACTTTTTAATGAATGGAATAGTTTTAAATGCGCTATGAATCTAGCAATCGTTTTTTTGAAAAATTGACAGAGAAAGTGCTTAATACATATTAAAATTAATAGATAGATCTATTTATAAAATAAACTTAAACAAACCTAATTTGTCACTAAAAATTATTTAATATTAAATTTACCAATAAACTCTTTCAAAAATGATTTGAATTGATTTCTCATTGACCAACTTTAACCAAGTTTAAAATTAGCAATGAGAGAAACAATTCAGAGAATTCCGATTAATTCACACGTAAGAATATTTTGTGGAAATAAAAAACAAATTGTACTCGCAAATGTTTAATTTTTTTTTATATTGATTAAGTAAGCCGAAAAAGTTGCAAATGTTTTATTATTCGATATTGTATATCATAGTTTAGTTTAAAATAGATTTTTCGTTGGTTTTAAGCAAACAAATTTAAAATCTGTCTGCGAGACTCAACCTATGCTGATTAGCGTTAACAACAAATAATCTTAATTATGATGATTAACAAATTGCTATATTTTGGTTAGCTTTGAGTCAATCTTATGTAAATTTCATAACTGTATCAACTGTATTTGCTAGCAAGTTAGCTTATTACAGGAAAGCTTTAATAAAGTTTCAAGGTATCCAAAAGGTGTAAGAGGCGTGTAAACAAATACTCTTTTGGATTTTGTATTGTGTGGTTACTAGAAATAACTAGTTTCATGGCTCTTCTAATTTATTGCAACATATAAAGAAAAAGTGCCTATTTAACCAATTTTAGAGCATAATGTTATCGGTTGTGCTTTTGAATAAAAAAACATTGTAAAAAAATAGCTAATTTAACATTAAAGCGTAAAATTAAATTAAATTAAAGCATTTAAAATTTGTATACTCTAAGCGAATGCTAAACATTTAAGAGTTGAGTATGCAAAAGTAACATGAACATAGGCGATTACTTCATACCATTTAATAAGCTATTTACATTAACCTTAAGTGGGGTTAAAGTATTGCAAATCTTTACAGAGCTACTGTTTTTAGTGTGGTTCATTAGCTTAGTTAAACAAACAACTCCTATCTAATTTAAACTGCGAGTCAGGGAGATAACTGATAACTGACTTTTAAGCTTACACCTCGAATAGTTTTAGATCATAGTTTAAATCCTACTAGACTAGTTACTTGATCGAATATCTTCAATAACTCATTATTTACCGCCCTCACAATAAGGAATAGGATTCCGATTGAGATCAGAAATTTATACCACTTGTTAATGAAAATGTTGTGTTATTTGAATAGAAAAGGTATAGCATTATTCCACATTGGATTAGGTAAAAAGAAATAAATCTAGTGTTATATTTATAAAAAAATCATATCAGTTAAATTATGAAGTTTGGTGCTGCGGAGTTTCATTTTAGTGCGATCCTAAAATAATCCCATCTTTTTACATCATCTATTATTTTACATTTAGGTTGCTTGAATGTGGTTGCTTGAAATTGCCATTATCTCATGCATCACGGCTAACTCAGCAGCGCTATCTTAATGTCAAACAAGAACGTGTGAAATCACCATCATCGTGCGCTTTATGGCTTACTTAGTTGTGTCAAACTGACGTTGAACGACGTCATGATGTGTCGCCAATACCTCACGAGTATCGATTTGTGATCTAACGCGCAATCAACACCACTATCAGTGGAAGAGTTTAATGCAAGGTTTGCCACAAGAATGGTTATGCAAATCAAATGTTACCTGCATCAGATTTTCTTCCACGTGAGCTATCAAAGAAAATCTCATTGTTTTTGTGTCTAACGAAGCCAATTTATTTTATTCCAAATAAATCTATTACCATCCCGGTCTACTTTACATTACATAAATTTGGATTTTAACACGAGAGAAACGTTTACAAAATGTTCTTGAATAATTTCAATTACTTGAAATTTATTTCTAGATCCAATTGTCCTGACGATATTGTACCAATCATGCGGATGATGGATATGCAATGTCGTTCTTTTCTTTTCTCTTTAAATAAGAGCATGGTCGGCATTGCATTCAATATATGCATATGTCCCACTACTAAAAATTTATGAACTAATTATAAATTAGGATTCTTTTGTAAAGCAAATAAAAACATTGTGGCAACGAAATAATTACGATTTTGCCCAGCGCACGAGTCACTTTACATAATAATATGCTTTTGTTTCGGAGGTAAACTTGTTATATGATAACAGAATGGTTGATTTGTATATAAACGGAACCGTTTTATTTTGTGATCTCGTTGTTCTGCTTTTTGGTTCAGTAGGCCTAGTCAGCATCTTTATGATGTTTTTGTTGCTCAAACTTTAATAATTTCATTTCTTTGCCAGTTGCCAAGCCTATTGTTGTTTGGAGCACATCACATGTGTTGCAGGTATCAGCCTTTGGAGGTTTAAATTTCAAGTTCAATTCTTTAAACATTTCGGAATATTTAGACAACGATAAACGATTTTCATATAATTCCGTATTCATGTGGTATTCAATAACGATCAAAATTTTTTTTGTGATTTATAGCTAATTGTTTCTAAACATTTATTTCTGCAGGATTTAAAAGCTTTGCAAGTTTTCTGACGCATCAGCTTACCTGTGTCAGTTGTGTGGGCTTGCCCACTGGTTCTTTTCAGTTGTCTGAACTTCCGACTACCTCTCCACTGTTCTTAAATGCTTATATTCGCATTCGCACTCATCCGCATCCGCTTAAACAATTAGTCACCTTGCCAGTCAAGAAACTCAAATAAGTCCGACTAATTAAATAATTCGGTGTTTGCGATATAACATTACAGTATACTCTAACACAGGGCAAGAGTTATATCAAAACCAACACGAATGTATATACTATAGGAGATATTGATAATATCAATGATTTTAATAATATTAATATAGGAGTTTTTGATAATACACAACCAAAACCGTCTTTATTTCTCTTTGCTAAAAATATAAATTCTTTGATTGTGTTGCAAATGTCGGTATATAATTACGAATAAGGTTAAAAAAAACCATCTAGCGGTAAACTGAGAAAATTAAAATTTAAAATATACACGTACGTATAACACAAATACATTGATCCATTTAACGTGTTTATGAATCTGTGATACGGTCTGCGGATGCATTTGGAAATACTGGCTCGAATATTGCAGATAAATCCGGATGTCTTGCGGATTGGCGAAAAAACAAATAAGATCCGCATCCGATCTGCATCCGCCAAGTGTAAAGCGGATACATCCGATATTATCTGCAAATAGCGGATATTGGCGAACATCCACGGATAAACTCATCCAATGCAGGGCTCTAGTAGATATAGATAATGATATGTTCGACTTACTGTTCATCCGATCTCAACGACCCCTGACTTCGATTATTTTTAAAGAAAGTTTATAAAAATACTAAGAGGTATAATTTGGTTAAATGAAATCGTTAAACTTGTTTTTTGGGTCTAGTTAATAATTATTGTTGCAATATCCTGAAGTACAACGATTTTCATCCCAATACATTCCAGAGTGTAAGAAAGAAACCTTTGTGCAAAAGAAATCGATATTTGATTTTTTCTTCCAGAAGTTATAATTAAATAGCATATGCACATGACTACACTGTAAGTTAATATTCAGTTACATTATATATTAAAAATATACGCCACCAAGTTTTGGACAACATAACAAAATTAAAGCCGTAAATTGTATAAAAAAAACTTTTTTTTCTACACCACCGAACAAACGATATTCTGCTTTGCGTCAACTATATAAGTATAAGAAAAAAAAACACAATTCTGCATAAGAAAATCATCTTTATGGTGGTAAATTATTAAACAACAACAACGAAATAATTTTCCCCATAATTTCTGTTTCAGTTTTTCGCTTTGGCAAAAGATAAACCAAAACTTATTTCGTTGTTGTTGTCGTCTAAAATTTACTTACAAAAAGAAAGTTTTCCGTTGTTGACTTAAAGCTTTTATCGTTCCAGTTAATTTTTTGTTTTGTTTTTATTTTGTATAAAAGATTATGTAGGAAGGAGTATTTCCCTTATGTTTACTTTACAAGAACTAAATATAATATTTTTCGTGATAATGATGGTAATAAAAATCATAAATGTATCCATGAGATTTTAGCATACTTTTTTTTTTGCTTGCTGTTGTTTATTATTCAAAAGTTGTGCCTTAAAAGTTCTCTTTGATGTTGGGCAGAGCGGAAATATTTTTTTAATTTTAATGATGACACAAAACATATGTTTAAACTTTTTTTTTTGTATATACATAATTGGATAAGCGTTAAATAATTTTGTAAATGTGTGATGGTGTTTATTTTTGTACCTTAGAAGTTTTACTGGAATTATAACATTCTAGTATGACACCTTTAAATTGTATCCATAATATTATATTTATAAATTACCGGCTAAAAATTTGCATTGTTGCAACATATTCCGATTTATAATGTCGCAAACAAATTTATCATAAAAAACCTACAACCAAACACCATTTTCGCTTAAATTAATTTCAATTGCATGTTGAGATGTAATTACCGTTGAAACTAAATTTTGTATATTTAAAAATTATTGCTACTTGAAAATTGTTAAAATTTTATTGTAGTGATTTGTTTTTTTGTATACTTTGCAAAGTATTTTTTCAAATTTTTAAGTTGTGCACTTCATATTGTTTTGTCAGCTGGCGTTTCCCTTATTTGCTGTTTTCATGCGTGTTTTCATGCGGAAGATTTTAATTTTTTTTTAAATTTGCAATTAAAATTTGAAAATAAAAAGCTGTAATTGTAAAACTTTTGCATGTGCTGTTGTTTTAGAAAATCTATTTATTTGTTCGATTTTTTTTTAATAACATTGAGACTGCAGATTCCCATAATAGCTTATTTTGTAAAGCTAATTTACTCCAGTGTGATATTATATAATTTATTAAATATCTCTGTAATAAGCAAATACAATTGCCTAGTACTAAAATGGTCCGATTTTGGCATCATTGTTAAGATGCTACAATAAAGAAAATCAAAAACCAAATCAAATGGACATGTATGTCCCAATTTTCGAGTTAAATAATTTGCCATTAGATTAAATCGGATCGAACATTAAATCAAGAATATTAGAATATCATTAGTGCATCAAAAAGATACGTCTAATGAGGGCAATATATGGGACAACTTGAGACAGTGAATCAAGTTAACGATAATCAATTTGCATCAGTAAATCAAACCAAATTTTTCGAATCAGTTTTAAATGAAACAAAGACACAATCGGAGGTTTTAATGCAAGTATTCGTTCTAAATTAAAATACACGAAATCCAATGGAAATGCAGGAATGGTGTTCAGTATTTTACTCTTGGTTAATTTCAAGATTCACTTCAATCATTTAACAGATGACATTTTTCGTATGGGTCCTTAAACTAATGGTCCTATGACTAAAAAGCATCGTATTACAGTGATGCCAAGGACAGAGATTATCAGCATATTGTTTGAAGCTTCTACAAAAAACTAGAGCAAGAAGCAATACAGTAACAAAAGATAGGATAATAATCAAGAATACAAGAGACAGTAATGATTCTAGACCTTGGTGGCTACGAACTCCGCAAACGGTCGTCAAACCCAGTAACCTACATGATTAGCATCATTCAGTTGGAAAGTGGGAAGAGCATTCAATTTTTTAAGTAGAAGATAAAAAAAGTGTTAGATATACACTAGCAACCTGAATACAAGGTTAACAAATACACATCCAAAACTGTAATAACCAAAGGTAAATTTCTTTCAGAAGCTTTAAAAATGTTCAACTTAGTTTGATGGCTTGTACTCAAAAAAAAAAAAATGTTGTTTAATTTTTTAACTACCTTTGCCAGCTCAATATAAATTTTTTGGGTACAATGTTAGCTCAACACGGTTTATTTCATTTGTTATTCTTTACATTTCGACAGATTTGCATTTTGCAAATTTGCATTTTGTTATTTTCGTTTTTATATCATGGTAGTATTGTATATACGGGCCAAATATAAAACTTGTTTTGTTTTCCAGTTTAAAGTTTCGCAAAAGTATACGTAATCGATTACATGCACATGTCACATCGATTACATGTTTTTATTATTACTCAATTGCAACGGGATTTTACAGTAGAGCAGGGTTGCCAGATTGTCAGATGATCGTTTTTACTGTTTTTCTATTTTTGACATGTACTTTAATTTTATGAACTTCTCTGATTTCTTCAGCAATTTCTAGACCTTCGAATGTGTGTTGGACTTCTTTCATTACTATGCTTGTTGTTTTGTCTTTATCACATGTGTAAGTAGGTGGCTTCATTTTATTTGATTTTAGAATTTTGAAATTTTTTTCATGATTTTCAACGTATTATTCCAATCACAAGAGTATTTTGTTATTTTTATTGTATAACTAGAGATATTTCTTTCTTTATAATACTTCCAAGTTTAAACAATGTTTTTATACCTCGTATGATCACGTTGTTCTAGTGAATTATATGTTGGAAGTAAAGCAAATTTCGTTTAGACACCTTAGGTGCGTTATAATTTTTTAAAATAAAAATTTTAACCTAATTGGTCGAAGTGACCGAATTTTTAATTTAAATATCAAATATAATTCGTACGTTCTCATTAATATAAAGCAAATGTCGCCTTTATTTAAACAATATCTAAGTTACGCCATAGATTAATATATAATAAAGATGGCCAATACACAAGCAACAAAAATGTATATCTAGAAAAAATTACAAAAAAAGTAAAAACAAAAAGAAGAAACGATTTTTCTTGGTTACTGTATAATGAAAGTTAGTAAAATATGCATTCGGCAAAAATGCATATTTTAAAATGTACTTTGTACATTTTTATTTAAAATATTGGTACCCGTCAACATATTAGAGGTACATGGGTACTTACTTGTATTTTTTGTTCTAATTGGAACATATTTTTATAATTTGTATATCTTAATCTATGGTTACGCTGATATAAAGGTTAACTTTTTTACATTAAATTTTAAGTTTAAAAATTATTTTCTAAGTTCTTCAAAAAACTTAAAGCAATCAATTTGGAACATCATATGTAAGATAAAGCTTTTTCAAGGTTTTTTTGTAGCAGTCGTGGGATAGGTGGAAACCGATATGCGATGTTGAATGGTTTGGCCAATCTGTTTACAGGATTATTAACAATGGAAAGTGGAATAATGTTCTTTGTTCAAAAACCGAAGATTGAGTTACATTCTGTGCGGAACATGGATTCAAATATTTTCCATTTTGTATCGTGAGTCAATGTGGCCAAGAAGGATGTTACCCATAAAAGTGGCATCCAAAACAAATGTCGAATTTTAGGGGTGCAAATTTCATTACCTTTATCTTCTTTTGGTGGTAAAAGAGCAACATTTTCAAGAAATGGTATCTCATAATTATACCAATTGGTTTTGTTTAACAGAAACCGGATTTATTTTTTCTGTCTGATTTTAATTCTTTTGTTGTGGGCTGAATATTATAAGGACTCTAGACAGTTGACGGGTACTCCACTTGAGATCTTATATTCTGCAAAATACAGAGTACATCATGTTGATAACTCTTTGAATTTACACGTCCACCTTTTTACAAAGGAAACGTTTTCGATTAAAGTAATCCCGAAACGATAATTTCATCAAAAATTGGTTTTGTCCGCCATAAGCTTATTTTTACACATACGCGTAAAAACTTTAGATTTAGTTTTTTAGATTTTTTTTATTCACTTTGTCGTTTATGTCGCAGGTAGTTAGTTAATCATTTCATTTGACTTTTTCCAAGTATTATTGCAAACCTAAGTTGTGAGTGTCTGTTTAAATTGTATATGTGCCTAATGTTGATAATTTTGGTTGCTTTTTTTTAAATAAACCTATCAGCTTCGTTGGTGAAGACCAGCTCAAAAAACACTACGTTCGTTAGAAATTGTGATTTGGTTTAATTGACACGAATATTGTTTTATTGACAAATTCCTCAAGAGCAACACAATATCTTGCGAACAATACTACATCTTGTTTATATATCACTACTTGTATTGGATAGTATACAAATGGAGTTCAGCAAATAAACGAGCAACCATTCCTCGATTTTACCACACTAATTGGTAAGTGGGTCGTCATGATTACTGCAGGCAGGTGTTTCTGGAAAGTGAAGAAAACTTTCCTCATGAAATACTGGTATTTGTTAGATGCCGTTAGCGCTGATTTTTGCTGTGTTACTATGTTTTGGCTTGTTGCAGTGAGTGAAATTAGCGATTGCTGTTTTGTATTTTTTTCCTCATTTTTCTAGGTTACAGAAAGTGTGATTTAAGGGACTACTATTTAATGTACAATGAATTTTGATGTAAAACGTGTGATTCAGCGTTCTTTCACTGTCGCGTAGATGGATTACCTGAAATCGAAATAAATTAAAAAATTGAAATTTGCATGGGTTCAAAATTTTGCCAAATTAGACCTCACCAGAGCCTTTCATTTCGTTTCCATCGCTATTAAGGACGGGGGCAAAACAGCAAAAATAACCTTTTCTTTGGCACACGTTTTTTTATTTAATGTTCTAGTGAAATTTCTAACAGAGACAAAATAAAATGTTAATTTGTAAACACTTCATTACCATTGGCCTGACAAATATCACGTGGCACTCACATAAATTGGTTATGGCAACGCTTTTAGCCTACGTGATGAGTGACAAATTTCTCAACATTACAATTAATGGATTAAACAAGACAGTTGCCAAAGTACTGCAAAATAACAGCAACAAGTTTTGGAAACCAATGAAATTCTTTCATCGATTTTGGATGCCAAAACGCAAAATTTGTGATTTAATTGGGAATTACTAGCAACTTAAAAATGTTTCCAATACTCTAGTTAAACGACAACACTTACTCTAACTACTACCCATGACTCGAGCAAAACGTAAACTGAACTTAATCCAAGGACTAACCACACCATTTAGATTTTCTTATCCATTTGACCATGGATATCTAGCGTACAAACTGTACAAGAACTTATCATGCTCGCGTACGATAATGAAGTGGTAGTGAATGATTCACTACAACTACTGACAGCAAAACAAACTCAACACAACACTTTTGCGCAGCAACATGAAATACTGTGGAACGCATAAAAAGCTAACCTATTATTTCAGATTTTTTTCTCCGCTACTCGTATCCATGCTACTCGTAAATTGTCAACTGTATGCTACTTTTTTGAAGTACATTTTAGAAGTTATTTTTTCTTTTTGATATGCTTTAACTACTTAAGCCTAGTGAAAAGTAACATGCTAAGGTCTTTAGCCGTATTAGCATTAGGAACCTATATGAGTGTTATTTTCAACTGGGTTACCGTTTTTTTGTAAAATTAACATAAATTGATTTTGATTCATTTCGAGGCTTCACTAGATCCTTGTCCATTTTTTTCTAAATTGCCAGGATAACAATTGGTCACAAATTTGTTTTTCATGTGATTTTTCACTTTACTAAGAAAATTTCTTTTAAATGTCGACAGTACGATGTAGTACCCCTGCCTATATTTTCGTTATTGAACAGTGTTCGTCTTTATATTTTACTTAAAAACGTAGTTAATCTATAGAGAAAGGAAGAAGCCTCTTTTAGAATCTGATTGAATTGCCTTGGAAGAGCTCGAAGCAGTTTAATTTTCAGTCTTATATGTTATACTTTATCAAAAGATTGTGCCATACAAGAAAATACTTTACTTAGTTATAAACATATTTGTTTTCTAGCGCACCTTCAATTATGTCTGTGATTCTGCGTGGTCGTTTGCTTTAATCAAATTTTCACCCACTAATTTCCTCCATAAAATGGATTTTTAACTAAAATAAAATGAAACTTAAATAAAGTAGGTTTTGGCAAATTTACTAAAACATGTCCCTTAAACTACTAAAAACCCTTAAATATTTTTACTTTATTAGGCCATAATGTCGCTTAATTTTCCACTATAATTTACCATTATCTTAATTATATAATCCGAACTATCTTTCACGACATAAAGTTTGAAGCTATGCATTTTACGAATCCATCCACTTTTGCTATTAATGTTTTTGAAAATAATTTTAAACTTTTATCTCAAAAATATATTCTTCCAAACACTGATAAGTGTGTACACCACTCTTAAAAATGAACTGGCTTTAAATTCAAGGATACTTGTATTCATTTGACAGTGGGTGCCTGTTGCCAAAAACAATTGTAAAATAATTAAAAGATAAATTTTTGTAAAGTACTAAAATGCGAAACCTGACTCCCCAATTTATCTTCGTCTACAACAGAAACACAAAAAAATATTTTAAATTACCACTTTTTCCCTAAAACAAAACAGAAAAATTTAACGTCCAAATCTGTCATTTTGTGTATATACAAAAGATAGGAGGATTACAATTTTCTGCCGTCATTGCGAATTACTCGAAAGTTTTGTCTTAAAATTTTCGTTGGTATATAAACAACAATATCTTAGTTGTAGAGTGGTGTTGTATTATTTATCAAATTGATAAGAATCTTATATATAATTAATAGAAAGTATTTACTGTGCATGTATGACCGTATCTACACACACACACAAACACCAATCTTTGAAAATAAATCGATTTAATATATTACTTAGAGTAGTAAAGACACTAACAACCATAAATAAAAAAAAATGTAACTTAAACTTAATTGATTGCCATCAAGTAAAATCTATCTTCTTAGGAACTCTCGATATTTTTTTTAATGCTGTTCGTGTTTTTGTAAAGACATGTTCAGAAATCAATTAAATTTGTTAAAGTTGTAGATGGTAGTACGTTTTGTTTCTTAGAAACACTGTAATCTTTTCAAAAAGTCTATAATATAAATTACGTCTGTATGTTTGATATAGGTTTGACTTATACATCTCGAGGTTTATGCGAGGTACAATGATTTTCAGTTAAAAGTGGAAAAAGGCATAAACGCAGGTAATGTTATTAAAAAAACATGCTTATGTCTTTTATTTTTAGCATTTACGTGATTATTAGAAAATCGAATTTAACTTATCACTAATACCCGTAAAGTACATTAGAAATTAATATTGAGGAGATTTGTATAAAAACACTGTAGATTCAAGAACTTAAGATTATAAATTGAAATTTAATTGAAATTTGTTTCGATTAGATGACTAAATATAATATCTTTGCTTAATTTATATTTCATTATAATGTTGACTTGCAATATTAAAATTGTATGATAGAAAATTGCATTCTTAATGATCGTCTTACCTGAAAATAGAAAACAAATAAAGTATTTATAGTTGGTTGGTATTTGCAAAAAAAAAATTTAATTTAAATTTAATTTGAAAATAAATTATATAATTTAATTATATTGGTTTATAATTAAACCGAAATGCTTAAAATATTTGAAATAAATAAAAGAGCAAATACAGAAAATAAAATAGCATACTACGATAGAAATAATAAAAGAACAAATGAAATTTTGTTTCAAATATGCACCGGTTTTGTTTTAATATTAATATAATCCTAAAACTAAACTTTTATTACTTTAGAATAACGATTCATTTAGTGTTATTGTAATATTATTTCCAATAAACAATTTCATATATTTTTAAAACCTGCGGTTATATCCCATTGTAGTTTTAGTGTCATTTAACAATTTTGAAATTGCAGACGAATTTGTCATAAAACTAAGAAATTGCAGACGAATTTGTCATAAAACGGTTAATTTAATTGAATTGTAATGTTTAATCAATTTTTTTAAAATCTTTATATTAATTTAAGGCATTGTGTCAAATAAAGTGTATATTGTGGTGAATTTTAACCTCCGATCACGTGGTACGTATATATATATATCGGGATTGGCTCGCCTTTTGGGGAGTTCGTTTGATCGGATTTTGGTTTTATATGAATTCAACCATTAATCTGTACCAAAAAAAAATATATGTACACAAATTATACACCTCACATCTTCACACACAGGTCTTCACTCCCTTATAAAAAGCTTATACTTTCATTATCTTTGTTTTTTTTTTAATTTTATTCTATACATTTTCAATATAAAAAAAAATTTTCAACTAAATTATAAAAAAAACCAATAAACCAAAAAAAAATTATTTATATTAGATTATACTTGTGGTTTTATTATTAAATATGTTGTGTAGTCCTGTAGGGCCCCGCAGTCTCCAACAACGAAATATAGTTACCGCTAAAAAAAATATTTAATTAATCCAACACGTGTTTTTTTATATATAAAAAAAACACGATTAGTGAAAATAAAATAGAATTAAAAAAAAAATAACTAACAAAATAATAGTGTTATGTACTTTACAATAAACTTATTTATAAAAACCAAGTAATTAGTTAAATAAAATTAATAAAAAAAAGAATATTAAAAAAAAATATATTAAAAAAAAATTTCGAGTTAACACAACTTTTTGTCTTTAAATATCTTATGTTGTGTTTAAGATGACAAACTATCACCCAGAATTCTATATGTGTCCCGTCTGCTTAGAATTTCGTATCGAATTCCGCTAGTATTTTCAACGATATTGTTGACTAAGGACCATATTCTAAATCCCTTAATTTTCACAATGGTTGTTTTGTTTTATGTTTGGCTTATATTTGCTTGTATTCTACAAAGCACTCGCCACAACAAAAATATAAAAAAACACTTTCCACTGCCGTCTTACTGCAGCCACCATAAATGGTCCACGGCAGTGACTAGAAAACCATCAATTGTATTTTAAATACTGTACACTTCAATCAGTCACGAATTAATTACCTTTTAATATGTATATTTAGTTGTATCTGCTTCTTTTTTTTATAGTTCTGATGTACGCACACTTTATACCTATATAATTTTATTATATAGCTAGCTACATGTATTTGTTTAATTTCTATTTTTTTTTTTATTATTTAAAATTTATTTTGTTATTGTAGTCTATACATCAAGTTCCAAACAAGAAATAATAAAAAAAATCAGTTTTTTTTTGCATTACACCAATGACCACTATCGAAAAAATCGATAATCATCGATAATATTTGATAAGGGTTATTGGGCAACTACAACACCATCGCTGCCATTGTCATGTAGGAAAGCGAAACCCTACAATATAAATTAGTTTTTCGGTGATTACATGACGTATTGGTCATAAAACGGTTATTTCAATTGAATTGTAATGTTTAATCAATTTTTAAAAAAAACTAATTTATATTAATTTTAAAGTTTTGTGCCAAATAAAGTGTAGATAAATTAGGTTTTTGCCTGTTATATGACGATTTTGTCCTGGAACACTTAATTGTATTTATTTGTACTGTTTAACCAAATTAAAACAAATTCAACATTAATATATTATATGAGTGAGTTTAAAAAAAATATGTACGATCAATCCGATCGCGTTTTTTTAATTGATAAAGATTTTACCGAAATAAAAACGATAAGTTGCATTTTTTTTCAGTAAAACCATTTTACTTTGCAAATTTCATGTTATTAAATATATTAAACGGTTAGTTTCTTCTTTATAAATTGCCAATTGGTAAAAAGCATAAAATTGTAGATAATTAAAAAATCCTTGTATTCGCAATCATATGAACAATATGAAGAGCATAATAAAGAATTTTTCGTAATAAAGTAGAATATTTGGCAACTGAGCTGTTTGGTAAAATTCTTATTGTGGTTTTTTATAATTTTCGTCTCTCTGTAAAGGACGATATTACTAATCTTAATTGTATTTTTAATGAATTTTTGCCAAAATATGTAAAAATAATTTGTGTAGGTGATTGTAAAGTTAAAATGTTAAAATAATAACTCAAGAGTTGAAATTAGAAACCAAAGAGCGACCATTTTCGAAATCGATCTTTCTAAATAATAAATAAAAAATTATTGTCACAATAAGGAAGTTTTTTTATAATTAACACAAATTCTAGTTTAAAAGTGAAAAAAGTCGATATTAAAATGATTTTTCTATAGGAGCGCCTGTTTAAAATACGGATTCGTCAGCTTCACGTTTTTATTTTTTATTGAATTTTATTATAAAATTAATAATGGTGATAAAATGAGAGAAAAAGAGAGATACAAATTATCGTATTTTTCTGTTGCTCGATTTAATTATAATAGCACTACTCTTTAATGTTCGGCTCCTATTTTCACAATGTCCATGTTTTTTCTTTGTTTTTACTTCTAAACATATTTATATATAAAAACATAAGAATCCAGTGTTGAATACTCGATTGAAATAAATAATTGTCCCCACTTGCTGCTTGGATAATAATAGATATAAAGCATATTGTCAGCACTTTCTGAAGTGAACACAGCACTACAACTGCTCTAGATAACATCGTTGACAACCTAGCGTCAATATTGAGCAAATCAAGCTCTCATGTAATATTAGTTTATCTAGATTTTTTAAAAGCTTTTTATTGCGTTAATCATATTTTTTGCTGCAATAACTTTATTTAGATTATAAATTTTCCAATTCTTCAATTAAACTTTTACATTCTTATTTACAAAATCATGAACAATTTGTAAAATGTGGGAACGTCCGTACGGCTTATGGTGAAGTTCTAGAGGGTGTGCGCCAGAGATCTATCTAAAAGTAAAGCTTTGTTGTTGTCACCGTCACTTTTTCTGAACGGTGATAACCTTACTTAGAATGAACCTTACTTGGAATGATCATTTAAGTAATTTTTGTCAGTGAGTTAGTTTTAATTTAAATTCATTGAGAATAATTAAATATATCCAGTTCAGTTACGCATATATTTGGTTAAAACTTTAGAGTTGTCCATCTTTACATATTGTTATATAATTTTGAGTAAATGTGACAGTAACGAAAATGTAACAATATGTGGAGATTCCTCAAGGGCTGGCTCAAAGAACGCTTTATCTCGAAATTTATGCAATCGTGACTGAACCAAAAGGATGTTTTTGTAGATTGAATATTTTCTAATTTTATCTGCTCCCTCAGCATTGTATAAGTAGAACACTGGTCGCTTGATGGCATTTTAAACCCAGTATTAAAATTGTTATTGAAGACATTTCGAAAATAGTTGAGCTTGACATGTTATTTCGTAGATGTTGGTGTAAAAACTTTTCCAAAACTTGTACAAATCGGTCCCGCGTAGATTTACACTTAAATGAAGTGCTTTTGTGTTGACAATTTGGGTGTTTTAGGATACTTTTAGGCCTCAGTCTGGAATAAATTAAAAAACAGTCAATCCGATGAGACGTGTTAGAATTTTAAAAAAAATCCTTACCTGGCCTATCTTTCTCTCTTTTCCAATTTTTTTATTAATTAAACGCTTTCTCGCTTTCGCCCTTCTGGTACTACTTTAAGTAAATTATTTTCCATATTATAACATACACACTAAAAATTTACTTTAAAAATATTCTTACTTACTGCAAAAACTAAAATGAATTTAAAAAAAAAAACTTTATGAAAAAAACTCAATTGGGGAATCCCCGAAATATCACACGCACTGGATTTTCTACCTGCATCGATTAAAAATTAAAAATCGAATAAGAAATGAATACTTTTGCAATTTTTTACTTTTTATGGAAAAGAGACATTCTGACATTCATCTGTGGTGCAAATATCAACATAAAATGGAAAATTAGCACTTTATGCAATTTTTTAAAATGAAAAGAAACCTATTGAAATGCATCTCTGGCGAGAAAGGGACATTTTTGTTACCAATACTAGATTTAAAATAGGCGTAAATCAAGGATAAGGGCACTTTTGTTAAATGTGTTGACTAATAATCTATGCAGTAGTGAAAACGACACAAAATGACGATGTCAACTCAATTTTAAATTGTTTTAAATCATAAATTTTCTAAATCTCAATTTTTTAAATGACAAAGATGACCTTTTGCTTCTGAATGACACTTATATAGTTGAATATTTCCATTTAGATCTAGACAGAATAATATATCATTGATAAAAAATTTAAATAAATATGGATTCTAAAATGGAACCTTGCGGTACTCTTTTCCTATCAAAATGACTGACGATTCCATTTAAAACTACAACTTGACCTTGCCTTTCTAAGTAGCTTTCAACTAATTTTATTAATTTGCAATTTCATTGCAGTTTTTCTAGGTTATCCATCTAAATTTGATGAGTTACAGAGTCGAATGCTCAAATTTATCAATGATAAGCAAGCAACCGATTTGTTTGAGGTTTTCGTGAAACCAAGTGATGACGAGATAATTTCATTCGCTTTTAAAAAAAGTCAAACCTTTCTAAAATTATTCTTTCAACAATTTTTAGTATACTGGGTAATATAGATATGGTTCTTTATTATTTACTTCGATGGCATTACCCATTTTATAGGCCACTATGACTTTCCTGCAACGCATCGTGGAATAACGAAAAAAAGCGTTATAAAGCTCCAAAATAGTTTAAGCGCTGAAATAACGTATTAAAATATTTTTAATAACAGATTAATAACGAATATGACCTCCGTTATTTCTAATTAGTTGAACTAATCAATCAAGCATACTAATGATAAAATTCCTCAAAACATCCGCCTCAATTTCCGCCCAAACAGCTGTTATACGATCATTCAGCTCGCGAAATGTCCAAATGAAATTTTCATTTTGTGAAACCTGATAAACTATCACTCATTGATTCTCTCTGGAGTTTAAGTCTTGACCGTATGCAAGCCAATCAAAAATATTAATGGTTTTATCGCAAAACCGACACTGTACATGCTTCGCAGAATAGATAGTGCATTATCCTATTGAAAAATATAATCATCTATCATCAAATTTCTCGTATGTTTCAGAAGACCAAAATTACGACTCTTGCATATCTCAACATATTTTCGCAAGTCATGCCAATAAAACTGAAAGCCGTCTAGGATTTTTTGCTAGATAACCACTTCCCACTTTCCATTCTTTATAAGCACAATTTTTTTTTAAATTTTATTAAGGTCCAAAGCACGTGAAGGCAATTGTACTTTTATCTTATTCATAGAAGCCACTAACTTTATACCAAAATATTGTTTAACATTTTGTTTCTTTTTTTCGAATTTTTTTTCTCGAAAATTGGTGCCCTACTGTGTTATTTCATTACTATAATACGTTATATTTTGACATATTTCACTTTATTGCTATGAAAGTACAACTTTTTTTAAAATGAGGTCAATTTCATTTCCTGCATTGTATATCATCAACAACTGATTCGTAATTGTCAATTCTATATATTTATTGACTGTTGGATCTACTTTGTATATTTCAATTTCCTTATACAATTACTTTATATTTCAATTTCCAAGTAGGTAGTATAAAACATTTGTAATTTTTTAAACATTTTGTAGCAATTGAAAGAAGATGATGCAAGATTCTTTTGAAACCTGTAAATTGATATTTTGTTAAAATGTTGATCAACAAGTTTCACTGCTGGTATTTGACTATAATTTTCATCAATAATTAATAGTTTAAATGCCGGAATATTTTGTTTTACATAAAAACCTTTACATTATAATTTTTTAAGTTATAAAATAAATTTTCTTTTTGTCTAAACCATATTTCAGTGAGCACTATATCGGTTCTACATTCTATACTTCGCAAAAAACATTTTAATTTCGAAAAATTGGTTTTGAATACTTCGACAATTAAAGTAAATGATACTGAGTGCTTCCTTACCGATATTTTTGCTATTACTAACCACCCTACATTTGACATTTAAGTTACTAGTGTCAATATTAACTTTCAAAATCATCCCAATATGATCTACTTTTTATTTTGACAGTGTACATTAATAGGGCCATTATAATTTATAATAAATATTAATAACTTGATATTTCACGTGATACCACAAACATTGCCTAAGCAGTTTGATGATTTCGAAAGATATCATAAATCTGGCATAAATAAATAATTTCTAGAAAAGATTGAAATTTAATTCCAATTGCTTTCCGAAAATGAATAAAACGTTTTTTAGTTCGTAGAAATTAACAACCGAAGTCCTTTTTAAATCCCTGCGCCTGTTAGTATAATTTCGATCTGTATGGATTTAAGTGATTTCGAAAATATATTTGTTTATTTCTTAGATCTTGTTGCTGTAATCCATTCCCACTAAGAAATAATTTTCTCTCTTCTTTTTTTTCGATATTACCATATAGTCTTAGCTTCCTTACATTTGATAAGCATTTGATAATCTTGAACAAATGGTTGATGATTATGATCTATTTTATATTGATTAATTACGTTTGCGTAATTGAAAATGCATCGGTAGTATCGTTAGCGTGTTCAGCTAATATGAGGTTGTTACTAATTTCTTGTTTCTGAATTTGATCCATACCTACTTCCAGATTGTTTACAATTTCCTCTTACAGCTCGTACTTGTGTTTCAGTTTGATTATCTAAGATCTGAGTGCCTTATTGTTTTCTTCAATCTCTACAAATTTCACTCTTATTGTTTTGGCAAACGTAGCTGTTTTTGCTAATCAAGATTCTGGCCAAATCTTCCTTTCTTTACAGGATATTCTATATGGCTTCCAATCTTTTTACATACTGCATGAAAATAGTTTACTTAGAAGTGATTTTTTATTACATATAGGGAATATTTGTCCTGTTTTATAGAGTAAACAACCTCTTCCGCACTCAAAATAATACAAACTTATTGTAGAATCGTATCCCGATTATTAAATTATTCTACTTATCACACTTCTAAATTATTTATTCACTTTGATTTATTTTATTTTATATATATTTTACAAGAATATAATTAGACATTTTAACAGTTTTTTTTATCGGCTTTTGCTATATAGAATGATACAAAATACAAAACATTTACTATTGAAATGTGCAAGAAAGTCCCCACTACATATTTTAGTTTGTTTTGTTTGTAATGAGGTAAGAAACGAGAAAAAAATCAGAAGCAAAAATACTAATCTAAATACCCATCTAAGTACACTTAGATCCATAATTCAGAAACTTGTTTCACAGACTCCAGTAGTATAAAAAAAATGGCTTTAAAAACTCCAAAAGTAAACCAAATAAACTATTTTGCCTTTGAAGTAGAATTTACTTAGTTTGATATGTCAAAACTTTTCATCAAATAAACTCCAAAGTCCTAGTTTATTTCGACTCACTATACTTCAACCATCTGACAAGAGTCGAGCAAAAGGAAATTTGGTTTCTTGTTTTAGACTAGGAACGGTTTATTCTTTGGCTGTTGTTCGTGCGTGAATTTGGGTTGATTGTTTCATTTTCATTTTTATCATGTCCTTTATTTACGCAATAGATATCCAGTTTTGGCAAAAAATTTGGCAAAACATTATTTGTGATCCTCTTCTTGCAACCTGGCTGAGCTAGTTTATGGTACAGATAGTTATACCATATGAACATTCTTTGAATGGCTCAAATTTATACTAGTAAATTCATACTACCCAAATTATTGCGACTAAATTCTAATCAAACGAAATATGTATAGGTATATGTTCATATAAAAAGTAAAAACATATATTCCCATCTTTTTTTGTTTTGTTTTTCTCACGACTACTTGATTGTTTAAGAAAATAAAATAAAAAGTCAAAATGAAATAAATGAAAACATGAAATTTTTTTTTCTTAAATAAAATAATAGTGTGCACAAAAAGAAAAAGATAAAAATATGCGTTTTTATGGTCATTTATGTTTCTATGGTCGAGTAAGTATAATCCGATCATCCTTGAAAGTGGGAAACATTTGCAACCAACCAAGTAGTATCAAGAGTGTGTTATAGAGGAATTATTAGAACCAGGTCAAGTCTGGAAATAATCCAGCCGAATATGCGTTAAGAGAAGTTTTACCACCTTTTTATAACATTCCGGTAACTCAAAACTAAATAATCTTGGCCAAACATTAAAAAGGCATGAAAAGAATGATAAGAATTATCATTGCTATTCGTAGAAAAGAAATTATTTTCGGGAATGAAGTTAGGACACCATACCGGTACTCTATATAATTCAAAAATAGATTCATTCATAATGCAAAACTAAACACACATGACAGATTTATGAAACCACACTAACACAAATAAACAACGCGATGAAATAATTTATAAAACGGGATAACCTTTTTCTTCAAATCATTTCGAAATCACACTCTTTGAGTACACAAAATGTTAAATGCACGAAGAAAACATTAAAATTAACGTAACGATCATTGAATTCTGTAGTTTTCGATTAACATTTTTAACAACAACTAATAATTGAAATTGGTATCCCATTCCATTAAAACCACTTTCAAATCACACTTTACTAGAGGGAATAAACCTAGATGAAAACAGCTTCATCGTTCGAAAAAAAATTCTCACAAACATAAACAAAAAAATAAAAAAAAATAAAGTTGTTGCCAATATTTATGTACTTAGTTAAATTTAAGAAGAAAATCGGGAAAACAGAAACTTGTTTTAATTTTTAATCATAAATCAATATTTAGACTACACAAAAAAAAAACTTTCTATTTTTGTATTCATTAAAATTTATTAAATTTAATAATACATACCCAAAAATAAAATAAAAAAATTTTTTTCGTTTGTTTAAGATGAAAAGAATTTTACTAAGTTCTAGACAACATTTCAATTTTTTTTTTGTTAAATGATTTGGAAAGTTTACGTTACTTTCGCTCATTTTCAACTTTGGTTTTTTTTTGTGTTAAATTTAAAAAACTTTATGCGAGCTTTATTCTTTTGTTGTACAGATGTGCCATTAAAAATGTTTTAATTTTTTGTGTGTTGTGTACCAAATATAAATGTACAGGTCTAATGTATTTTGGGAAAATTATGAGCAATGACCCAACACATATATACTTAAGTAAAGCGTTATTTTTATGTAATAGAGCAATTTCATTTTTTTGGAGAGACGGAGATGGGTAAACCTGCGGAGAAATATATCAGTAGGGTGTTGGAAATTTTACCTTGAATAAATAACTCATCAGTAACACATATATTTTAATACTTTAAAAATATGTGTCTGTTTTCCACTCCTCGTAAACACACTCTAGTAAATATTTGCCCAAAGTTTATTTTTAAAGCAGTCAAGCGTCGTAATAAATTTGCAATTAAATTTAAAATCCAATTTAGATCCTAAAATAAGATTGCTTTGATTTCGTAAATTAAATCATAAAATTATATTTTGTTCTTATCATCAAAGAACGTGTGAAATATAATTAGTGATAAGGTAATCGTGTATTACATAAAAATTTTCTATTTTTGTAATTAAAGATATATACAAAGTATAGAGCATATACTTATATATTCACATGTACGCATATACACGTCTATTAAGCTTTTAATATAGAGTCGGCTCAATAATCTTAATTAAAAATTCATGAGCATGAAAGTAAAATATGGTGTGGGGAAGTTTATGCGGTGAAACTGGCGGAAGTTTATGGTGCGAGGGTGAATTCAAGGATATATGTTCGTATGTGTACATATTTTGTTTGAAACTGAAATTCACTTTTAAAACATTTTGAAAACGAAATATTTTTCGCGTTGTGTCTTTGAAAATAAAATTTTGGTTGATATTCTATTAAAAACAAAAACAAACTTTCGTGAACAAGGATAATAAGTTAATTACTCTTTAGGTAGATAAAAACGTAATTTTTTTTTGAAGACGGATACACCAAATTATTTGTAATTAGTATATCAACGGTAAAAAATAATTATAATTTTATTTGGGTGGAAACCTTGGAATGATTAAATAAGATGGAAATTAATTTTCTACTTTTTATCTATTTTAAGTAATATAATATATGTGTCTTTGATTGAGTGTAATACTGAAAAGGGATTTGTTATATATATATATATATATATATATATATATATATATATATATATATATATATATATATATCCCACGAAGTGGGTGTGTACTAATTGCTATTAATTCAAAAATTGCATACAATTTAATATCATTTATTAAAACTTTATCGGAAAGTTATAACGACTCATGTAGGATTTTGGTTTATGGCGATTTTAATTTTCCATATATATCATGGAGTCTTAATTCATTATATGCTACCTAAAACTACATCTTCTATGATTGAATCTAAATTGATCGATGCCATTTCATCGTTCGATCTAAAACAAATTAATAATGTGTTTAATGTAAGAAACATTATTGCATTTAGTTTTTGTGTCCGAACATTTTTTTGAATTTAATTATTATTTTGAGAAATGTTGTGATGCGTTAGTTAAGAACGATGAGCATCATAAGACCATTCTCCTAAGTTTCAACGTAGAATGTAAATAATTTTTCAAACCTCATAGATCAGTAATTTTTAGTTATAAAGAAGGTGATTACATCGGTTTAAACCCATTTTTAGGTGATATAGATTGGATACCTCTATTCGATGTTTATGATCTGGATTGTGCCGTTGATAGGTTGTATGATATTTTGATTTTTTGTATAAATATGTTCATTCCGGTTCGTAAGAATCATTTTAGCATAAGGTATGTTGGTTTGACCGAAATTTAAGGAATACAAAGAAAAGAATGAACAGGCTCTTCCAATATAAACGTAAATGTCTGCTTTATTCTCTTTGGTATAATAGACAATAGTGCTCATCGTAATTTTAACAATCTTAAGAGGTTTACATTCCGCTTGTTAAAATTAAATCAGGTTTTAAGCATAATCCAAGAAACTTTTGGAAATTTATCAATTATAAACGTGGCGTATCTGGTTATCCGCGCACTATGGTTTCTAACGATTTAGTGTCTCCATCAGTGGGTGACTGTGCTAGTATATTTTCGTCCTTTTTTAAATCCAATTTTCTACCATTAATTTCCGTTATCCTGCCAAGAGAATTGGTGCAATACTATTTAGTTCTGATGAGGTGTGTTATTACCCAAATAAACTAAAACTTAATTGTTCACCTGTCTCTAATGGAGTACCAGCTTTTGTTTCTTCCTCTATCACTGATTTTCAATAGGTCATTACTGGTTGGTTATTTTCCAAAAGGTTGGAAATCTGACATTATTACCAATTACTGTTCTGCAAGTAGTCTCTAAGGTTTTTAAATGAACAACATGGTTTTTTCCAAGGTCGTTCAACTACAACTAATCTCGTTGAATTTGTTAATTTTGCAATAAACTCATTTGAAGATGGTTTACAGGTTGACGTTGTATTTACTGATCTTATGAAAGTGTTTGATAGAATTTCTCACAAAATTCTTTTATCTAAGTTGCGTTTGCTCGGTGTTCACCGATCGGCAAAACTCTATTTTTAGGTATAGTAAAATTAGATGATACTATTTCTAAGCCTTATGATGTTCCATCCGGTGTCCCTCAGGGTAGTCATCTTGGACCATCATTGCTCTTAGTATTTATCAATGGTGTTAAGCGTCATGTTATTTTTTTGATTCGCATTGTTTGTTGTATGCTAATGACATGAAGATGTTTCGAAATATAAAATGCTTGAATGATTGTGATTTGTTACAGGCTGACTTTTCTATGAGAGGTGTGAAGACAACCTTTGGGAACTGAACATTAGCAAGTTTCGGGTTTTGCATAAAATACGGCTAATAATTTGTCATTACAAAAAGTCAACGAGTTTAAAGATTTAGGTGTAATCTTAGATGATAAGTTGAATTTAAATCAACATGTAGAGAGGGTTATTTGTAAGGCTTATTCTTTGCTTGGTTTTATGTGTAGAACTTGCAAAACGTTCAAAAATATTGAGGCTATAAAAGCTATATATTTTGCATTAGTGAGATCTCAGTTGGAATATTTGTCAGTCACCTGGAGTACATAGTTCACTCAGAAAAAATTGAGCGAGTTCAAAGAAAATTTACAGATCCCTTTGTCGTCGAGTTATGAATACGTCAGAATATATCTTACAACGAACGATGTAAGCTATTCCAGATTCAATATTATGTTCTGCTTGTATCATTTTTGACCTACGGCTTGATCAGATTGATTCTTCTAAACTTTTGTCTAAATTAAATATTACTGCTAATAATTTAAACGTACTCTTATTCAAACTGAATTTCATAAAACCAATTACGGTTGTCACAATCCTCTAGATATTGCAATTTGGAATTTTCATAAGTTTTACTCTGAATTTGATTTTAATATTAATCAGAATGAATTTAAACGACGTATCGCTGCATTTTTTAACTACTCATAGTTAATTTTACTATGTGTTTATTTTGTTTTTCTATTTATCGTTTTTGTATACATAAGCACATTTTTATTTTTTATTATTCATTTTTCTATTTTTATTAAACTATTTTTTTTAATTTATATTAATTACTTTATTGTATCTGTTATTATTTATTATTGCATCCATATATTGTATAGATACATATGTATTTAATTTTAGATTTGTATAATTTGTAGTTTTATTTTTTTATTATTGTACTTGTATGTTTTGTATATAATTAAATTATTTGGATAATAAAATAAATAAATAAATAAACCAATAAATAAATAAATATATATATATATATATATATATATATATATATATATATATATATATATATATATATATTTTTAATTTTTTTTGATCGTTGAGGAATGTTGGTATTCCATCTTTGTGTTGTGAAAGATCATTTGCATTCCAAACAGCTATTTTTAGGAGGTCATATCTGATTTTTTACAATAATTTGCTTTAGTGTGTTTATATTTTCCATCATCATGCTCATTTGTTTTTCCATCAACATTATCATAAAACTTTGGAACGTTTCAGTCAGTTTATTTACGGTTGCATGGATATTCGAACCTTCGTCATTAATGTAAATTTTTAAAGTTGGAGCCCTTTAGAATATTTGGGGATGTCTGGTAACGGAAAAATATTTTCAGCTATCTGAATATTATTGTTTTGTGCGGATGTAAATACATCGGTTGGTGGAATAATCAAATTTTTTGAGAACATATTGCTTTGGTTGTGGTGTGACTTGAACACTCGTTGCTCACATCGCATTTTTAGGGTAGTTTTGCGTTTCAAATCCAGATAAACTGGACAGCCTAGATAATTAGTAGTGTGATTTTGATCATAATTAGTGCAGCGCTTCACTGAAAAATCATTTTTTGTTTTATTGCACTGTTTCGAATCATGAAGTTCACCACAAATAACAAAAACTTCGTTCAGCGTACAGTAAACTTTAGTGTGGCCGTATTATTGGTACTTGATGTACTGAACTAGTCCAGTTTTCTTCATTGGTTCCTCTACTATGATTTTGCGGTGTAGTACATATTTTAAGTTACACATACTATGTTTTTATTTTACCTTTACCGCTTCGGGCTTAAATTTTAACCAAAACATTGGTTGCGGTACGTTATCACGATTTAGGATGTTTGTGATAGACTTTGCTTTAAATTTTTTTTCGTCAAGAGCTGCATATATATCGCTTGTATCTACGCAGATTTCCATTCCTTTTAATACTACGGTCAGTCCCTTTTGACTTTTCGTTGGTAAGTGTAATAATGCTTACCAGCTTGGTCAAAGTACTTTATTAATGCTGTATACTCATCAATTTCAAATGGCTGGATTTTGTTTTAATATATATTACCTCTTTTAAGCGGAGCAAAATAAAAATTAATGTCTGTCAAAGTCCTTATAATTTTTATGATTTCTTTATTTGAAGCCACCCTTAGATAAATCGGTGGCTGTATCTCGTTTTTCTTTTTTACTTCTGTGTCATCGAATGCATCAACTTTTAGGTTAGAATATCTATCACTTATATTTGGCAAATTGCGCAGATCTTGGGCTTTGTGTGCACTTCGTAACAGTGTTGGCCGATTTTTTCACATATTTCACTGTGGGAGCACTACACCAATACTGTGATTTGATGCATTTGTTATCAATTTATAAGGTCGCTCAAAATCCGGAGATATTATAGTAGATCCACTGAATATATTAGGGCTTTTAGCTGTTGATAAGCTTTCAATTTCATATCGTTTAATTTTATTGTAATTGTTCGTGATTGTTTTGTTTTGACCTATGCATGTGCTTCTCATGTCAAGTTTGTCAGTTTTACAAATTCTTTGACAAATCTCCTATATTAAGAAGTTAGACCAAGAAATCGAGATTTTCGGGAGTTGTAATTTTTCGTTGTCACTTTTCTGGGGTCCGCGTTTATTCTAGCAATTGTTATGTTCCAAGGAACTCTGTTTCCTCCCTCAATAAATCAGTTTTGTCAAAGTTGAAGAGTAGATTTGCTTTTACCAATTTGTTGAATATTTGTTTGAAACTATAAAGATGTTCTTTCTTTTTGGTGCCGCCAAAACAATAATATCGTCAATATGCACATAGTATATTTTTCCTATGTATGATTACAAAACAGCGTCAATCGTTCTATGGAAAATTGACTATGCGTTCTTCAAACCAAATAGTAGTCTGGTGAACTCTAAATTTCCATTCATTGTAGAGTGTCATCTATGGGATATCGCTTTGGATATTTGAAACATCAACAGCCAAGTTAAAATCTAAGATTCAGATAAAATCGACTACCAAAATAGAAAATAGTTAAAACAAGAAAAAATCCACGTGGTTCGAAGACATATTGTGAAGCAACCACAAATGCAGATCAAATTTTTGCTATAACTAAAAAACTTGGCGAGGATACCAATGATGATACCGAATTTAGGTCTACATAAAAACTTTTCATGAATGCTTGTGAAAAACAGGATGTTAATTGAAAATATTTTGTAATATGTACAACCTTACGGAAACTGCAAAAACGAACATTGTTAAAAAAAGAAAATCAACACATAGTGAAATTTGTTTCAAAGATCAAGATCAGCTGTCAAAATTATTCAGCCATTTGGAACTACATTTACAATACAAATCCAAATACCTTGTAGATTTTGACAAATTCAAAAAGTGTGTAACATTGTAATAACGATCAAAATTTACTGTCATGTATGGTTGTACAATTTTTATGGTGTAATTGCGATAATACGGTGGATTCGATCGAAATCAATTGTGTAATTATTTTAATAAAATTCGATTTGTAGTGTTTTTGGTTTTAAAGTAAATATAAATAGGATGTTAATGCAAGTACATTGTGTAATTGCGATAAAACGGTGGATTCGATCGAATTCAATTGTGTAATTATTTTAATAAAATTCGATTTGTAGTGTTTTTGGTTTTAAAGTAAATATAAATAGAATTTTAATGCAAGTACATTGTGTAATTGCGATAAAACGGTGGATTCGATCGAAATCAATTGTGTAATTATTTTAATAAAATTCGATTTGTAGTGTTTTTGGTTTTAAAGTAAATATAAATAGAATTTTAATGCAAGTACATTGTGTAATTGCGATAAAACGGTGGATTCGATCGAAATCAATTGTGTAATTATTTTAATAAAATTCGATTTGTAGTGTTTTTGGTTTTAAAGTAAATATAAATAGGATTTTAATGCAAGTACATTGTGTAATTGCGATAATACGGTGGATTCGATCGAAATCAATTGTGTAATTATTTTAATAAAATTCGATTTGTAGTGTTTTTGGTTTTAAAGTAAATATAAATAGGATTTTAATGCAAGTACATTGTGTAATTGCGATAAAACGGTGGATTCGATCGAATTCAATTGTGTAATTATTTTAATAAAATTCGATTTGTAGTGTTTTTGGTTTTAAAGTAAATATAAATAGGATTTTAATGCAAGTACATTGTGTAATTGCGATAATACGGTGGATTCGATCGAAATCAATTGTGTAATTATTTTAATAAAATTCGATTTGTAGTGTTTTTGGTTTTAAAGTAAATATAAATAGGATTTTAATGCAAGTACATTGTGTAATTGCGATAAAACGGTGGATTCGATCGAATTCAATTGTGTAATTATTTTAATAAAATTCGATTTGTAGTGTTTTTGGTTTTAAAGTAAATATAAATAGGATTTTAATGCAAGTACATTGTGTAATTGCGATAATACGGTGGATTCGATCGAAATCAATTGTGTAATTATTTTAATAAAATTCGATTTGTAGTGTTTTTGGTTTTAAAGTAAATATAAATAGGATTTTAATGCAAGTACATTGTGTAATTGCGATAATACGGTGGATTCGATCGAAATCAATTGTGTAATTATTTTAATAAAATTCGATTTGTAGTGTTTTTGGTTTTAAAGTAAATATAAATAGGATTTTAATGCAAGTACATTGTGTAATTGCGATAAAACGGTGGATTCGATCGAATTCAATTGTGTAATTATTTTAATAAAATTCGATTTGTAGTGTTTTTGGTTTTAAAGTAAATATAAATAGGATTTTAATGCAAGTACATTGTGTAATTGCGATAAAACGGTGGATTCGATCGAAATCAATTGTGTAATTATTTTAATAAAATTCGATTTGTAGTGTTTTTGGTTTTAAAGTAAATATAAATAGGATTTTAATGCAAGTACATTGTGTAATTGCGATAATACGGTGGATTCGATCGAAATCAATTGTGTAATTATTTTAATAAAATTCGATTTGTAGTGTTTTTGGTTTTAAAGTAAATATAAATAGGATTTTAATGCAAGTACATTGTGTAATTGCGATAAAACGGTGGATTCGATCGAATTCAATTGTGTAATTATTTTAATAAAATTCGATTTGTAGTGTTTTTGGTTTTAAAGTAAATATAAATAGAATTTTAATGCAAGTACATTGTGTAATTGCGATAAAACGGTGGATTCGATCGAAATCAATTGTGTAATTATTTTAATAAAATTCGATTTGTAGTGTTTTTGGTTTTAAAGTAAATATAAATAGGATTTTAATGCAAGTACATTGTGTAATTGCGATAATACGGTGGATTCGATCGAAATCAATTGTGTAATTATTTTAATAAAATTCGATTTGTAGTGTTTTTGGTTTTAAAGTAAATATAAATAGGATTTTAATGCAAGTACATTGTGTAATTGCGATAAAACGGTGGATTCGATCGAAATCAATTGTGTAATTATTTTAATAAAATTCGATTTGTAGTGTTTTTGGTTTTAAAGTAAATATAAATAGAATTTTAATGCAAGTACATTGTGTAATTGCGATAAAACGGTGGATTCGATCGAAATCAATTGTGTAATTATTTTAATAAAATTCGATTTGTAGTGTTTTTGGTTTTAAAGTAAATATAAATAGAATTTTAATGTAAGTACATTGTGTAATTGCGATAAAACGGTGGATTCGATCGAATTCAATTGTGTAATTATTTTAATAAAATTCGATTTGTAGTGTTTTTGGTTTTAAAGTAAATATAAATAGGATTTTAATGCAAGTACATTGTGTAATTGCGATAATACGGTGGATTCGATCGAAATCAATTGTGTAATTATTTTAATAAAATTCGATTTGTAGTGTTTTTGGTTTTAAAGTAAATATAAATAGGATTTTAATGCAAGTACATTGTGTAATTGCGATAAAACGGTGGATTCGATCGAAATCAATTGTGTAATTATTTTAATAAAATTCGATTTGTAGTGTTTTTGGTTTTAAAGTAAATATAAATAGGATTTTAATGCAAGTGCATTGTGTAATTGCGATAAAACGGTGGATTCGATCGAATTCAATTGTGTAATTATTTTAATAAAATTTGATTTGTAGTGTTTTTGGTTTTAAAGTAAATATAAATAGAATTTTAATGTAAGTACATTGTGTAATTGCGATAAAACGGTGGATTCGATCGAATTCAATTGTGTAATTATTTTAATAAAATTCGATTTGTAGTGTTTTTGGTTTTAAAGTAAATATAAATAGGATTTTAATGCAAGTACATTGTGTAATTGCGATAATACGGTGGATTCGATCGAAATCAATTGTGTAATTATTTTAATAAAATTCGATTTGTAGTGTTTTTGGTTTTAAAGTAAATATAAATAGGATTTTAATGCAAGTACATTGTGTAATTGCGATAAAACGGTGGATTCGATCGAATTCAATTGTGTAATTATTTTAATAAAATTCGATTTGTAGTGTTTTTGGTTTTAAAGTAAATATAAATAGGATTTTAATGCAAGTACATTGTGTAATTGCGATAATACGGTGGATTCGATCGAATTCAATTGTGTAATTATTTTAATAAAATTCGATTTGTAGTGTTTTTGGTTTTAAAGTAAATATAAATAGGATTTTAATGCAAGTACATTGTGTAATTGCGATAAAACGGTGGATTCGATCGAAATCAATTGTGTAATTATTTTAATAAAATTCGATTTGTAGTGTTTTTGGTTTTAAAGTAAATATAAATAGGATTTTAATGCAAGTACATTGTGTAATTGCGATAATACGGTGGATTCGATCGAAATCAATTGTGTAATTATTTTAATAAAATTCGATTTGTAGTGTTTTTGGTTTTAAAGTAAATATAAATAGGATTTTAATGCAAGTACATTGTGTAATTGCGATAAAACGGTGGATTCGATCGAATTCAATTGTGTAATTATTTTAATAAAATTCGATTTGTAGTGTTTTTGGTTTTAAAGTAAATATAAATAGAATTTTAATGCAAGTACATTGTGTAATTGCGATAAAACGGTGGATTCGATCGAAATCAATTGTGTAATTATTTTAATAAAATTCGATTTGTAGTGTTTTTGGTTTTAAAGTAAATATAAATAGGATTTTAATGCAAGTACATTGTGTAATTGCGATAATACGGTGGATTCGATCGAAATCAATTGTGTAATTATTTTAATAAAATTCGATTTGTAGTGTTTTTGGTTTTAAAGTAAATATAAATAGGATTTTAATGCAAGTACATTGTGTAATTGCGATAAAACGGTGGATTCGATCGAAATCAATTGTGTAATTATTTTAATAAAATTCGATTTGTAGTGTTTTTGGTTTTAAAGTAAATATAAATAGAATTTTAATGCAAGTACATTGTGTAATTGCGATAAAACGGTGGATTCGATCGAAATCAATTGTGTAATTATTTTAATAAAATTCGATTTGTAGTGTTTTTGGTTTTAAAGTAAATATAAATAGAATTTTAATGTAAGTACATTGTGTAATTGCGATAAAACGGTGGATTCGATCGAATTCAATTGTGTAATTATTTTAATAAAATTCGATTTGTAGTGTTTTTGGTTTTAAAGTAAATATAAATAGGATTTTAATGCAAGTACATTGTGTAATTGCGATAATACGGTGGATTCGATCGAAATCAATTGTGTAATTATTTTAATAAAATTCGATTTGTAGTGTTTTTGGTTTTAAAGTAAATATAAATAGGATTTTAATGCAAGTACATTGTGTAATTGCGATAAAACGGTGGATTCGATCGAAATCAATTGTGTAATTATTTTAATAAAATTCGATTTGTAGTGTTTTTGGTTTTAAAGTAAATATAAATAGGATTTTAATGCAAGTGCATTGTGTAATTGCGATAAAACGGTGGATTCGATCGAATTCAATTGTGTAATTATTTTAATAAAATTTGATTTGTAGTGTTTTTGGTTTTAAAGTAAATATAAATAGAATTTTAATGTAAGTACATTGTGTAATTGCGATAAAACGGTGGATTCGATCGAATTCAATTGTGTAATTATTTTAATAAAATTCGATTTGTAGTGTTTTTGGTTTTAAAGTAAATATAAATAGGATTTTAATGCAAGTACATTGTGTAATTGCGATAATACGGTGGATTCGATCGAAATCAATTGTGTAATTATTTTAATAAAATTCGATTTGTAGTGTTTTTGGTTTTAAAGTAAATATAAATAGGATTTTAATGCAAGTACATTGTGTAATTGCGATAAAACGGTGGATTCGATCGAAATCAATTGTGTAATTATTTTAATAAAATTCGATTTGTAGTATTTTTGGTTTTAAAGTAAATATAAATAGGATTTTAATGCAAGTACATTGTGTAATTGCGATAAAACGGTGGATTCGATCGAATTCAATTGTGTAATTATTTTAATAAAATTCGATTTGTAGTGTTTTTGGTTTTAAAGTAAATATAAATAGAATTTTAATGCAAGTACATTGTGTAATTGCGATAAAACGGTGGATTCGATCGAAATCAATTGTGTAATTATTTTAATAAAATTCGATTTGTAGTGTTTTTGGTTTTAAAGTAAATATAAATAGGATTTTAATGCAAGTACATTGTGTAATTGCGATAATACGGTGGATTCGATCGAAATCAATTGTGTAATTATTTTAATAAAATTCGATTTGTAGTGTTTTTGGTTTTAAAGTAAATATAAATAGGATTTTAATGCAAGTACATTGTGTAATTGCGATAAAACGGTGGATTCGATCGAATTCAATTGTGTAATTATTTTAATAAAATTCGATTTGTAGTTTTTTTGGTTTTAAAGTAAATATAAATAGGATTTTAATGCAAGTACATTGTGTAATTGCGATAATACGGTGGATTCGATCGAAATCAATTGTGTAATTATTTTAATAAAATTCGATTTGTAGTGTTTTTGGTTTTAAAGTAAATATAAATAGGATTTTAATGCAAGTACATTGTGTAATTGCGATAAAACGGTGGATTCGATCGAAATCAATTGTGTAATTATTTTAATAAAATTCGATTTGTAGTGTTTTGGTTTTAAAGTAAATATAAATAGAATTTTAATGCAAGTACATTGTGTAATTGCGATAAAACGGTGGATTCGATCGAATTCAATTGTGTAATTATTTTAATAAAATTCGATTTGTAGTGTTTTTGGTTTTAAAGTAAATATAAATAGAATTTTAATGCAAGTACATTGTGTAATTGCGATAAAACGGTGGATTCGATCGAAATCAACTGTGTAATTATTTTAATAAAATTCGATTTGTAGTGTTTTTGGTTTTAAAGTAAATATAAATAGGATTTTAATGCAAGTACATTGTGTAATTGCGATAATACGGTGGATTCGATCGAAATCAATTGTGTAATTATTTTAATAAAATTCGATTTGTAGTGTTTTTGGTTTTAAAGTAAATATAAATAGGATTTTAATGCAAGTACATTGTGTAATTGCGATAAAACGGTGGATTCGAACGAATTCAATTGTGTAATTATTTTAATAAAATTCGATTTGTAGTGTTTTTGGTTTTAAAGTAAATATAAATAGAATTTTAATGCAAGTACATTGTGTAATTGCGATAAAACGGTGGATTCGATCGAAATCAATTGTGTAATTATTTTAATAAAATTCGATTTGTAGTGTTTTTGGTTTTAAAGTAAATATAAATAGGATTTTAATGCAAGTGCATTGTGTAATTGCGATAATACGGTGGATTCGATCGAAATCAATTGTGTAATTATTTTAATAAAATTCGATTTGTAGTGTTTTTGGTTTTAAAGTAAATATAAATAGGATTTTAATGCAAGTACATTGTGTAATTGCGATAAAACGGTGGATTCGATCGAAATCAATTGTGTAATTATTTTAATAAAATTCGATTTGTAGTGTTTTTGGTTTTAAAGTAAATATAAATAGGATTTTAATGCAAGAACATTGTGTAATTGCGATAAAACGGTGGATTCGATCGAAATCAATTGTGTTATTATTTTAATAAATTCGATTTGTAGTGTTTTTGGTTTTAAAGTAAATATAAATAGGATTTTAATGCAAGTACATTGTGTAATTGCGATAAAACGGTGGATTCGATCGAATTCAATTGTGTAATTATTTTAATAAAATTTGATTTGTAGTGTTTTTGGTTTTAAAGTAAATATAAATAGAATTTTAATGTAAGTACATTGTGTAATTGCGATAAAACGGTGGATTCGATCGAAATCAATTGTGTAATTATTTTAATAAAATTCGATTTGTAGTGTTTTTGGTTTTAAAGTAAATATAAATAGGATTTTAATGCAAGTACATTATGTAATTGCGATAAAACGGTGGATTCGATCGAATTCAATTGTGTAATTATTTTAATAAAATTCGATTTGTAGTGTTTTTGGTTTTAAAGTAAATATAAATAGGATTTTAATGCAAGTACATTGTGTAATTGCGATAATACGGTGGATTCGATCGAAATCAATTGTGTAATTATTTTAATAAAATTCGATTTGTAGTGTTTTTGGTTTTAAAGTAAATATAAATAGGATTTTAATGCAAGTACATTGTGTAATTGCGATAAAATGGTGGATTCGATCGAAATCAATTGTGTAATTATTTTAATAAAATTCGATTTGTAGTGTTTTTGGTTTTAAAGTAAATATAAATAGAATTTTAATGCAAGTACATTGTGTAATTGCGATAAAACGGTGGATTCGATCGAATTCAATTGTGTAATTATTTTAATAAAATTCGATTTGTAGTGTTTTTGGTTTTAAAGTAAATATAAATAGAATTTTAATGCAAGTACATTGTGTAATTGCGATAAAACGGTGGATTCGATCGAAATCAATTGTGTAATTATTTTAATAAAATTCGATTTGTAGTGTTTTTGGTTTTAAAGTAAATATAAATAGAATTTTAATGCAAGTACATTGTGTAATTGCGATAAAACGGTGGATTCGATCGAAATCAATTGTGTAATTATTTTAATAAAATTCGATTTGTAGTGTTTTTGGTTTTAAAGTAAATATAAATAGGATTTTAATGCAAGTGCATTGTGTAATTGCGATAATACGGTGGATTCGATCGAAATCAATTGTGTAATTATTTTAATAAAATTCGATTTGTAGTGTTTTTGGTTTTAAAGTAAATATAAATAGGATTTTAATGCAAGAACATTGTGTAATTGCGATAAAACGGTGGATTCGATCGAAATCAATTGTGTAATTATTTTAATAAAATTCGATTTGTAGTGTTTTTGGTTTTAAAGTAAATATAAATAGGATTTTAATGCAAGTACATTGTGTAATTGCGATAAAACGGTGGATTCGATCGAATTCAATTGTGTAATTATTTTAATAAAATTTGATTTGTAGTGTTTTTGGTTTTAAAGTAAATATAAATAGAATTTTAATGTAAGTACATTGTGTAATTGCGATAAAACGGTGGATTCGATCGAAATCAATTGTGTAATTATTTTAATAAAATTCGATTTGTAGTGTTTTTGGTTTTAAAGTAAATATAAATAGGATTTTAATGCAAGTACATTGTGTAATTGCGATAAAACGGTGGATTCGATCGAATTCAATTGTGTAATTATTTTAATAAAATTCGATTTGTAGTGTTTTTGGTTTTAAAGTAAATATAAATAGAATTTAAATGCAAGTACATTGTGTAATTGCGATAAAACGGTGGATTCGATCGAAATCAACTGTGTAATTATTTTAATAAAATTCGATTTGTAGTGTTTTTGGTTTTAAAGTAAATATAAATAGGATTTTAATGCAAGTACATTGTGTAATTGCGATAAAACGGTGGATTCGATCGAAATCAATTGTGTAATTATTTTAATAAAATTCGATTTGTAGTGTTTTTGGTTTTAAAGTAAATATAAATAGGATTTTAATGCAAGTACATTGTGTAATTGCGATAATACGGTGGATTCGATCGAAATCAATTGTGTAATTATTTTAATAAAATTCGATTTGTAGTGTTTTTGGTTTTAAAGTAAATATAAATAGGATTTTAATGCAAGTACATTGTGTAATTGCGATAAAACGGTGGATTCGATCGAAATCAATTGTGTAATTATTTTAATAAAATTCGATTTGTAGTGTTTTTGGTTTTAAAGTAAATATAAATAGGATTTTAATGATTGTGTAATTGCGATAAAACGGTGGATTCGATCGAAATCAATTGTTTAATTATTTTAATAAAATTCGATTTGTAGAATTTTTGGGCAGTGCACAGATTAATTAGGAAAATGTAGTTTGCAAACATTTTTCTAATCTACATACAAATAAATAAAATATATTAAATAGATAAAATATTTACTCTAAATTTATTAGTTTTTAAGCTAAAATTTGTAATCCTTAGGTTCTTTTAGTTTGTTGAAGTCTAGAGTGGTTTTGTCTGTGCGTAATATTTGGGTGGTCTCTTTTAGGGTTTAAATTAGAATTTAAACCCTAAAATTGAAAGATCAATTTTGTTTAATAAAATGAAGTTATATAAATTATATCTGTACCAGAAAAGCTTTGAAGATTTTGTGTTAAACCCAAAAGAATATCCGTATGCTCAAATACGTGACGTTGTTGAAAGCTATCATCCCGAAGATGATGGATGCCGGCTTCTCCTACAAATTACATGTTTTAACGAAGATCTTAAGTGCCGTAAAATAATAAGTAACGAATCAAGTATCGCTGCTGCATTTAATTTGCGTACAAATACCGATGTTATTTAATTAATTTCGATATCTTTATATTTTATATTTTTATATTCTGTATATTCTTACGTTTCAGATTTGAATTTTGGTGTTTATATTGTTATATTATTTCATATCTTTGTACTGTTATGTTTGGTTTATTGTACCACTATAGTACGGTGCTAAATTAACACCTAATTTTTAGCAACAACGCAACGGAACGAATTTCAAGGGAAACTAATCCAATTTATTACAGCATATGGATTGCAGAATCATAATTTTATAATATTATAATCAATTAAATTATAATTTCAGATTGAAATTAATTCTTTTTCTTACAGCCTATGGCTAAGAGCAATTAGTTCATTAATAGATTTTGTTTTCAGGGTACCATTGCAGATTATAGATGAATGACGGCATACTGGAGTTGCTGATAAGAGATGGCAGATACAGAGCAGTACAACAAAAATGTGATTGTCTTACACTAACAGTAGTTTGAATATTGGATACCGGGAAATCGGACCAATTAAGTCATAACTAACATACTTTTCCTTTCCCTAACCCTCAAAAATTTACTAACTATTGGCCGCCAAGGTGTCTGTAACCGGGTCGATCTCAATAATTTAACTAGTATCCTTCCATATCCTTCCAAGTATATGTAAAAACGGGTGTACTGTGGGCCCGGCGCTTTCCGGGATATCCTGCTTAATGCTTGGCAGTACATTCAAAATCAATCAATCAATCAATGTATGGTTGTACAATTTTTATATTATTTTCAAAAATTAAAGTTTTGGATTATAACCCACGATTTATCAAGGTAACTGAAGGTATTATCGTAAAAACTCACAGGATGGTTCTCTACTTGCCAAGTTTTTTAAATTATTTTTTTTTAATCTTATATGTACATATGTATTATGTATGCATCATAACTTCCAAATATCCCAATTGTTCTGTATAATAATCTATTTATATAAACACTTATGATTCAGTTAACAGCACTGCTCATTTCATAGTTAAATTGTATGCAGTATACAGAGCTTAAACAAAATAAAAAAATTTAATCAAAAATTGACTGTCCCCAAAGTATTTTTCATATACAATACATTTAATGCTAGATAAAAACGTTAAAAGCTTCCAAACTATAACGGAAACAATGGAAGAAAAATTCGTTACGTTCACAAAATACAAATAATTATCTTTTGGAAAATTCACAAAAGACCAATTTTGACTAATAGAAAATTAAATATTTTTTTTTTTTTTTTTTGCATAAAATTGAACGTCGTCATCTTCCTGTACTTTGTATGTATATACCTTAAGATAAAAAATATCAAATTGAATTTTTATGGTATTAGAAGATCTGCCACGTTTTATATATCGTCTGTTTAGTCTTCCGTCTTTTTTTTATATTTTTAATTATAACGTATTAATTATTATTTTGAGCAAACTCGATGATAGTCTTTTATGTTGAAAATGGATTTTATCTCGTTTAAACAATTAAAATTAGAGACTTTGTAAAAATTAAAATAAAATTTTCATCTAAATTTGAAATCTTTAATTAAAACTAATTAATCGTTATACGCTTTAACTATATCAACTGTGAACTTATTTTGAAACGTTTCACTTAATATAGTTTTATATTTTTTAAATATAAAATTAATTTTATCTGTCATCATTATTCGTTCTCCATTCATTTTTTTTAATATTTTAGCATTAAATTTAATTTTGGCAACTATGTCAGTAATGTTTACATATATAACAATAAAGAAGAGGGTCCGTAAAAAACAAGAAAAGGAAAGTGGATAACTTTTCAGAAAGTGGTGAGATACAGAAATACTGCCACATAAGTAGAAGGCGCCACCATTAATTACTACTATTTGCATAAAACATGTCTCTATATCTAAACAATGATGTATGGAAAATTAAAACATTTAATTCTGAAACCTATGAGGTTAACTTATGAGGATAATGTCATTTTTATCCAAGTTATGATTATTTTGACCAATTTGCACAACAAAAGATATTATAGAAGACATAATAGGCAAGCGATTAAAAATTGAAAAAGCTGCTTTTGTTTTGGATTTTTAATTCCAAACAAAAGCAGAACCTTTAATGTATAATCAATTTCATCATTGCCTCCATCCATCTCCTCATCAAGATCATTAGACATATCTCCACTTTGAAGTATAGCCAAAGCTGTGTTATAATTTCTCATTTCACTTGGATTTAAAGGACCACATTCCATCAATTGCATCTCCATATTAGCACAAAGGTAGTCTTTGAGAGGAATTCTTGAGTTTGAAGACTGAACATGCAAACTGGGATCTATCAAAGTTGCAATATCATCAGCGCTTTTGCAATCTTTCTCGTAAGCCGCTTCCAATTTAGAAGTTTCGTTATGCAAAGTCCTGTTGCTCCTTTTAACCCAAGTGAATATATTCGTGGGATTCTCGTTTATTCCTTTCATCATCCTTGATTCATCCTTATTGTACAAGTATTGTTCTTCTGGAGGAGATGAGAAAGGGTTATTTGGACTCATCACTTTGTGAAATTATTTGAGATCATTCTCATTTTTACAATTTTTGTATCGCAATGTTGCCTCATCAATTACTAAATTCTCCATGTCCCACGGGTTCAAGCCACCATCAGACAAGCATAAAACGTTATCAGATACATCTTCAATTTTCTTAACTGTTATGTTGTATAACCTCCTCACATTGTGTATGCCAATAAATATTCTGCATATAGCACCATATACATTTATCACATATGACCTCAACAATACTGCAGTGTTCATTGCCATACCATTGAAATCATCCTGCGGATTCTGTCCTTCTGGTTTCAGAGAAGTTTCAACACCAGTTTGCCCAATAAAATCCCCATCTTGGTACTACGATGTAAACTCTCCAAATCCCTCTATAAAAAATATTGTTTTCTTATCACTCAAATTTATTCCTATTAATTTTAAAAAGATAACTGTGGCGTGTATGATTTTTGAAACATCTTCTGCACTTCTGCCTACATATACCGACATCGAATCATCACTTGAACGAAGAGTTTTTACTTTTGCTCCTTCAAAATCTATAAAAGTTGATGGTAAGAGTCCAATTGTTGTTGAAGCAGCATTGAGCATTCCCATTAAAAACCCTGGACTTGAGTTTATGTAATTACCTCCGTTTAATAAAGGCTTTATCTTATCAAACCAAACCCTTGTATTTGTGTTCAACTCTTCTGATTTGTACTCATCCCAATTTTTTCTGCAATATGAGGTTTCTGTTTTTATCAATAGACCTGGACCTAAATGTATCCCTTTTATAGACATAAACATGAATAGCATATCACATATCTATTTGAACATCTTCTCTTCTTGTGAAACTTCTTGTGTATATCCTAACCATATCTTTTTTCATCTTGTCTCATTGTCAAAAAATGTTTGATGGACCAAAGCAAACATCAAAGGGTTTAGACACTCATTCCATTTAGTGGCATCTTCTGTCCCTTGCAATTTGACTTCAGTTGTGAATGCATCCAGGAGACTACAGGTTTTTAATTCAGTCATAATTTTTTTCTTCTTTTCATCACCACCTATTGAAATTGTACTGCCCTCTATTATTTTAGCCAATCTAAGATGAAACTCTTCTACAATTTTCAACAACATTCTTAGAGGTATACATGCCGAAGCAATTGCTCTACGATTCAATTTCCCTCGTTCTTTATGTTTCATGTAAGAGCAAAAACTACGTGTGTAATCTATTAAATATTCTTGCACTTTGTCTTTGCCTATAATTGTCTTTGTTCTTTTCAAAATTCGTTTTCTTACAACAGTGATTGTCTGTTTGTATATAGCTGAATATTTCCTTCTCTTCTTTTCAACAGTTTTCCTCGTTAATATTTTCAAAGAATGACAATTGAACAGTTCTATAAAGTTCTTCAGAAGTTCTATCATAGTGTTGGGGGTCTTGTACAAGTTGGTTTTCATTAGAACTAAAAATCTTGAAAAGGCCTTGGCACATGTAACACTTTTTTCGCTTTCTGGGTCCCATGTTTGTCTCCCCCTACTCATTTCATCTGCTCTGCATATCTTCAACTATTCTATAACTTCCGTAGCAGTTTTTGTGATAGTGTCTGAATTTATGGCGGAAAAATTCTTAGTACTAGGGATTAAAATTTCCTGTAGTTTCTGAAGTAGGATAAGTGTTAAGATTGTCCCAAGCAGCTAATTATGCTTAAAAGGGAAATGATAGAAAATATTTTGGATCACATTCAATAATAATGCAATTATAACTTGAAGGTATCCTTAACATTTAGTTTAAAACATAATAGTTAAAAAAATAACCAACTAATAGCTCAACAGAATAAAACCAGGGTTATAACGTCAGCTTAAGATATTGTAAAATGCATAAACTGGAAAGGGCAGCATCCGCGGCAAATTAAAAATGAATGAAAACAATCGCTAAATCAAAGAATACTAATTTATACAAAAGTGAAACAAGCAAAAACAAAAGATTAAGTATTATGCTCGCTATACCAGATCGAATACTTCAGGTTTCAGAAAAACTGAAGATGAATCCTTAAAAGTAGTAGGAATAAAATGAAGATGTCACTAGCATCAAATTCATCTGAGTTGCTTTGTACAATATCTTTAAGATTAATGCCCCGATTTTTACAAAATGTAAAAATTCCGTATCTGTAACTTTTCATAAATTGCTTACAGAGAAAAAGTTACAGTGTACTAAAAATTTATATTCACAAACTGTAAAATTTTCGCCACTGTAATTATGTACTTTTATGAATTAGCTGCTGCAAAACAAAAGTGAAGTGTGTGTCTTTACTAAATCACTTTGGTTTTGCAGCGAATTCATCAAAGGACATAGTTACTCATTAATAGTTACAAAGTACATATTCTTACGACATCAATTTTGTTGCCGTTACTTTACAAAGCATTATTTACAGGTACATAACCTATTTACATTTTGTTTTATAATTTATCATAGTTTTGTACAGTTTATCTAAATAAATGTTCTTCATCATGTGCAGCTGCTTTTTTGAAATCATTTGGTTTAAAACGTTTCATATGATGATTGCAATTTGATGATTGAAAAATTTAAAGTATTCGTATTGCAAAGTGGAACGATCCGTTTCTAATCTTTTAGAATTTTCTTCAGCGTTCTTTCTCGCCAGTTTTAACATCCCTTGAGCCCGGGACGCTATTACAATCAAAAAAATCACAAACATTAAACAACCGTTATATTAACATTATTCCAACAAACGATATAATTTAATATTTCTATTAAATACTGAAGGCGGATGCATTGTTGTGTTCATTCCATTCGATAAAGATTCTGGAGTAGTATTATGATGTTCATGGTTGATGGAAAAAATACAGAACGATTTTATTTTCATCTATCGCTGAAAAGTTTAGCCTTTTGACATTGATGGTTGTAATAGCTTTCGCGTTACTGATTTAAAAATATTTTGTGTTTCGTTTTGATAAAACGAAACAGTATATTATAAAATTATTTGATTTAAATAAATAATAATTAAAATACTTATAACAATTAAAACAGTGATTTTAAAACAAAATTCCCTCATAGAAAGACGTTGTGCAGTGGGAGAAATTATCAGAGAAAGGCATAAGGAAAGATATTGCGCTAATTTAATAGTAGAAATGTAATTGGACGATTTGGAGTGATTTAAAAATTCCCATAGAATGACGACATAAATGTTTGATGCTTTTTTACACATTTGATTTTCGAATTTCTATATTAGCTATTTAATTTTTATAATATGAACACATCAAAAATAATAGCATAAGATATTTGCTTATTAGATTTTACTTACCTAAATTCGACGGCATTTTATTAATATAAAATGGAAATTATTACGTGGCACAACAAAACAAAAGTAACGAAATATTCAAAATTTAAACATGATTTTTATTTCTGTCTCTAAAATTATACATTGTATTGTCTCTTTCTTTTCGTATTACTTCAGTCAAAAAGGTGAAGATGAAAAAAATAACGAAGAAAAAATTGTCATTTTCGACGAATCCTATTGGTTAAAAAAATGAAAAAGAACGAACGGAATAAATACGACATTGAATTCGCCTTGAATTATCTAATATTAACAAACCATTTTATATTAATACACGTTTTAAATTTATATATTTATTTATATATCTCAAAAGAAGTACAACAGACTTTTACAGCCTTTAAATATGTACATAGATTAATAAAAAATTATTAACATAAAACGATAATAATTATAATAATAATAATTTAATAACCTATTATTAGGTGAGCGGTGTGTGTATAAAATGTTCACGCCAAAAATAACATTTGTAAGTTAATCTAGAGAGAAGCAACATAATTTAGACATTCTGTTTTGAACAGACGTGGATATGTGATACGTTTCAGATTTAGCGGTAAATTATTCCATGTTTGAGCTCCATTAATAAAAAATGATTTTGGTCTGAATGCTGTTACAAACCTTTTGTTACTACAAAAGTAAGATTTCTATTAAATTTGCTTGATAGTACTTTATCAACTAAATAGTTCACCGAACTCCCATACCGTACTTTGAAGAGGAATATACACTGTCTGTATTTCAGAAAATTTTCAAATGTACAACCTAGAATTTTTTTTGCAAACGGCGTAATGTGATCATATCTGGATAAATTATAAACATATCTCGTAATGGAATTAAACGCTACATAACGAATTCTTATTAGCTCAAAACTTAAAACACCCAATACTAAATGAGCATAATATGTTAAATGAGTCATAAGCAAAGCATGAGCTAATGCTTTTTTTTTGGTTTTATTGGTGTCGATTTTTTACATTTTGAAAGTCTTTTTAAGCCTCCATAGATGTTATAACAAAGATGACTTTCCATGAGAATTCCATGTCAGTGTTGAGTTCATTATGAATCCTAAATTTTGGGTTGTATTAACAAATGGCGCAGTATTAACACCAATGTAGACTGTTGGAAAATCAATTATTTCATTTCTGGTTTGGATAGGTAAAACTTGCGATTTAGAATAATTTAACTCTTATTGATTAATTTTAGCCCATTCAAAAGCCCTAAAACCAGATTGAAACTTATTTATCATATTATTATTTTTCAAAAATTGAGTTATTTGATCACATCACTCTTTTAAAGATGTTAGATAACATTAGTAATAAATTGATTACTCGCAACACAGCTAGTTTCAAAACCGCTTCTCTAACTTTACAGAAGCTAAATGAATGCGATGTCGTATGCACAATACGCGCGAGACTTGTATTACCAATATAATTCCTATTTAAGGTCGTCTATACGGTTTTTATTCGTTTTGTTATACTTCCAAAGCTTATAACATATTTCCTTATCAATTATTGCAGTTGCAATCACTGCACTAAACCATACAGGCGTAATTCGTTTAGTTGGAGTAAATTGTTTAACCGGAACATGCTTATTAAATAAGTACAGAAGATATGCGTTTAGTATCGAAAATTTCTGTTCAATGGAACAGATTGAAAGATAGGCTTCCAATGCAAATTAAGACAGTCATTAACCAACGTTTCATGATTAATATCTTTATAGGATCTATATTGAAATGTGGAAATAGAATCTGTTACTACGGGTAACGAATACGATAAATAGATAAACTCATGATCGAAAATTGACACATCAAGCTGCAGTAGCCTTTTTATTTTATCAATATTTCTTGTAAGAACTAGATCCAGTAGCGATGCACTTTGATAAAAGTTTGAAAAATATGTTGACTGAAAAGTTTAAAAAATATTTTGGTTTATAAAACGATCCTTGAGTCCTTTATCAACGAATTTTAGAATTGTAGCTGGCAATGCCTTTGGATGTTTTGACGGAATACGATACACACATGAAACGAATTTAAAATCTGAATTAAAAGATATCGTCTTTGAAATTAAATCCACATAATTCATGAGATTCTCTCCATTTGTCCTTGGAATCCCATGAATTTGTAGACTAGCTAGATTCAATGACCGTTCAATAAAGTCTATACGCTTTTCTAATTCCAATGATGTTTTCTGACTACACTCTTCATGAAGTTTCATTTGAGAGTTATAACTTGCTGTTATTTCATACATGGTCTCCTCAAGTTTATAAATTTTTTCAGAAAGATTATTAACCTTATCGCTGAGTTCAGCATCAGTACTATCCAATTTTTCTTCGAATATAGATAATCGCTCATTTAATTGTTTAAAACTATTCTTCATTGTCTTTAGCATATTAATAATTTCAAAAGGTGAAATATGGCAGAGTAGCCCCTCTGCCTACTTCTGTCTTTTGGAGGCGATGATGACATTTCAATAATACCAATACTAATACCGAAGATAAAAATAAAATTCGATGAAATATTGAGGTTATTCATTATAGTTTTTATCACATGTATTGAGCAACACAAAAAATAAGCGAAAATTTTTGACGTCTAGCTTTATTGGCTTCCTTTGGTAGAAAAAAAATTTAAAATGAACACTACACAATCACATAATTAGAAATGAATATTATTGACACGAATGGTTGCACTGGTTATTATTTTATACACTTGAAAGTGCCACTTAAAACCACAAAAATCAATTTTACTGTAGATAAGCGATTCTTTCTAAATAAAATATTTACCAAAATTAGTTAAGCGAAAATTGAATTATTGATAACTTGGTCAATTTTTGTACGATTTTTATGAAAATTGGATATGTTAGAAAATATAAAAAGCAGAAAAGGAAGAATTACTTAAAATCACATATTAAGTTTTACCTTTTTGGTACAGAAAAAATCTATTTTTACTTGAAAATTATTAAATAAATAAATTATCTTGATGCTGAACTGTTGATTGAACATGCAGCTTTAATTTAGGAATTTGAAATTGTTTGCATAATTTTTGTAGCTTTCACAGCTCGATTTTTTTGTCAGACAAAATATGAAGCATAATATAAATACACATAGTACTACCATGGTATGTTAGCCCATTGCAGTGCTAGATGTCGCTACTGGTATCGTTTTAAAATCAAAATATTTGTATATGTAGAATCACCTAAGTGTCATATATTTATACTAAATGTTGACGATATTCTATCCACCCGACATCTGGAACATCAATGAGTAAACTGTTTTTTTCTCTTGATGGTAGTACTATGTGTATTTATATTATGTATGAAGTAAAGTGTTGACATTAATGACATTTTTTACAACATTTCGATTTGTACTTCGATATAATATTATGATGATCTCACACAATTTTTTTTGACCACCTATTTGTAATGCTGCTGCCACGATAAAATTAGAAATTTAAAACATTAATATATTGTGAGGAATAATACTTCTAGTCATCAAATTGTCAAAGGTATATTAAAAAAAAGGTAATTTAAAAGGAACGGTATGATCTCAATAAAGCTATCAAATGTTTATAGCAATGTCATCAATAAAGAGTTGGGATGCACATAAATAAACTAAAGAAAATGATTTAGAGGAAAACGACCAATTAGAAACTTTTGTAGAGGTAAACGTACTTTTCAAATCACTTGAATAGCACATTATAATTTGTTCGAAATTTATTTTCAACCGGTTTTGCAGATCGTTTTAGATTTCTAGATTTTAAATAGGACTTGCAAACTTACATACAACTAGAGTATTGGAGTAACAATGGAGTATACCCAGATATTTCACTTGTTTATGTTATTTGTTGGCAATTTTAATTAGGTTAAACTGCATTAATTTGGTAGTTATATGACACTGTGAAAAATAATTCGATTGAGATTTTTCACAATTAAGCTTACGAATAAATCAACGAATCACGTTAACAGTGGGTCATCGTTGAAAATATGTAATTAGCACGTTGATATATTCGTTAATGTAACTAATAATATATTTCCAAAGAACGGCAGAAATTTGAAGTATAAGCAGCAAAAAGAGAAATTTCACATTGCTCAGTTGTGGGGTAATATTACGAAGGTAATATTACTCTGGAGAACCCCTATTTTTGCAATCAGTGTACTAGATTAAACACTGTGAATCTGAACAAAATATTTTTGCTTTTCGAAATAGGATTTTAATAGTTTTTCAGCCCTGCTATATCCAGTCCCAAATTGACAATTTTTTCAAGGCCTGTTGATTTTTTGTTGTGTTAAATTTTTTTTGTGTTTTCACATAATGGATTTTTCGATGAATTTGGTTAATGAACGAGTGTTTGGAATGAAAACCAAATTGTTTGGAGATCATTGAATTATTGTCATTAACGTATTCATTAAAACCATTCTTTATGATGCATTCATAAAGAATTGCGTTTAGCAATTGCAATAACTTTGGATAACTTTGGATTCCGCTGCTTAGCAAATTTAAATCTATAAACCTTTAATCATTTTGTTAGGTAGCTGACGAGTGAATAACTTCATTTGTTAAAATATGGAATACACCATCTTTAAACTTTTTTGATTTGCAAGTCGTTCTTTATCACTCTTATCAAAACTGTACTACATTTCAACATATTACGCCATTATGATCTTAAAACGGCTTACTGAAATTACTGTTTATTTTGTCCAAAAACGAGTCATTATCAGCCCAGTAAAATAATGTTTCATGTATATGTATTGATATTTGGAAAAACGTTGGAATATTTAGCTAACGCCATCTATTACCAAAACATGAAAATTAATTCTCACTTATATGGACAACAAGCATAGATCTTCATAGAGTAACTCATATTCTGCTGTGGCCATGGACTTATTAAAGGACCTTCGTAAAATATTACATAAAAATGCCGATGATATATAAATAATTATTTATTGACCAATTTTGATGTGATCATCAATTTTTTTTTCATATCACCATTATATTACAAGAATAAATCCGTAGTGATTGCGCCAACAATATAATTCCGATAAAAATATCCAATAGATAATCATACACATACTATATCTAGTACAAAATTAATTCATTTTATTTAAAAGCATTGTAATATTATTTTTTTTTTAAATCTCATAAAAATCTGTTCCGATCGATTTTCTCATTTTTTGTTAAGCTAACATTTTTACGATTACGTAAACCAAAACAGAGTTTCTCTATAGCATGGTAGGATTGGTAAAATCGATAAAAACCACTTAATATGTAACACATGAAATTGAAAAATAAAAATTATTACAAAACTATATAATCTTTACCGAGATAACACATTCTTTAATATCATAAAGTATACACCTACACCATCAGTGCATATAGGATGGCATTTAACTTTTAATCTCGAATCGAGCAAAGAATCGAATACCATTCACATGAAGTTAGCATTTTTTTTATTGGTCTTAAGGATGAAATCATTATTTTTTTTTTAATGACTTTCCGTTTCTGTTTTACGGCAGGACAAGCAGGAATTAAGTTTTTAAGTAAAGATACACAACGATACAAAAGACATTAAATATGTTGGTGAGAAAGAACGTAAAAGTGAAATGTTTGTGAAACCAACAAAAACGTATCTGAATTTTCTAGGCAAAGTTCGATATTTTTGTTTGTCTTGTCCATGAAATAAACATTGTTGGATTAATTCGTCTGTCGGAGATAAGACACTATATGGATAAAATAAACTGTCTGTATCTTACTTATATAATGTATCCCTGCTAATTTGATAGAAAATATATGAACTTTAGAATAAAGGGAATCTTAGACGAATTAAAGATATCGTTTCGAGTTTTGTTATTTGGTAGGTTAGAATTAATAACATCCTTAAATTATAATTTTAAACTCTCGAAATCATCAGAACTTTTATTTAACATTTTTTCTAGTTACTATCTAATCCGTTCTTAGCCGCTACTTCCAACACCTTTGACAGACAACTAACTCCTTCTTGTATAGATTTCGACGAGGCAATCAAATCGTCTAAATAAATACAAACGGTCTTTTAGAGATGCGGGTTATACATTTAAATCTTATTGCTTGTTTGAGACCTCGAACACCGTATATTTCGCCGATTTTTTAGCGATTGAGATATTATAGTAAAAGCCATTTTTAAGATCGAGAGATTAATTTGCTGGTTGTCTCTTCGATTGTAGCCTAATTGCTGTATCAACCACAAAGGTTGCAATATCGGTTTCTCCAGTAAAAGATTTGTCATTCGTATAAAGCAAATACAAGAATGGTCCAAGCATGCTCCCTTGTGGTCAGCAACTTTCAGTTCTGAGGAACTAAATCAAGCGGCTTCGTTCTTTTTAGCCGCCTTGTACCTACGCTATCGACGTCGTTGACAATATGTTGAATATCCGTGGTTTCATGGAGTTGCAAACGCTGGATATATTTTTTGGCATTTTTTGTGATTTCTTCGTTGACGGTTTCCATCTTTAGATCTCTATGTATATTATCATTTCTAATATTCCAAGGTGCATTAACAATACTTCGTAGTACTTTGTTCTGGAATGTTTGTATAATTTTAACGTTCGTTTTATTTGTGCATCCCCAGAGCTGGCTTCCATAGGTCCATACAGGCTTAAGTATTTGCCTGTCTAAAAGCAGCTTATAACTTTATATCCAGTTCCATTTTAACGTGGCGTCAAGCGTCATACCCAGGTATTTTGCCGTGTTGCCATGTGGTATTTTCTGCCTATTTATGTAAATAGGGAGGTGATCTACTTTTAGATAGGCGTAGGTTGTGTGACCTGATTTTAGCTCATTTAATTTTATTCTCTGTTTGTTTGTCGTATAAAGCAAATACAATATTGATCCCAGCATGCTCCCTTGTACTGCTGCTTTAGTTCTCTGGAGTGATGAGAACTCTCCCTCATATTTCACTCTGAAATAGCTCCCTTCATTGTATGATTTAAGTATCTCATAGAACTGCTTAGGGAGGCCGCGATGTAATTTATATTTCAGTCCTCAATGCCAGACTCGATCAAAGGCCTATTTTTTAGTAGTAACTTTTCTAATAGCTTGGACTATGACGGTAATACAGATATAGGTCTGTAATACGTTTTCTCATTAGGTGGCTTATTGGGCTTGGGTATCATAATAACTTTTGCTATTTTCCACTGCTGAGGAACATATTCCATTCTAAATGCGGCGGTGATTATGTGTAGCAACATTTTAAGACATTTTTCTGGCAGCTTTTTAATAACTTTTCCTGTAATAAAATCGTATCCAGGAGCTTTTTTTGCATTTAGGTCACTTTTGAGTTTGATGTCACTTTTGAGTTCTATCATTGTAACTGGTTGTATGTCAGACTCGTTTGTTTTTTGCATTGAAAGGTATTTTCATCTGCTGATTATCTGCTGCTCGTCTTTCATCTGCTGCTAGTCAAAGGCTTAAGAGGTTTCTTCCAGATATTCAGCAAAAAAGATCAGCTTTATCTTTGGAGCTTTTTGCCCAAGTAGCTTTTCATAAAGAATACTCACTGTCTTTGTGGCCAGACAGACCTATTAAATATTTGTTGAAGCTTACCGCTTTGGTTTCTTGTTATTACTTCTGCAGTTTGTTTTTGAGCTGATTGAAAATAGTTTTGCTCTCTGATGCTCGATTTCAGTGCCAGATTTTTAAGCTTTCCGTTTTTCCCTGATCAAGATTCCTATTTCCTGTATATATGTTTCATTCTTGTGAGGTTTATTTTTGTCAGGAGGAGTGCTTTTCCATGCTGCGATCTAAATATTGTATATGAGCAGCTCTACGTCTTTTGCAAGTTGAGTTTGGCATTTGATTGGGACTTGAAGATCAAGACTTTTCTAAATTAATCGTGCAAAGGATTTCCAATTTGTTTTTCCACCTGTTAATCTTGGTGGCTTTTCCTTTTAAATTATTGTTACACTGATCGTAAGTATGATTGGAGAATAATCCGGTTTATCTTCGGATAATCTTCAATATTTTCAATATGAATATATTTTTCTGAAATATCTTTAGCTATGAAAGTCAATCGTGTCTGGTATTTTGCTTGTGTCCTTTGGCCAATAAGTAGGAATACCACTTAAATAAAACTATGATGTAATTTGGGCCCATTATTTTGAACATTAAGAGGTAATCATCCTTTTTAAGTTGATGCCTTGGTGGACAATATATCGCAGCAGCTCGCAGCTTCTTGTAAATATTTAATTGCATGCTAAGTGATACAATTTGCATTGTCTCTATTCCGAGTTTGACATCTTCGAAGTGTTTGATGTTTTCTCTGATGAAGATAGTTGCTCCACTCCTAGCTCTTTCTGCTGGATAAACGGAATAGTAACAAAAGTAACCTTTGAATGTTGCATAAGACTTTCTAGTAAAATGGCGCTCTGCTATTAAGCATATATCAATTTTTCTGTATTCAAAAAGATTTCTAGCTCTCGAAGATGCTGTAGAAGTCCATTAGCATTCCAGGTTAATATTCTTAGTGTTTTGTTCATTTTGTGTTGTTTAGTGAGGGATAAGATAAAGCAAATTTTTTGCTTTAAATCTGGTTAATTTTTCCTTGATGTCCTACTTGCTGTTCAAGATTAACTTGTCGAGAGATGATACATTTTTTTACCCCTGCAGTCGGTCAATTTGATCTATTTGATCTTTTATTAATGACAGTGAATATCGATCTTTAATTATCGATTTATTAAATTTACGAAAATGTACAATTAATTGCATCAAACCACATTAGTTGTTTGGCAAGTACTACTAGTTATGCCATGCTTGCTCAGCCACTCATCAATTAGAAATCGCACGATCTCCTATTCTTTCGAAAAAGATTTTTGCCTTTCAGCTAACCCAAGCAAACGGCCTTTGTTCAAATTTTTTTCATCTGGGGCCTCTTCTTTAAATTTTCTAAAAGGGTTTTGGCTTGTTTCTTATGTGTTGTTCCATTTAAATATCATTAGAAACTACATTGAATGATGATAGCAAAACTGATTATTTTAAAAGCTTCAAATAATTAATCGCATGTGCATTAAATATAATCCCGTTACAAATTTATTTGTAATTATATCAATTTTAATTGAGCGATGTAAACTAATCTTAAATATGGTGCAAACTCTGCTTAATTTTCTATTTTTTTTTTTAAATTTTCGGAGTGTTTTTTCATTCGTTTTTAATATGATGAAAACGAGTGACATCTCGTGTTTTAAGCAAATGTGTTGTATTTGAAAGCAGAGCGATGAGAAATATTTTAAGATCCCTGCAGAATTCTGTCAATGAAAGGAACAAATACTCCATCCATAAAAAGGCAACCAGGAAATTATTTTTTTGATTTGACTAGCCACAAATAAAAAACGTTTGTGATATACTCAAAAAAAAGCTTGATAAGTCATAGGTACAGTTCATCCAATTCCCTACTTTATATACATATCAGGGTTAAAAAATTCGATCGGTAAAATAAATTACAGAACTCTACTGAGTGAATCATAATTTTTACTGGAGATCGATTTGAATAAAGAGTAGTGAATAAAAAATATGGAATGACTACTCAGTTGGGATCGAATCAAAGCCGTCTTCAATCCCTTATAGTAAGCCCAAATGTACTCATACATAAGCTGTAAAAAAATGAGAGAAATGTAACCTGTTGAATGTATTTGTGAGATTATGTCGTCTTTTATATACGATTGTGAATACAGTGTAGAAAAAATAGCAAAACAGTAAACTAAAGAGGAAATAAAAATTAATGAGCGAACCTAATTGGTATCTGCGTACGGCGGAAACATGCAGGCTTCTTAAAAGAGATTGAAGATGGCGTTGGATTTTTCTCTACTCGTTGTAATTCTTTCATTATGGAAGTAATCACTTACATATCGACACTAAATTTTCCCAACCAGAGTATAATTTTCATCTCATAATATCCTCATTCAGTTACGTTCAGATCAGAGCAAGTTTCATAATTGTTACCCAATCTTTTTAAGGGATACTTTCTGGTTAAATGGCGAAAAAAATAAATACTAATAAATACCGCCAAGTGATTCCAAGTTGTGACTTATTTATTCCTTTGAAGGCCCGTGAATTTGCCGAATGATAAATGAATAGTGGTTTTAATTTATGATCATCAGCAGTATTCTTCCTATGAAAACTGTAATTCTATCTTTGGCTGCGTTGAAACTCGAAGCTGATTTCTCGTCTTTAGAGATAAAATTCTTGCGAACATTCGCTTCCCATTCGGGATACGTTTCGCTCCCTTGACATCTGCACTAGGTGCTTCCCATATAGCGTTCATATTATGCAAGGAATGCCGCTTCTTAAATCGGTTAAATCATCCTTTGCAAGCTAAAAAAGACTCCGCACGAGATTATTCACCATGTTTAGCAACCAAATCTGCGTAAAGATGCTTAGCCTTCTCTTGAATTACTATCGTGTTTAATGGTACGTTTCTGTTAGTTCGGTGGTCTATTTACACACTAAGCAGCCGTTCCATCTTTTCCATATTCTCACTTCGCTTTCTTGATACATTTTTTGTTAGGGGTGTTACCCTTTTTACACTTGATACAATTATCAATTATCAATTATATCCCTATTGTCCTTTATTGTATAAATTGTTGAAATAGCTAGGCCTAAACCTTTGGCGATTTCATTATTTTTTTGGCCCGCGTCAAATCGTCTTAAAATATCTAGTTTTAATTCTAATGTTATATATATATATATATATATATATATATATTACTTTATTATAGTAATATATAGTAATATATATATAGTAATATATATAGTAATATATATATATATTACTTTATTACTAATACTGGTTCAGCGATTTCACAATTTATTGTTTGACAGTTCGATGACGAATTTTTATATGGCTACTTTCAGCTTTTCTTAAAGGGAGGCCAGATAAAAGTAGTAGGTTGAAAGCTTCATTAACTTTATGTTATTTAATAGTTATTAAGTTTATCAAAAATATTACACCCACACTATGTATATTTACATATTGAACTAATTATTACACTAGTAATATTTATGAATGATAAAATACTAGTCGTAGTATGAACAAATTATGGTCATCATAAATAGAACTCGGCTATTATTATATATTTAAATTTTTTCACAAATGGAGAATTTTCTGTTTTGTCCAACACTAACATAAAACAATTGAGTATTATAAAGAAAAAACAATTAATGCAAACTAAATACAAGAAACAATTGCAATAATCAATGCACGACTGATGTAAGAAAAATTCAATTCGTAATTCAAAATATAAAATAGTTTGCTGAGTATCTTAAAAAGCTATTTTTTTTGTTAGATTATTTGGTTGTTTCACTTTAAGATTCGCCCTATATTTGATACGGGCAGATTTTCCTACGCAAACGCATAATTACTTATAAAATTCATCTCAAAATATTAATTAGGCGCTATACCGATTATTTAGGTTTTCTACTCTAATTTAAACCTTTTTTTTTTTTTGAGATACCAAAATAATCGATGGTATATAAAGAAGGGCACTGGACCCTAAAAATTATAATACCTAAATAAAATAAAATCTATTTACGATTAGGATAGGATGATAACACTTTATCAATCGGCAATTTTCGATTATAAATTTATATAAAACAATCATAAAGGATGGTCTGTGTCCGACGTTGTTCTAAATGATAAAAAAACCATAAAGAAATCAGCATGCAATAATACAATTTTGACAACGCACTGTCACAAGCACTGATAACAGTATATGAACAAGATCCGGTATACGTCAAATGAACAATCAGACGAACAATAAAATGTATCAAAGTCAATTTTTTTATTGCTCCTTTATATCCTTACATCGATTCTTATAAATTTACGTTTCTCAATCAAGTCGTATTTTATTATCGAATGATGTACATGAGTAGATATACCTGTATTGATTGTCTAAAGAAAGCAAAATGGTGCTTATTGTAGTGAGATGTCTGTACCCGATCCTTTTAGTTTAATGAATTTACGAGTTGTATTATAGATGAAATCAAAGTGCATTAAACTTAAATTTCTAATATTGCTGCCCATTTAAATTAAGTTATTTTAAAACAATATTCACTCGAATTGTTGCATAATATGTATAATTTTCGGTTTTACCTTAAAAATATGTTATTTTGTCGATTTTTGATGAAATTAGGTTCCATTTACTGAACCCAAATGACGTGAACAATTTTATTTTAATCTTCTTCTGTTTTTATTTTGAAATGCTTTATTGAAAGGTAATAATATTATTTATGCTAGACATATTCCAAGAATAAGATTTTTTTTTAAATTTTAACATTATTTAAAGTTAATTCTTCGAGTTGCTTTAAAATATGACAACTCTGGAAGTTATAAAGTATTTGCTTTAGCCTCCACTATTTTAATACACAATCAAATCAATTTTTTTAGTTTTATCGATTATCTGCACATGATATATTCTAAAACCTCGAAACCACGAGTGACATAAATAAAAAGATGGACTTTTTTTTTATGTAAAAACTAAAAAATATTTATCTTGTGCATAAACTAAAGTTGCACTAGAAAAAATAATCCTTTTTTGGAAGCTCTAGAGATTTAATAGTTCATAATATAGAAAATATAAATTTATAGTGCATTGTTATGATTACAGTTCATATAAATATTTATACTTTGTAATGTGGAAGTTTTATGTGAAATATTTTTTTTCAACTCTACGTGCATATATTATGTTTAATTTGTTTGACAGTTATTAAATTGTGAATTACAGTTAGGTTTGTAAATCAATTGATGTGGGAATTTTTTATTATCTTTATCTAGCAGTCGTGGTTTTTGGAAGATTTGGGTTTTATGGATAAGACTTGCAAAATTTATTTTATAAATATCACTGTACAAAAGGATTTAAATTGAGTTATCTCGTTATAAAATACGCCTAAATGATTCAAAAGCTGTCAAGGCACAGAACATGGTTTATGGAAAAATGCCGAATGTCTTTTGAATTATAATTATCACATGATAGCAGATCGCTAAATACTTTATTACTAATAAATGATCCTGCCTAGTTCAAGTTTAGGTGCAATTTATAGTAAATTCGATAATTTTGGTTGCAATTTATATGAATTCTCATGATTGGGGCGCCAATAGTTAATAGCGATCCTAAAACGGACATACATGGCGGATGAAGATCCGTCTGTATTAATTTTTCATTTAGTGTCACTAATGACCTTAATTGTCTGCCTTTAATTTATTTTGCTGGCGTCTTAGTATGCCGAAATGGGAAGAGCGTAAGCCTATTCAATATGTTATGAGTTAACAAAGAAGAAAATCCCAATTTAAGCTCTGTGCAAGTATCGAAATGAAAGGTTAACTAAAGTGTGTCATTTTTCAACTTTAAATGTTAGTTGAAGCTCCTTAGTAGATCCATAATTTATTACCAAATTTCTCAGGATTTGCGCTATTATTATTTTTTTGCTTCAACATCATGATGTGGACAAACGTTTATTTGCAACAAGACGGCGCTACGTGCCACACAAGCAAAGAAACAATCGCAATTTTGCAAGGAAAGTTTCCTGGCCGTTGTACTTCTTGAAGAGGTGATCACAATTGGCCACCGAGATATTGTGATTTAACACCTTAAGACTATTTTCTTTTCTTTGAGGCCACGTGAAAGATAAGGTCTAGGTCAATGCTTCACAATCGATTGAAGACCTTGAAGATGAAATTCGAGACGTTATCGATGACACATAGCCGCAAATATGCGAATTGGTCATGGAAAAGGATATGGTGCTGCAAGCGCAGTCGTGGCGGCCATTTAGATGAATATCGTTTTGAAATGTTAATGGGATATCTTCCTCTTTATAATGAAATAAACATTCATTGATTTCTCCTAAAAAATACTTGTTTTTTTTAATATCAAAATGAAAGCTCTTATTGGAAACCCGTTATTTGGCTTATATAATACCTATTATTGTATCGATACTGAAGCACTTAAATTGTTTGGCCTATCGTTGAATTCATTCACGTAAAATTGTTTTGATTTCTGTATATTGCGCACTTATAAGATTAGAACCCCCATAAAAAGGTATTGGTCCATTCTAAATTAACCAATAATAATTTTTTTAAAAGAACCAGTTATTTATCTGCTTCTTCGAGATAAGTAGAAATTATATTGCGAAGTATTCAGGAAGAAGCTCATAAAACATTCTTGCTAAATTATCATTTTGTAAATACATGCTCAAATTAATAGTAAGAGATAATTTTTATATAAGTCCATAATAGTAAAGGTACATAGTTTAACTTCTTTAGCTCGAGTGCTTCTTTGTGTAAAGGGAAATGTCTGCTTAAAATCTCCAAGTAGAAATCCGTAGATAGTAATATTCAAAGTTTTGGGTGCACCTTATAAACTCTCCCTAAAGCTGAACATCTTCTGCTCTTCAACACGTTTCTCCTTTCAAATCGCTTTCTTTCTATCCAAATGTAGTATAAGATGAAACTTCAAAGTACCGTACTGTTTTAGCAAATTCATCGTTTTGGCACAATACGAAAAAGGTCAAAAGTGTGTTTGTGTTGGGTTTGCAACTTTCTGGACCAGGTTACTCAAAGTGAAATATAAACGATGGTAATTTTTTTTGTGCAATTCAACAGTATATACGTAAATATATCAATTAAGGAACAGGAACTGTCCCTTAATTGATATATTTACATATATATGTATTTACCAACACAACCATTATGCTGGTATATACCTTTCACTTTAACACTAAAACCAGCATCATCTGAAGATAATTATCTATATTTAGGATACCCATCTTTGCCTATTCTTATTTTTACATGGACATGTCCATGTTTCATTCATGAAGAATTTGGGCTTAAATTAGCACATAGTATCAAGTTTGACTTGATAATATCGTGAAGGTGAGTTTCATTTTTGACATTAGATATTTTAGCACAGACAACCTTATCATTCATACTTGGCCAAGAAGGACTGTCATTTTAAGCAAAATGGGTGCGTTTGGCAATTCATGGTTTGGCCTCTCAACTGAATACATGTAGCACGCAGCTTCTTAAAAAATACTACCTCTCACCGGCAGTTGCATCACAGCTTTGAGTTTGAGATGAAATCTTCTAGTTATTATATCATAGAGATCTTGCGTTTTTTATTCTGAAAACAATACGTCTCCACTCTTTCCATTTCGGGTTAGGTACATGTGATACTTATAAAACTATCTGTTCGACCTTTGCATCGAACGTATGTCATTGCATCCTGCATAAGTTCATGCCAATAATGCTTGATATTTCAATTAAAGATAACGAAAATATTTACAAAACCCCCATTTGGTCAGCAAAAACATCTCCTTTCCGAATTGCATCTTCTAGATGTATCAATTCATCATTCCTGAGTTTGCTTTGACTATATCAAATATAGTTTAATTGTTCAGTTTCCATTTTTGACATAAAATGTACCTTAAAGAAGAAGTTACTGTTTCTTAAAGAAGAAGTTACTTCAGTTCATTATTTATATGGTCATAATACGGCAGGTATAATAATTAAAAGCTGTTATTTTGCCTTTTTGGAGTGGTTATCTGGTATCAGGATTACGATAAGACAGAATAATATTGTTAGCCTTTGAAGTTTATTACAGTCTATTTCAAAATAAATACTTCGTTGAATAAATATAACAAAATTCAATAAAAAATTATAAGTTCTTCAATTTCCGGCAAGTTTCTCCAAAACGTCTTTCGGTTTTCCGGAAGTATGCTCCCAAGGGTTTTTAGTAGCGCTTCTTTCTTTGTATTTAGGGAATCTCCGTGGTTTATTTAATGTCTTAACTGTTGAACTGTTGAAGTCCTCGTTATACGAAGTCTTGTAATGTAATAAGAAGCTGCCACGGCAAACTTTAATTTGAATCATATCAGGTAAATGCGGTTTGGTAGCATTTTTCCTGAGAGTAACTTCTGATTTGTAATCTTTCCACTGATAAAAGTCATAGCGTTAAGTAATGCAAATAAAATATGTTTTGCTTATACATTTAAGAGCTTTGATTCATATTATGAGACCTTGGTCATTTACATTTTGTATTTCAAATGAAGCTGCTACACTATCGTTGGATAACATATTTTAGACAATATGGCATCGTGAGTAATCCGTACAGATGTTTTATTACATTGCACTTCCTGGATGTCCGAACTACTTGATGAAGTAGAAAATATTGTCTTAACATTTTCTGGTACAACTACTTCGTTTAGTCTTTGATCTATATTTTGTCTTACTTCGTCATTTATAATTTGCCAGGAATTATCATTAATTTCATTATTCACAAAATATATTAATGTTAGGTCATCAGTGGATAAATTTGGTAACGGCGCATTATGGGTGTTATTATTTTTAGTCACTTCGAAACGTAAATCATCATGGCTGTTTCCAATAATAGATGTATCAAAAATTACTAACGGTAAATTTCTTGAATTTGGGTAATCGCCAAAGATGATCCATGCTGTAAAATATCGATGTCATTTATATCATTTATACTATTATTTGCTTTTTAGAATCTAACGAAATCATTACCTTAGCTCTATCACTTGACATTATTTTAATAATCAATTATTCACTATTTACGTATGAGTGTCAATGATTAAAAAAAAAATTTTTAAATAATAATATTAATTTTTCGTATTTATTTTTAAAACAATTGGCAATATTATGTTTACACTTTGAAGAATTCTACAAAACTAAAAACAAAATACACGTATGATTCCTAGTTAAAGTAGCCGTAAATGCAGTGTACTAAAAACAAATGCGGTATGTATATATTCTCACAAGTAGTTACTGCGTTTTAAGTAAGTAGTAAGTAGATACCCCATTTGTGCTTAGGAAAAGTAGAAATTTTAAAAAGATAGGATTAATATCGTGATTTCTATTGGTAAATGGTATAGAATAGATACCACGTTTGATTCTAGGATGGCAGTGTATATATATATATATATATATATATATATATATATATATATATATATATATATATATATATATATATAAATATATATATATATATATATATATATATATATATATATATATATATATATATATATATATATATATAAGGATTTTGGTACGTTTTGAAATCCCATTTGTAATAAACAGTATATAATAGGACTGGAAAACCCATCATCAAAATACTTATTTATTTTGGTATTCTTCCCCGAATTTCGTTTCAAAGTAATTAATCTCAAATTAGAGCGAATATATACAATATTTATAAGAATAGACAACACGAAACCCAATGTAAAAATAAATAACACGCGCGTGTTTTGGCTGTTACAAATTAAATTAGACGAGTATCTAAAAAAAAAATATGTACAATAATCATAATACAAAAACAACTTGCATAATTATTTAGCGCGCGTACCAAAATAACAAAACACTTAAATTTGAATGATCCGCGCGCGCGAGCTTTTATTGTTTTAAATTAACACTGTATCTCCGGTATATTATGGTCATAATATAATTAAATTTTCACCTCACGTTTTAACAATTTTTTTGTTGCTATATTCTTAGAAATAAGACGCTTCACATTATCTCATTTTGAACCAAATTTGTTATAAGGTTCATATAGTACCTACTCGTAATGAAAAAATGAAATTGAAGAAAATAAACTTTTTCAATTTGCTTATATTTTTTTTTTTTTTAAGTTTACCTCAAACAATTTAAGAAACTTTTTTTTATTTTCTTGCATATACATGTTCTTATCCTAACTTAAAGCTATTTGTTATGTTTAGTTTTTTTTTTACCAAATTTTAACAGGATGTAACAGGTAAAATTTTATTTATTAAGTGCATTTTTGTTTGCATGCCTAGAATTTTTTTTAGAAACCATGACCTAGAAAGAAAAGAAGCTTTATTATGACTTGAGTCAACATTTAAATAATTTAAGTGATGAGTTTTATCTTTTAAACCGTACAACTGGATTCAAAGATCATAAAAAAGACAGTCACGTATATATTTATGAAATATGTAAAGGGCATTACCAATGACTCGCTCCCATTTGAGAACGCCACTAATGAGTATTGAAGTTAATGGGTACAGAATCCATCAAACCGTATAGATTTTTTTGATACCTATTTTACAACGCACTTAGATATATATATATATATATATATATATATATATATATATATATATATATATATATATAGATATATATATATATATATATATATATATATATATATATATATATATAGATATATATATATATATATATATATATATATATATATATATATATATATATATATATATATATATTTTCTTTTGTTTATCTTTCATTTTAAATACGATTTTGAGAGTGTGACTTTTCTATAACGTCAATTTTATAATGAAAAGTCTTTTTGTTACCTAAAATTTTTGTTGATTTTTAAATTACTCTGGCGGATAAACAATGTACTACAAAAAGTTGACCAACTATCAGAAAAACTTACGACATTAAGAAATAGATTCTTACATGGTATCACTCATACGAGTATTTTAAATAGAATGATTTTTATCAATTGTTTTACAAAGTAAGTCATGCAAGTCAATGCTCGAGTTGATGTAAAGAACTACTACATACGTTGGCCGAACTGCAAACGGCTTCCCAATCATAGAGTATTTCAAAAAGTGCATCGAATTCATCGAATTCCAGTGAAGGCGAAATCCCTGTGGTCAAAATGCTGCGTTGTAACGGAAAACCATTAGTTATTTAACAAAATTTTAAGGAGCGAGGAAGAAAATTTTAAGGACCGATGAAGGATGCTTTAAAAGAGTGTGAATATTCAACATGTACCATTTTTATTATTAAGCCCGTGTAAATTCAAAAGTTGTGTGGCCTGGTAGTTGATGAAAAATTAAAAGGTCTATTTGAACTATCATGTTCGATAACTCGGCCGCTCTATCTAAGTTTTCTACAAAATGAATAACTTTTGAACCATCAACAATTCGAGGAAACTTCATTGGTCTATTTTGGTTGAAATTGACTTCTTCCAATACCCTGTTTCGTTTGTACCACTACTTCTGGGACAACCTGTATATACACCGGGTGATTTTTATAAGCAAAACTTTGCTGATTAAATTTTAATCATGAAAAAAATGTTCATGATTAAAATTTAATTATTCCGTGGGGGAAATACATTAGTGCTAAAATAAATACCCCTTTCCCTCCTACAAGGGCGGGTGGTAACTTTGAAATTAAAATAGGAACGTCTTTTTTTATAAAAATAAGTCCGGCGAAAAATAAGTACGTAGGTTAATTAATTCTGGCTGAAATCGGCTAACCGAAAGTAGTTGCTTCCCTAGGAAGTTTTCGTGTTTTGTAAATTTTTTAAAAAGTACAGCATTCATGTGAAAACTGCTATATTAAAAAAACAAACAAAAAAATTCAAAAAAAAATTAAAAAACCAACAAATTCTCCCACCTCCGGTTAACTGATTTCTGCCTAAGATTACTAATTTACGCACTTATTTTTAGCCTGAGAGTTCCAATCTGCAATAAAAAATAGGGATTCCTATTTTAATTTCAAAGTTACCTCGCGCCCTACCTATAAGGAGGGGAGGAAATTCTAATTTTAGCACTAATGTATTCCCCCCACGGAATGTTTAAATTTCGATCATGGACATTTTGTTCGTAGCGCTTATCTTCCAAGATATTTGAAAGTATCAGCATACGGTAGGATTATCTGCACATTTGTAGATTTAAATAAAAAAAAAAGGAAATAAAGAAAAAGAGGAGTGGATACAGATAATGGGAGAGTATTTCTGATTTAATTATTTTGTTAATGTCAGTTTTGGCTGCGTTAGCCCTTTAGTAAATAACAACTAAATAGCTACTTTGAAAAGTAATAATGTTTAGTCTGATTAAGTTTTTATTTTTAAAATGGCGGTTAAAGCTTTATGAGCTTACTTTAGAATTAATGTGAAGCTGGAATATCAGTTATAGGAATCCAAGGTGCAATCTAGGTATTTGCCGCTGCTCTACCATTGGGGAGTTATCAATAACCAATAAAGTAGTATCCGCTTTTTGACAATTTGACAAGATTTGACAATTTTTAAGTTAGGACAATTAAGGCATTGTTAAAATTTTCCATAATTTAGAAAGATCAGAATTTTAAGGAGACTAAATAAAATCAAAATTTGATGATTGAGAAAAATTCAGTAATATCGTCTGTAAAAATAGCCATTTGGCAAAATTTAGATGTAGGTGGGTCGATGATGAATTGTCTATCGCCCTGTATAATACGAGCGGCTCTAAAATTTCATTATTTATTTGAAAATAAAATGATTGAATAATTTTCAGTTTTTAGATTGGAAAAAATTATTCTGTAGAGTTTCCAAAGAAATCTATCATGCCAGACTTAATCTGAAATGCGTTAACAATATCTTTAACAAACATCTTAAGGTCCAGTAGACATGTGAATGTTTGGTTTTAAGATGACACTATGTTCCACAAGTAGGACGAGATAGTGTTGAGCTGCTGATTAGCCAAAATTTTTGGCTTTCTACTTTCGTGTAGAAGTATTCAAGTGAGAATCGTTCGTTCAAATACAACACATATACATATATTCATGTAGAAGTCAGTGAAGAATCTCAATTTTCCAGAGAAGCTGATAAACAATTAAAGTGGTGCATTTGCGATAACGGCCATAAATGTTCAGGTAAGAAATGTAACAAAAAAAAATGTTTTAATAAAAATGATGTTTGGAAAAATGTCATGTTTTTGCAAAATGTCTTTATTTAAGGACGCCTTTTCAGAAAAAACTGAAAAAACTTCTTTTGTTTTGAAAAAAGAGAACAATTCTTAGTAATAAAACCAATTGAGTTTAAAAGCTCATCAGAAGGTAAACGTTGGAAATTAGGAAATTCAAAACTAATCACCTTAAATATTTTATTTTCAGGATGGCCGAGCAGGCTAAGGTGCTCAATCTCTAAATAGTCTAAATCGCTGCAAGAGTACGTATTGTTTGATTAAGGCTCGAGTCCAGTTCATGAAGTAAGATTAGCTAATTCACCACACTTGAAATTTCCAAATCAAATGAACATTTTTGGCCACATCCTGGTTCATGTGTGAAGCGCTCGAACTTTTAGAGTAAAATTTGAAACAAACATAAGAAATTGTTGCTCTCTTTTGTTACCAGTCTTATTTCAAAACCGATTTCCTAAATAAATCTAGCTATACATCAGCGCTTAAATTCTCCTACTTGTGTATTTCAAGATACTTTGAAAGTTACGGTTTGAATTATAATAGTTGTTACTATTTACCATATTTTTAGTTTTACTGTATGTTGTTTTTGGCTACAACGCCAAAACTGAATATGAATTACTTCGCCTACTTTTCCTTATAAGGTTCTTTGATTTTGTCATGATACATTAACAAGTTAATGAAAAGGCTTATAAAAATCAATACTATTTTCAATAGTATGTTGAAAACTAAAATAAAAAACGAACAATTTTCGAAACATCAACATGCAATCACCCTCAATTTTTCAATTTTCATGCCCAACAAACAAAGGGTACGGAAATCAGGTCACTTTCTCACGCGAATCCACACGTGGTACTCGGAAAAGAAATCTAAGGCGCACGGGATTCTGTACGTCTGGCCGACGAAAAGTGTCACTTCCGTACGCTTTCCAAACTTCACTTTGTACGAATAAGTAAACTTTTTCAGTAAGCTTTCCAAACAACATTCCACACGATAAAGTAAATTTTTTCTGTACATTTTCGATGTCACATGATTATTGCATTTTACTACTAGATGAAGTAAAATAATAATACACATTTTAAAATATGCCTTATGCATATTTAAAAAAAAAAATGCACATTAACTTGAACATAAATATTTATGTACATACATTTAAATTAAAAAAATATGTCTTGTCAATAAATACATAATAAAAATTAACAGTTAATATAATAGTACATTTTAAAATATCAGGAATTATTGTCAAGAAACATATACATTTAAATAAAAAAAGACTAATCACCTACTAAGACTGTGTCCGCAATTCAATATTTGTAAATCCAATTTTTGACATTTATTTGAAAAATATTCCCCGACATTCCCAAATTAATAATTAATTTAAGTATAATAATTGATTGAAATATTTCCCCGCTTCATTTGTTCTTAAATACATTTTTTTGTGAGGTATACATTTATATGTATACATCACAAAAAATGTATTTAAGAAACTATGAAAAAAAATTACATTTAATTATTTGTATTGTTTATTGAAATTGTCATAGTAACGGAAAAGTTCAAATGTTTCTTATATTGTTTTGCAATAGTACTATTACAAAACTAAGCAGAGAATTTTATGTTTTATTTTTATCTGAGTGTGCTACGCGATGAGTTTGGTTTTTATTATAGAAAGTTTTGGTATTATCAAAAATCGGTTTCCCGGTAGCCAATATTTAAACTTCTATAAGCATAAGACAATTTCTGTCATCATCAGCAACTTCTGTGAGCTACCATTTAACTGTAATCTGTAAAAAAATTCCCTAAAAACAAAATCTATTAATGGGCTAATTTCTACAAGCAGTAAACTGTAATATATTAAATTAATTTTCACCTGAAAATTATAAATAATTAATCCATAATATAATTTCTACAAGCAGTATGCTGTAATAAATTGGATTAGTTTTTTCCAGAAATGTACAATTAATTTATTACATTAATTTCAAAAAAAAAAAAAATATAAAATTATAAAAATTGTAATATAGATTACATTTTAATAAAATGTATTAAATATTAAAATTCAATTGAATTAACCGTTTTATGACAAATACGTCATGTAATCGCCGAAAATCAAATTTATATACACTTTATTTGACACAAAACTTTAAAATTTATACAAAGTAGATTTAATAAAAATCACGTGTTGAATGGTTTTGCGAAATGTGAAATGCGTCAATGCAACACTATATTTAATAAGTTTGGGCGTATTTTGGGCCTGGATTTTTCGTCGGTTGATTACTTCGACATTGAATCGTGTCCGGACTTGGCAGGACACTCTAGTAAATACCATACGCCACTTTTAATTAAAGTTTTTTATGTAGATTCTGATTTTTAATTCTAGTTTTCAGGAAATATGTAATGCATTTGCCAACTTTTTCCAGGATTGTTTTGATAACTCAGATGTTCCTTACACTTTAGATTCGTTACATCTCATATCTCATTTTGCAACTTAAGGTTTTCGATATTATAAAAGGAATGCATGGTTTGGATATCGCAGAAGGGCAGGTCCTGATGGCATCGCATCACGGATTTTGAGAAATTGTGCACTTTCTTTGTCCGAACCGTTACATTATCTGTTCAATGCGAGTCTTCCATGTGGAGTATTTCCTAATATTTGGAAGAAAAATTTTACTGTCCCCATTTTCAAATCTGGAAGAAAGAGTTAAGTCCTATAGAGGGTTTTCTGTAGTATCAACTATACCAACGCTTTTTGAATCTTTGGTCAAATCTAGATTAGAGAGTCTTATAGCAAATAGGATAAGTTCTCCAAGTCCACGATTGAATTAACTCTACTAAGAAGATTCTCGTCCAAATGATAATTAAATAAAACAAGATTTAATGTTCTATAGAAGGACATGATAGTGTAACGTAGAACATTAACTTACGTTAATGAACAATCTATTAGCAGAGCACCATCATGATAAGTTATTGATTTCGGTTTGCAATTTATCAGCATCAATTAAAGAATCAATATGCATGAAAATTTTCCAATCATCCGAAAACAATAAAGCGTTACAAAATTTGAAAATATTCGGAATATCATTCACAAATAAAAGAAAAATAACTGGAACAAGATGAGATCTCTGAGGAACACCAGAATGACAGTGAATATAATCATATCAGATAGGAAGCAATCCATTTTATAAACATAGGAAATAAATAGCATCAACCTGGGCCTTTGACTCGATGGAATCAATGGCATACTTAATGAACTGCAAAATATTAGTAGTTGTGGATTTCTCACTAGACAACTCGTGTCGGAACAAATATCCACCTCACTTATAGACAAACGAGGAATGTTAAACTGGCAATGATTTACGTTAGGGTTATTATAACTGGGGCTAACCTTACATTTATATACCGACTGAAAAAAATTAGCAAATCCAGTACAAATTTCGGAAACATTATTAAGCCGAACCTTATCATGTTTCATTGTAGACGGAAATCCTGTTGTATTTCGCTTATCATTTACAAACTTCCAAAACTTTTTAGGTTCATCTTTAATTTCAGCTTCTATTTTATTTATATACTGGACATATTTAGCTTTAAACTCGGATTTGAATTGTTCACAAAGATTTATAAAATTTATAGATCTATTAAATCCACAATCAATACGTCTGAGTCGGTAGTAAACCTTATTTTTATGGTTACGAAAGGCGATCAAATCACAATCGAACCATGGTGGATAACTATAATTTCTCTTCTATTTTAAAGTTACAAAACGTTGAAAAGATGTACACAATACACTATTAAAGTTATCTACATTTAAATCGAGATTATTGTAAAATATCCTCATAAAATCAGAGAAATCATAGAATTAGAAATTTGTCATTAAATGTTATATTAAAACATTCAATTTCTAGAGTATTATGATGACTGTCATTGTTTTTGAAAGATTCCAGAGAATCATGAACTGAAAGAATTTCCGTATTATTCACAAAAACTAAATCTAAAAATGAATTATTATTATTAGAGTTAAAGTTAATTTGTTTGAGAAAACTGAATAACGAGTCAATTACGACAGCGTCATCTGCAGACAGAATATCTGATGGCAATATTATCATTACGATCATGCATATTAACTATTACACTTATACAATCAATGTATTTTAAATAAATTTGTCCACGACTATCGTATAATAGTACTCATTATACTTTTGTTTCTTCAATTATAATGATATCCAATATTCATTGCTAGCAGTGATTAATCATTAATCAATGTTATTCAATATTGAAGTTTCATCTAGTAGTCTCTTCTTAAATTATTCAGTATTACCATTAGTAAATTATTCATTTGAATTTAATTTTTAAAATTGTATCTAGTAGTCTTTTCTAAACTATTAGTTTAGCAGTCAATGACAATAGCAACATGTCATTTTCATTAAAATTAAATTAAAATGTATATAAACAGGAAGCAAAATACTAAAAAAAAAAATAAATGGATATTGATATTTGTTCAATACCTCCAGAAATAAAATATCGTGGACAGACATAAAATATCGTATTCTACTCGAATATAATGGCTGTTATTAACTCAGACGAAAAACAGGTACGAATACAAAAAAATAAATTTTGTATTATATGAATGATGACGTCACGTGTACCAACAGTTGATCTAATGCATACACTCAATTTTTCAGTGTCATAAATAAATAAATCACAATATACAGTTATTTATCAGTTTTCATTAATCAATTGATATACAGTTCATCAAAATCACAATTACACTATCACAAATTATAATATTTCACAACTATTAGTTAATTCAAACTTTGATTTTAATTATTAATTATAATTTTAACTAATTTTTGTAAGTTTGATAAAAAAAACACAACAACCAATACAAACAAAATTGCACAAAAATATTAAAATAATTAAAATAAAATACGTCTGTATCGTGGGAGAGACACTGACCGAATGGTTAAATGTACTCTACGAACAGTTAGGAGTATTGGTTTCTAATCTGCCACCTGTCTTAGACCCAATGCAAACAAATATGTTTAAATACGTTTTAAGCTCTTATTTTCTCCCATTCCACTGCAGGGCACCATTTATGCATGTTAGTATATCAGAGATCCAGTCATCCTGTGTTGGCATAAAACATATTCAAACTCATGGATCTTAAACTACAATAGAGGCCATTTTAAACCATATTTCATGGATGTAAATGATTTGTGACACAAAACGATCCTAATATCATATATTTTTTAACTAATTTTAAAAGTTGAACCCAAACCATTTACCATTTTGCTATGACGCTTTTCACATTCCATACAAATTTCAAATAGTCCGCATCACTTTACATTTATATATATGCATAATACGTTTACCTTGAAATTCTCCCTAGATAAATCTTTTAATGTAAAGTAAACTAAAAATGTATACGAACATAGCAAAATATACAAAATAAAACGGAAATAAAATACCATCCTGGAGACATAATCTCCTTCTCTTGAACAGCAAAAAAATAAACAACAAAGACATAACACAAGACACTAACAAAGGCACACCCAATAGATTTGAATTTTAAAATGGAGCAATGAAAGCAATACAAACCGGAATTAAGGTATTTAATTGTTGTTCGGTCCTCCCCAATGGTAAATAAACAATCAACACAAAACCCACATCAGAGTCGAGTGGCGTATTCTTCGTCGTATTCTTTAAATAAATAATACGGGTGCTGTATATAGAGCTATTTTTCGAGAATAAAGTGGATAAATAAACAAACAACACAAGCAAACAAGAAACATCTCAACAAATGGAAAGTGAAAAAAATGGTAATTAGGCATTTTAAAAAGATTTTAGCGTTAGCATGTTGGTGACCATAGTAATACATGAATTATATTTGACCTAGATTACAGATGTTTTTTAAATGATTCAATGAATACGCTGGAAGACGCAAAATTGTGCGATATGCCTGCCCAACACAGAGCGCTTTTTGCAAATGTTTGTTCCTTTCTTTACCATCGGAATTCTTTGTTATACCTTGGAATAAAAAATAGGAAAAAATTTCCTTTGTACCTGCTGTAAATCTTCTAATCCACTCCATATCCGTAAACGGATTTTCTAGTATTTACTACATTCCATTCAATTGATCTCCTGTTTTAGCCCAAAGCCAAAATGCCTAAAAATAGCGACCCGCTTTCAGAACCAAAATTAATATTTTATGAACTAGAAAAAAAAACCATTCAAACTGTTGAACCAAAGAGTACGTTGAACTAACCAAGCCGTAATATTAACACTAATATGATAAATACTTTTTGGTTTTTAAAAAAAAAGAAATAAAATGGTCCAATATTTAACGAAGATTTACATAGTGTTTCAAAGATAAAATAAAGAGTAAATGTTTTCAACATATAAAAAACGAGCTGGCCAAACAAAATCTTGTATAGATTTGAAATCAATGAGAGCTGCTTACGATACTACAATAGGATAGGCGGCAAAAATTAGATGATGATGCATTCTCGCTCACACCAGTACCACCAGTGGCAGTAGTGGAGGAAAATACACTTTTGAGGGCCATTTTTGAGTGACCGGCTTCTCTCACATGAAGTGAAGAGCTTTCTGGGACTGCACTAGTTTAAAAGATTTGTTCCTAACTTCACTGACCTTATCCTAAAGACCTTAGGCTAATTAGCTTATCTTATTATTTCTTGAAAATTTTAGAAAGGCAGAGAGAGGTTTATCTCAAAGACTCAATATCTCAACCTGCAATTATCTCAACCTGCAAAGTTGTCTGCGTCTCAGCATGCTTATAGTAAGGGAAAATCGGTAGAAACTGCCATTCTCTCTTATGTCCTATAGAGAAGTCCCTCGAATATAAGGAATTTTTTTGGTGACCTTTTGTGGTATTGAGAGTGTAATAATGTCAAACCAGAGGCGATCGCGCAAGCACTATCAAATTTGGGGATGGATGTGGCACTTAGAAGCTGGATTGATCAAATGCTCAAAAGCAGGGTCATAACGGCGAGTCTAGGTGTATCATCCATCCTTAGATTTGCGAGTAGGAGTACACCATAAGGTGGTGTATTATCCCCCCTTCTTTGAAATTTGATCATAAATGACATGTTACTAAATCTGGAAGGGACTGGTTTTAAAGTGGTGGCTTTTGCAGATGATGTTGCTATTGGCGCTTTCGGTAAATATCCTTGTATCCTCAGAGATGTTATGCAGAATGATTTTGGCATTCTAACTCAATGGACCAACAGTTGTGGTCTTAGTGTTAACCCACTGAAGACTGAGTTGGTTCTTTTATCCAAGAAGTACAAACTTCTTTGCTTTGACCCTCCAACTCTTAATTTTTAATTCCTGTAAAAATGCCATTGGAAAAGGATGGGGCTTAAGCCTCACATTGAACATTGGCTTTATACCTCTGTAGTTAGACCATTTCTATTGTATGGAGTTACAGTTTGGTGGCCCGCTTTAAATACAGTGGCAAACCGAAAGTTGCTGATGAAAATGCAAAGAACTGCTACCTTGTGTATTAGTGGTGCACTTAGAAGCACTCCTACTTAAGCACTGGAGATTCTCTTTCATCTCATCCCTTTGGATATCCTGGCTAAACAGTTGGCTGCTAGTACAGCCATAAGGCTTAAATCAGTTTCTATGGGGTCCTGTAACATTATGGGACACTCATCCATTCTAACAAACAAAGAAATCGGTAAATCTATCGACTACACCATTTCGACATCATACCTCGAAGTTAAATGTATAACTGATATTCCTTCCAAAGAGGACTGGGTGAATGGAACAGTTTTAAAGTCAGGCTTTATTAACTTTTTTACAGATGGCTCGAAAATTGATGGAAAGGTCGGCGGAACTAAATGTAAATATCTCATTCCGCCTCCCTGATCATTGCAGTATTTTTCAGGCAGAGCTTATAGCAATCAAGGAAACCAAAGACTGGATGAAATATCATGTAACATCTGTAAGAGATGTGGCATTTTTGCGGACATTCAGGCTGCTATTAAAGTTTTACAAACAGGCTTTATCGCGTCGAAAGTAGCCCATAGTTGTCTTTCATCTCTTAATAGATGAGCAAACTGCACCACATATGTAATTACTAGGCAGATTTGGCCTAATTTGGACTTAAAAAGGTTTAATCAGCTAATGTCTTTGTAACGGCATAATATTAACATGGTTGTGGGAGTCATTACTGGGCAATGTCTTATTGGAAAGCATGCCAGTAGACTTGGTGCTTTTTTTCATGATTATTTTCGAAGCTGTAACGACGAAGAAGACGAGGACACAATACTTCATTTGTTATGCACCTATCCTAGTCTGTCTCAAAACAGACTCAAGTTTTTGGGAGCTCACCTCCTGTGTGATCTGACGGATCTCAGTAAATTGAGCGTTAAAGATATCTACTGCTTCGTGAGAAGCTCAAATTGTTTACAGTAGGGTAGTACGGAGAATCAATTTCTGCGGTAAGACCACATATGTCTATACCTCGTCCTTTTGTTGGGCGGCCACCTAAAACTAACTAACTAACTAAATTCACTGACCTTACCCGAATTCTGAGATTGAAAAAAATCAAAAATTCAACTAGAAAAAGAGCACCTAGGATTATTAATGCAGTTAAAGAAGAAGTTGTAGATAAAAAGTAGATCTCTTTATTTTGGACAGGCAGATACTATAACAAAGCCACAATAGGATCTCACAAAAAAAAAATAGAACAAATAATAACATTTTACAGTCAAGCACTATCGAAACCGGAGAAAAATTACTGCGTTACATCAAGAGGATTAATAGCAGTGATAAAAAGTGTGAACAGTTGGCTGATGCAATTTAAAAAACCAGAAGAACAAACAGCCAGATGGATCGAACAATTGTAAGCGTACGCATTCAAAACAGAACATCGGAAAGGAATCTTGCAGAACAATGCAGATAGAATATCCACAAAGCCCTGTGCTCGTCGGTCCTTCGATGTATTTGACCTACGCGAGCTAGCAACCACTTTGCAGGAGGTATATTACTATCCTTAATTATGCCCACGTCGTTGATTTTCAGTTTTTCTCCTGGGGGTTGCAATTTACTTCGCCTGTGTAAAGATGTTAGATATGCGGTGCTCCATGTCAGGCAAAGGTGATGCAATTCCTTTTGTATATGCTGCCACCTAGCGAGATGTGACGATGGAATATCCTTCAGATTCAGTTTCGATAATTAAATAATTGGCCTACCAATTAAAAAATCACCTGGTGTTAAGACATCGATGTCGTCGATTGATTTTACACACATTGGTCTGGAGTTTAGTATTCCTTCAATCTGTACAGCTATTGTTGTTAACTCCTCGAAAGTGTAAACTGTGTTATCCATCACTCTTCTTAAATGATTTTTTAGCGATTTAACTTTCCGCCTTCCATAACCCGCCAAATGATGGTGTTTCACTAAAAAGCTGTTGCTAAAATTGAGGGAATATTATTAGAATTATTTAAAAAAAAAATGGTATAGTTCTGTTAAAATATTCTTAGTTCCGATGAAGTTGGAACCATTATCGGCGAAAATGTCTGTGCATAAGCTTCTTCTGGAAGTATATCGACTTAGACTCATTATGAAGCTAAATAGGCTTTATAATGTTTTAGACCTCTGCCATGTTTTTGTTTTATCATCAATCGCCTAGCATATAGTCTACTCCAACTTTCATAAATGGTCTTTCATAGTTAAGCCGTATTGCTGGCAGATTTTCCATGACTTCACTATTCAGTTCTTGACTAAATAACGGCATTATAATTCATGATAATTTTGCCGTATGATGCTGGATAATAGTGTTGCTCCAGATAGTATCTGAGTAAAATTATTGGATGACATGTATTAAACTCAACTAATGACTGTTGAATTCGACCTCCTACTCTCATGATGCCATCGTTATCAATAAATGATGTAAATTGATACATCTTACTCTTCTTTGCACCACCTTAATGGTTTAGATGTCCATTATCTCATGATTAAAATATTCCAGTTAGCAGTCATCAATCCGATATTAATATTTTCAGATTCATCGTTCGTTCGTGAGTAAACTACACCGGCATATGCATCCTCCGATGCATCTGCCAATCCATGGAACTCTTATTTAGCGTTTGTTGTCAAGAACCATCTTGGGATCTTCAAGCTTTGTATATATGACATTTCATCCAGTTTTCATAGCCATAGTTTTTAAAATATTATTTTTATATTTATGACAATAGGTGCAAACCATCCCAAAGGATCAAATAATCGGGCTGTAACTGACAATATATTTCTCTTGGTAGGTTTTATATAACCAGCACAACACACGTTAAACCTGAATTCTTTACAAGATGCCATTAAGTTCCGGGTAGTTTAAGGCAGGTAGTCATTTTATCGTCATTTATGCCTATGTGAACCTTTTCCTTGTCATCTTCGCTAATGTGGTCTAGTAGCTCGGTAGTATTTGCAGCTCATCTTCGTAGTTTAAATCCATAAGACAGTACAATTTTTGAGATCTTGTCTTGCAAGCGATGGCCTTCATCGATATTACAGGCTCCAGCCATTATATCATCAACATAAGAATTGTTAAAGATCACATTTACGGCATCTGGGTTTTGAGCACTTCATTGCTTATTACTTGGATTGTTTTAGTCGCAAGAAACGGTGCAACTGATGTACCGTATAGGCTACCGGTTTTAATATTTAATGTAATACAGGCTTATTTGGGTCATTTCTCCATAAAATACGAAAAAACGACCTTGAATGTCCGAAATCTATCGTTTCCAGATGTTTCAATGCTCTACTTATACTTTTTCCAAATGTCGGATTTTCGATTCTAAAAGGCAATTTAACAATGAACCGTCCATTTTTGGTGGTTCTATGCCTCTGATAATGTTTTTCGCACCTGGTATTTTCATTGGTTAACAAAAGTTGAGTAGAAATTTCATCAAGTTCCCAAAATTTTCTTAAAATGTATCTACGTTGCTATCGGCATATAAACTGGTAGTACTTGACAGCTCCATATTCATTCTTTTGTTACCTAAAATCATGATGAAGCTATCATATTCATATATCGACGACAAACTCCAGCATTGGTTTGCCCTAACCCATAAAGTTTAGTACGGTGGCATGGTAAACATAGTCGCTGAGCACAATCTTCTGTGATAAAGGAGCAGTATGATCTAGAGTCCATTAGAGCTCGGCACAAGTGCTGTTGTCCATAATTCTCTTGAATCTTGATAATAATGGTTGGTAGTAACAATAATGTATTTTGGTGATTGCAGATAAGTTTCCTTAGTAACGATTTCTGATGATGAAGATGGGTTGTTTTTCATTTGCTCGTGTCTCGCACTGGTCTTTGGCTCTTGGTTGGTTTATACTATAACTTGATGGTGCTACATGGAACCCTTTTTTGTTAGTGGATAATTTTAGACTACTTTTACTTGACGCCTTTATGCCTTCTTAGTTTGTCAGCTCTTTTCCCCAAGAACTCATAAAAATACACAAATGATGGAAATTCGATGTTACTTGATTCACGCACCCAGACTTGTTTTGAGTCTCCATCAAGATTGTTTGTTAAACAAAATAAATACCAACCAAATATCCTTGGAATCAGCTTTGCTGCCCAGAGCCTTTAAACCTCTTTTCGCTTCGTCAGAAGTATCCAGTAACTTCTTGATGTTTATTTCATTGGCAGAATGAATTGATGGTTGCTCCATAAATAGCTTAACGAACGTATTAGCACTTAATTGTTTCAGTTATATCAAAATGTCAAATTAATGCACTTGCCTGACCTCGTATATCACCCCTTTGAGATATTGAAATTTTTATGTAGGAGTCAGCAAATGGTTATCATGCGCTATTGCCTTGAAGAGGTCATGGAATGAGTGCCATTCTCGTTAGTCACCCAAAATTCCGGTATATTTAATCATGGAAGCTTATAAGCACCGGCTGCTGTATGAGAAGTAGCGTTATTACCAATCCATAGATTGTTCATTTGCTAATACATTTGTTTTCTGAGCCATGTGTTAAATTTATTGACCATATTATAGTACTGTTCTTCAATTATTTCCATTTCGAAAATTTCATCATTTGATTTGCAAAAAAATTGGTCTTAACACGTATTGATTTGACCTTGACTTCTTCTTCGATTGTGGCATGGGAAAGTACTTTTGAAAACTTTTTATTTTATAGAGAAGTTCATCACCTCATGTAACATTAGATTTTGAACGACAGAAATTGTGCCGGTTTTCACAGAAGATTATGTTTCTCATCTGGGATAAATAATGATTGTAGTCCATACTACAGTAAAGAGCAATATTGCAAAGGCCAGTGACAAAATTACAACCGCACAAGAAAAAAAAGGAAAATATCCCATATTGCAAAATAGTTATGGGAGACTATATACAATTATTAAGAGGAATAACGGTGTTTTCCGGTCGACCGTCTAATGCAAAATACGTAAATTGTGGAGAAAAGAATAGCGAATTATCAAAATAATGAGTGCAGCTGTACGACTAAGCAAGTTAAACAAGCTTTAATATTGCCGACCTGCTTTAATAGCAATAAGCAACAGCATTACTAGGATCCTATGTCAACTATTAGAAAATATGGAAATCCGGATCTTTTTGTCAACATGAACTTCTATCCGAAATAGGAAGAAACAGTGGAAAATACTATACCCTTTACTCATATTTTATTCATTCTGATTGAAGGTTCAAAGCAACGAACGGAGGAAAACATCAATAAAATTGCTAGTTCAAAATTCCTGACAATAATTTATCTTCAGGAAATGCCAACAAATATCCAATTACAAAAGAGATTTGCAACCAATTTAACGTAATGTTGATACATTACAGGCCAACAAGAGCCTTTTAACCACGATTTATATACTTAAATAATTTTCAACATTTCATCACCACCCCAAAAACAAAAGTTGTAGCAAAGAAAATTAATTTACAATCTAAAGGTTAAGATTGCCTGGCCAGAAGGAAAATTTTGATGACTTTATGTTTGTTTATAAAAGAAAATTGAATAATCATAACGAAAGCAAAAAATGGTTACAAACAGATAAAGAATTAAAAAAACTTTTTGAATTAATTTTTGTTAACGTACAAAAAAAAAAAGGATTAATTTTCTTATTTCCCTCCGCAACCACAATGCGATACCCAATTTTATGTATAGATATACAAAACTCGTTCTGATTGATTGATAGTTTTTTGTTTTTATTTGCAATACCAACCGAAAATTAATCGTCTGTTAGTAACTTTGAATAATCAGGGGAACAATGTTGGTGATAAATTTAACCAACTTTTTATTGATTTTGGTTTTTCTGTAGAAAATCACCACAAAAACAATAAAATCCAACCAATACAAAAGAGGTTATTGTCCTTTTGATAAAACAAAAAAAAAATGAAAATTTTAATGATAAAATTAATTTTCTATAAAAATAAAGTAAAACAAATAAAATCCGGTTTTGTTATCACTATTAAACTGTCTTATAAGTATTTCGTTCGGTATATATCCTTTTATCTTGGTATACCAAGCCGAAAACCAAATAAGAAAATTACCAAGAAAATGTCTTCTTTGCTAATAACATTTTTTTTTTTCAAACATCAAAACGACAGTATGCTTTACTGTAAACAGTTTATGTTTGTTTAGGGTATTGAATGGTGGCGGATGAAATCTCTTATCGATATCGAACTTATCGGAATTCAGTCGAAACGACACTTTTTGTTTGTTTTTGTTTTTTTTCTGGTATTTAAACATTGTGGTAAATTGAGTTTAGTATATAAGCATTTAACAGATGTCTTTAGACGAATTGATGATATAATGTGGGGTTATTGAGACTGTATATTATATGCTTCAATAAGTTTTAGGCTTGAATATTGCTGTCATATTTGCCAAAATGTATTTTTTTAGCTTTCCGCTGCATAGTGCTTTGAAATTGATTGTAATATTTGGGGATGTTCAGGCTCAATGTAACTTTTGGCATCAATTCATAACTGTGGATTATACAAGGGTCTTTCACAGTATATCAAACTACAAGTAATTTTGATTGGCAACGAATTGTATTCAAATTAGCTTCCGCTTCATTCCAGTTGTGGCTTTTTCCAGTTCATAAATTTGCAAAAAGGTTGTCAATGGAACTAATGTTTATTTGGTTGGTTTATAAAATATAAATATTTAGAATAAGGACCAATCAATAATTTGACTACGTGTATTGAACCTAAAAGAGGTGACGATGAAAAAAACTGCTTGCTCTATTTTTTTTGGAGGCTGATAGGAATAAAATGACCTTGACCTTTAGAGCAGAATATGAACATTTGAAAATTATTTTCAGAAACAAAAGTAGAATTACATACAATTTACTTTACAGTATATCGTAATTAGTTTCCAAGCAACAAGTAGTCTTACTTTAAATATTCCGACCATTAAACAAGTAGGATTAATGAATACGAACCAGGAAGTCATAATAAGATAAACTTTGCGCTGTTAACTTAAGCTCTACTAGGCTAAAGCGGTATTTGGTGCGATTAGCAATACGTGGTGGAAATTTTAAATCATAAAACAAATGATCATTACCTAATCTGATGCTATACCTATAGATATAAAATATTATCTGGACCATTTTATCAGGTCAAATATTTGTGTCTATTAAATTACCTTTACAACTAAATGCAATGAGTAAAGATATCTATAATGAAATAAAGATCGTCGGAGGAAATTGTACTTGGCAAGAATTTAGGGAAATACAAACATATCACAAACATATGTTCTAAGCACCTATGAAAGAGAAAAAAGAAAGAAAAGGAAAGTGAAAAAAATGCAAGTTATATAAGGAAACTTAAATATTGGTGCCATGTTTCTGATGAATTCTAAGTGCATTTTTGTTTGGGTTATAAAGCTTCATATGGAAGCTGTTCCGTAAATGGAAACCCATAAACTTTTTGAAAAGCTGTTATCTATTATTAAGTGAAAGTTAAAAAAAACATGTTTCTGAGTAATCATTTTAACCAAACATGATTTATGTAAATTTGAGCAATGTTGGCAACACATTTCGGATGGTTTCCAAAGCATTCGGTGAACTTTTGAAAATCGATGGGAAATATAATACAGCCAGTCAAAGGGGATTTCTTCTATAGGGGTTTTGTCATTTCCAATTTCTATCAATTGTTTTGAAAATACTCGATATTATCACAGTTACCCCCCCCCCCCTTCAAAGAAGTCGTTGAACATAGAGATGACGGCAGCATGTTCGGTTTGATGCATAAAATATCCCTGGAAGTTTTCCAGTTTGTAAAAAAAGTTATGCGATACTCTGCCGCCTGTATGATCACTCCCGGAATATCGAACCAGATGTGCATGTGGTCCGAAAAAGAAGCTTTATTTGATACATGCCAGTTTGCGCCAAAGTTGGAAGTAAACAGATGACAGAGTGCTTCAACACCTCTTGCCGAATCGTGTTAATGCAAGTGGGGTTATCCTTTATTTAAAATGTTACTGCTCATAAGATAATTTAAAAAGGACTTACCTCTGCCATTTGTGTCACTACTACCCCAAATGATATGATGTGCATTTGCATCAAGCCTATGATGAATTGTTTGTTTTTTCGATTGCAGTAATCCACCAGATCCTGTACATCTACAGGTGGAACACTTACCAAGTCGCCAGGGAAGTACGCCGAGACCCACACTGTCTCCTGCACTCTATTGCCAGTTAGTACTTCCTGGATTACTGCAACCAAACCCCTTGTGATGAACTCTGGAATTCGAAGAGATTTAATATTAGATGAAACAAATATTTCTGTTCGGGGAACTTTTTCCCTGCGATCATATATCAACTTACATGGCTTAAGGTAGAGGCCCATGATTTTTCCGCCACTAACCCTAGATTCCTGGATGAGGCCAAGGGATAAATGTTGTTAAGAAAACCTTTTGCAAAAGGTTTCTGAGAGTCCTTTTGCGTGATGCAGGTTTGCTTGTATTACACTAATAGTATCAGCCATATTTATTTCTCAGAAACCAAAGAAGAAGTTCAGAAGAGATTCATTGATTCGGGAACGAAGAGACAGCAGAAACAGAATGATCTACAGTGCTGCTGTTCTCAGATGCCCTCTTGTTTTCGTTTGTACCTCCTTCTGATGCTGAAAAAGTACCCTCTTTGCTAGAGCTGACTTCAATGGTTTGCATGGTGAAGAGAAAGTCCCTCTTAAGAACGATTCTCATGAGACCGAAGCGTTTTGCAACGTTCCCTTTGGATTCGCTCAGTGTTTTTATGGACGAATCGCCTATGGCCATAACCAAATGGACGAGTTCGCCGGTTATCGTCGGTTGCAGTATCTTCCTAGAGTTGCCTGCGCAGACCATTGTTCTGCGAATTTTCACGCTGGACAAGCCACGGTTCTGTGGCAAAAACCTAGCGATGTTTGGCAGTGGAAAATCATCCACTTTTTGACCTTAAAGCTTATCGAAATTGTTCTTTGTCCATTCCACTGTGGGATGACTGGACCATACATAGAAAAGCCATGTTGTTTTTCGGAAAGAGCCAAGGAATTGTGGCTTATGAGTCGGACCTTGTATCTCAATAATAAGGTCAATGGTACACTCTTGTATGTTTGACAGTTGCTTCATACTGAGAGGGCTGTCATTGAGATCATTATGTAAGATACCTACCGTAATACTGTCAGCACATTTTTAGTTCTTTTGACAGGTGGTTAGTGGGTTTCAAAGCAACCTTGAATGCCCTTTCACACTTACCACAAAACCTACTGTATAGGGTAGTTGCTACAGATTTCTAGGTTAATTTAAAAGGACTGAGCAGCTGCTTGGACTCATCTCTAGTTCTGTCTTCCTTTTGCACTATTTTAAAAGCCTTTTTTCGAAGGAGTTGAGCTTAACCCATTCACTGGAGTTGCAGGACACGTTTCCAATACCAACATCAATGGTTAAGAAGCCCGATGTCTGAGAGATGTTGTTGTCATCACAAATGGTGCTCATTGTTGGAGTAATATATCATATCCTGTATGACCCAGCTCAAGAGGCATCACTCTTTTTATTTATATTTTTTGAGTTCATACGAATACCCACGAGTAACCAAGAAATTAAGGTCACCCACAACAGATATCGGTATACTGTGGGAAGGCAAAATTAAAAACGGAGGTTGCCTGTAATTGGGCTCACATACTGATGACTAAGCTTTCCTTTAGCCGTGCAGCTCTCGGCGTATGTTGGCCCACCAAAGCTTAAAGCAATAGATTATCCGCCATTGCACGGTTTGGTAAGGTTGGATGAGGATACCACAAAAGCGCCACTACTCACGTTTCAACCGCATCGTGATCCGCCATTACGTCGAGTGCAGTTTCAGGATAATTTTCCAGGCTCGACTTACAACAGGATTTTGAAGGTAGGTTTAAGTACCGTAGTACCAACGCTGAAATTCAAAGAGCGATAGATGCCAGAAAGCAGCATCCGAAGGAAAAGTTCATTGATTTTTATCATAATGTTTGTAGTTTGTCACTTCAATGCCGTAATCAGTATAGCGATGATGAATTGCTCCAATTACTGATTACAAATATAATTTAAGTTCTCCAGTGCCATTTAACTGACAGGCAGTTTTCCAGTATCAATGACTTGATAAAAAGTTGTCCTGTCTGGGAGGAAACGTTTCAGCGGTTTTGTATCGGACCAGAACGTAACACAAGCCACAGAGGAGCGACAGATGCTTTAAATATACCTAGCTAAGATAAGAGATTCCACAAACTTAAATCTGACACAGATGGTTACTATACGATCTGTTATAACTGCTTTCATATTGGTCACACATTTAAGGAATGCCACACGCCACCTTCTGGCTTATTTTGTTATAGATGAGGTCTAAAAAATACCATAACGCCACGAGGAGCACAGTGTTCGAGAAGCTATTCAAGTTGGCAATGGAAGCCTGAAAACCAGTGACCACCGCAAACAATGTCATCCAGGAGCAATCAGGCTACATACATAATGCCCGCGGGACCCATATTCTTTGCGTATCGTAAATTAATTCGTTCAATATTGGGAAAGACGAAAGTACCTTCGATCGTTGGTTACGTCGTCTCTAATTGAGACACAATTCAGAAAAACTGCTTAATAATCCTGCAATTAAAATTCCAAATTTTCCACTTAAGATAATACTGCTAATGGGTAACCTCTACGCGTGTTCGGTTACGTGGATGCTTTGATTCAGTTTGGAAACGCATCTCACTCTATGTTGCACTATTATTGTGTATCTAGTCTCTTTTTTGGAACAGTCTCTTTTCTTGGGAATCTATTTGGGTTTGTTAACTCTTTTCGTCTAATTCCAAACTGGGACTTAGCTATACTTCATAATAGTGTCACTCTATCAACGCTGGTTCTACTATACCCATTAATCAACGATTTTACTCCATCTCTACGGCCATCTTGAAGTTAATGTATATAGAGTTGGATCGGATGTTTTCTCTAGGGGCACCGAGGAATCACAAAGTTCCTGGTGTTTACCAGTTACTTTAGTGCACAAGGCCAGTGGTGCCGTCCATCTATGTTTGGATGCTAGAAAACTGAATAAAGCTACCGCCAAGGATCCGTTTCCTTTTATCAATGAATTGTTAGGTAATTTGGATCAGACCTGAGTTATCTCGGCGATTGATTTAAAAGATCGCTTTTGGTAAAAACCTTTCCACCAGCAATCCAGAGATAAGACGGATTACACGATTCCTGGAGTCCTTTTCACGGTAACACGATAAAGTATTGGTGTACGGCGATGACCTCCTAGTTAAATCTGCCGCTCAGAATGAACATTTTGAGCTGATGAAAGGTGTTGCTTCATGGTTAAAGATGATTGATCTGATCATAAATCAGCTAAAAGAGAAAGTTCGTTTTAAAGGAAGTTGGGTACTTGGGTTTTGTTATTGGCGATGGTTGCCTCCGCACAAACCCGGTTTCAAATCCCAACGGAGAAGGTTAAAAAGTGATTTTTCATCACTTGATTACGATCGGTGATGATGATGAATACAACTGTGATCCCCTGTTGGAGTGTCTCCTTAGGCCAAACCATCGTCTATGTCAGTACAGGCTGGCTGCAGCAATGCAATGTGCAGATGGATATTCAAACCAGTATTTATGCCGTCACCAGCTAAATCGAGTACGTCCTCGATTTAGCTGGTGACGGCATAAAGTATGGGACGTTAAAATTAATCGCTAAAGAGTTGGGTAAGCTTCGGCATCAGAAAAAATTGGATTGATTAAACAAAAAATAAATAAAAATAAAAATAAAAACTCTGGCCGCCTTAAAACGTTCGTTCCTGTTGTTTCAATATTACCATAAGAAAATCAGCGGACCTTTGTAATTCCACGCTTAGAAATTTCTTGTATGAACTTTACATTCCCTACATGCACAAAACTATCATCTCCCATGATGCGTGGCCTGGTAGATCAGGCGCCAATAAAGCCTTGAATGGTCAACCAATCAGAAAAAATCCTGGTGTAAGATAATCTAAATAATCGAAGCTGTAAATGATTAGTCCTAGCGAATTAAGGATCAACATTTATTACATTCACGGCAAATTTTCTTTCTGATCGTTAAAGATCGTACTATGTGGCCCTTATATTTAGTAATGTTTAACGGTGACCAGTAAAAACAGCAGTAAAGGTCCATTTACGAAAAGGTCTTTATCTTTAAATAAGTTCTAAAAAAATAAAAGTTATACTATAGTAATTGCATAAGTGGAATATAATTTAATTTTAACACTGTCTCCCCACTAATACTTCTTTCTTTCATGAGAAAGTTGGATTACCACAGTATTCCCATATTTCAAAGCAGATGATTGCATTTAAAACAATATATATATATATATATATATATATATATATATATATATATATATACATATATATATATATATATATATATATATATAAATATATATATAATATATATATATATATATATATATATATATATATATATATATATATATATATATATATATATATATATATATATTTATACATAGTCGTTTATAAATCTCCCAAAATTTAAAAACACGACCTAATTAGCATATCAAATAAATTAAGTTGTTCGTGAGCTTCCCATCACGTTAATTTTACACATCATGGATTTTACATGCAAAGCAGAAAAGCCAAAAAAGCACAAAAAAAACATTTATATGAAGTGACATAAATCTAATTTCAAAATCATTTCCATATTCATATTATAATTACATGTTCTTATATACAGACATCTTCAAGGGAGTAACAAAACGGACGGCTACAAATAATCAAATTACGTAATCGCATTGAAAATAACTAAGCACAAAGCTCATGAGAATAACGTTTGTTGGTTTTTTCGTATTTATATGTTATATTAAGTAGCTAACGTTTATATACTATATATATATACAGTGAGTGAAAAATGTCATGGATTTTTTACACTCCTTCCATCCACTGTTACAAAATTTGAATATGTCCAATGTATTATACATAACGTGAAAAACACTGTTCACAAAATTATGACGCTTGATTTGAAATGCCCAAAAGGTTTGTAAAAAATCTAATTTCATTTAAAATTTCAAAATCTTGATTGAAATATAATGGGTTTAAGAAATGAGACATCATGGTTTTATATGAAAAGTTGGTGGTTGAAATCTTTCTCAGATCGCAATATTTTTACTGGAAATAAAAGTTTTTTTAACAAAACAACAATCAGTTCAAACGTTCACAACAATCATATTAATTGTGTATCCATAGGCTAGTGGAAAACCTCCTTGTTGGATGTAAGAAGCGAACAATATCTGTAAGAACATCTCAAAAAAGTCAATTAGTAAGGAAGCGCTGAAAACGCAAAAGTAAAGTGATCTGAACCAACTAACTTGGTGAGCCTATATCTCGTAGTCTGCTTTGTAAATTTGTATATAATCTTGCATCAGGAACGCAACGTGTTAGGAATCTGCGTTAATATTCATTGCTAGCTCGTAATGCTTTCACCGCAAAATCCAAAACAAAATGGATATCAATGTGGTCCTCATCTGAAAACTGTACCATCGTAATTTTAATTTTCTTTAATTATTTAGATTTTTTGATTTGCAACACTGTCACAACACTAATGATTTATCAAAACTAATAAAAATATTAAATTTTTGTTTTTTCAACATTTAAACAAACAGTTGATAAATATGGCCTACTGTTTTAATAATTAAAACATTTTTTTTACAATACTACCAAAACAACATCTCTCAATTAGACTGAAAATAAATAATGTACGTAATAAGGTATGGCACGTGGTTACGTAATAAGCTATTAGGAGATTGTAAAGAGTTTCAAGGCAACTTAAAAATAAATTTTAAAAAAAATGTTAACACTTTTTTAAGAAAAACTTAATTATATAAAAAAAAATATTTTTTTAGCTTTACTGCATCAGAGCTCCAATTACAATAATTTTGAAAATTAAAGTTTAATATTTGTGTATGCTTTTTTCTGAACCAGATTTTTGAACACCCTTTATATTAAAGGATATCAAAAATTAAAATTATAAAAAATTCAAATATTACATTTTCTAACTTGTCGTTATGGTAAAGAAGCGGCTTGCAACGGTTTCCATCGGGCCTATTTAAATGCTGCGCTAAGAATTTTGCTCACCCTGCTTAATAAAAGTATTTTAGTTGGAGCTTATTCCTTATCAGTAAAAAATCTCATGCATCCAAAGGTTGAAGAATTCAACCTACGCAGCCTTTGCTGAGTTATTTGATTTGTTGACCACACTATCTATTAATAAATTAGAGAATTTTGATTACCCTTTTTATTTCTGATAACCGTTTGCGTTTCTATTTTTCTGTCTCGCCGGCCATTGGCTAGGATCTTGGATGCTTTTCCTAATCGTTTTGTGTATGACTTATTGTTATTTGCAATGTTTATGATCGAAGTTATAAAATGGTTTTATGTTTGCCAACTGCATGTTCCTTACTTACGATATTTAAGCCACATTTAGTCAATTTATACAAATAACACCATTATGAGAAGTTAACTTCGGATTGTATTTATTTATTACAATTCTAACTAGTATTCCAGAATCATTTTTATAATTTGATCACATTTATATTTTTGAAACAGTTGGGATATTTCTTGTGTCATATACATTATAAAGTTTAAAAAATGTGCATTTTTATTTTGAATAACTAAGACTGTGTCCGAAACCAAGTTAAATATTTTTTAGTAAATTTTAGACTTTTATTTAATAGTACCGAACATACTCAAATTATCACGGTCAAATGCCATGATAATTGTTGTCAAATATCAGCCCCTTTCATAATAAAAACGACACTCATCGCGTAGCTCACTCGGATATTTACAGAACAAATATTAAATTCATACTAGGTTTTGTAATAATATCATTCAAAAACATATACAAAAAATTTGAATTTTTTCGTTGCTATGACAATTTCGAAAAATAATTCATACAACTATAAATGTAATTTTGTTTCATAGTTTTTATACGTCACAAATAGTGAATTTGTACAACATACGTATCGGATAAATTTGGTTTTTATAGGTTCTGTATCTATATAATTCAACGACATCCTTGAATTCAATCCTTGTTGCAACAAAAGCCCAATAATAATAAATGAAAATTATGATTACTGGTTCCATTATATTATAACAGATAATCTGATTAATTTATATTTTATAAAAACTGTAATAGGTTTTTATTTCTCAGAAAATGTGAGGTTAAGAAAACAAAATACATATATGAGGTGGGGAGATATTTCAAAACTTTTAGGGCTGCTAATTAAAAATTGTGAATGTAGGGGAATATTTTTCAAATAAATGTCAAAAATTTGTACAAACAAATATTTATCATAGATTTCGGATAAGTCCTGATATTAAAATAAAATCATTTTGCATTTTAGAGGTCAAGTCAATAACATACTTTTCTGGTTTAGAAAGCATTTCGGTTAAAGAAGGGTATTTTGCTAACAAATTTAACTTATCATACAAATAAAATTTCCACTTTTATTTTCATGACCTCTCAAATGGAAACTATGGGAAGCAAGATCGAAACCCAAATTTAATGCTATCGTATTAGAGGATTTATAATATTATCCTGAAAATCTACTGCCGAGTTCTTAATCATTTCGAAAACGATTTTTTGTGGTTTTCATTGTCTTTAAATTAAATTATTTCTATCTCACTATCTGCATCAATTTCGCCATACTTACTGAGCTTGTGCTCTTTTGCCATGGTCTTCGCTACTAATAATTTCGAAACTTACATTTTCGGTGGACGGTAAGATTTGGTAATGTCAATAATATTTGTATCTTTTTGCGCAGTTTTACAGGTTTTAAAAATTAAAAACATAGAGATGGGTCGGAAACGCTTATTATTAATTTTTATTATGAATTGACCACAAATGAAACGGGCATGATTTAAGCTCATCTTCAAACAAGCAAGTTTACTTAAAAATGTATTAACTGTTGTAATCATATTTTTAAATTCTGAGGGAAAACATAAAAGTTTTTAAATATTTTACGAGTATTTTGATTGATAAAATATTTATCAACGCTAAATGTTAAATCCAATGTTAAATCAGTAAAAACAAAAGAAACATTACTTCTCATATTTAATATTTTCGAAATATTGCAATTGATATATGTAACGATTGTTTTAACACTAAACTGAAATTTACGTGATTAAATTTTTATACTATATTGTATTTTTTAGCCCGTACCCAAATCCTTGTGCTTTTACAAATACAATAAAATAAAAATATATATTAAACGAACATGTTTTAACAATAAATTTTCTTATTTTCATTTTAGGTAAGCAAGCACACAGACACCCATACAGCACAAAAACATTATTGAAGTATCGAGGGGCATATACACAAGCATATATGTGCTATATAGCTTTTAAGGCCGATTATTCCCTTTGCGAGTGTTCATAATGTTTTTGTTGGGTGAGTTTTAACATATAATGTTTTAAAAATTGATTGAATTCTTCAAATAAAGGATTATGGTATCGTTTCATATTTCATTTATGTATGTGCTCAAGAAAAACAGTAAGATCCTGAATTATTAATATAAAAAAAACGAAACATGAGTTGAAGAATTAATAAATCATAAAAAATTGATTTTTGATTTTTTTCATTTTATCGACGAAATTGATTTTGGGTGAAACACGGTATTTTTTTTAAATTTTGGGTTATATTGATGAAAGTCTGAGCAGATTTCTAAATAGCGTCTGATTTTAAAAATTTATTAGATACAACGGCACGGCACATATGTTCGAATTTTCTATAAATGATACAATGTTAACAGTTGATGGAAAATACGACTAAAATTTTCGAGATTAGTTTTCATTAGTCAAATGAAAGATTTTGAAACAGTCTGTGAATTTTTTGTAAAGCTCTATGACTATGCAATAGAATATTTCTGTTTTAAATTTTAAAATATAAAAAAATGTTCGTTTGTTCAGGATCATGCACAAAGAAGTATACATTTTTAACACCTTAAAGTAGCTTCTTTTAAAATATTTCTTATCAAATATCCTGAACTGTGCAAGCTTTCATAGAAAAAATGTTTAAGTTTCATTTCTAGCCAATCACATAAGCTGCTAAGTTTCTTTCTAAAAGTTCGAAAGATAATATTTTATCTAACTAATAACCAACAAATTTAGAGGACGATTAGTTACATAACATCTTCGCCTTTTTAACGTCTTATGAGTAAGGTTGAAAGATAACTCAGTCATTAAGAAATGCAGCTTATAACACCTCTATATATAGCTCCTTGATATAGAAATACTTCTTTTCATACAATGCAAATTTTCTTTATGACGCCATCGAACTTGGTTTTCTTCACGCACCTGATGATGCGAGCGAGTAATTTGACCTCGGTTTGTTTGAAGATTGTGATTTTATAATTAATCTGACTAGGATCAAAATCTCTTTAGAACGCTTTTTAAGGACTCGTTTCATTCTGGAATTAAGATTGCAATGGGGGCAGACGTTATTGGAATAAACAGAGACTTCTCTATTAAAAAAGTTCACTGTATCGTTGATTGCATGTTGATTTGCATTTAGAAATTCACAAGATGCTGTCGACTAATTATGTCGTCATTTGGTGCCGACTTGACACTGCTTTGGCAAAGTGTAAACCACTTTTAGTTGTCGATTTCTGTTGCTTCTTTAGTTGACGTTTTTCTCTATTGCGGTACTGTCGCTGAGTCACAATTTCATTCTTTATCCTATACCCATGATCTGAAATTTTTTGATTAGGTTTCTCAACACGATGCTGGAAAACCAAGGATCCAGATTAGGTGAATATAATCGCTGAAAATCTAATTTATAAGCAATTTCTTTGACACAAAATTTTAAAATTAATACAAATTAGATTTTAACAAAAAATGATTAAACATTACAAATCAATTGAATTAATCGTTTTATGACAAATGCGTCTTTATATTATTTCTTTTATTTATAACAAAAAATTCTTAATATTGATTTACTATTGATTATTCCTTACTATCCTTAAAAAGACAGTTAATCTACTGGAAAATCATTTTTGCAACTTATGTATTTTATTTCAAAAATAAATAAATTAATTAATAAGTGAATTTTTAAATACAATATTTTAAAATATGAATAGAAAGTTTTGTCAGCCGAAATGAACTAATGCTCGAAACATTTTTTATCAAATGGGACTATGTGTAATTTGTATATTCAGTGAAGATAGTTAAATAATCCTTCTCCAAATATTTTTAATAAAATCTGCCTACAATAATTTAAACAATAGCCATAGAAATCGAATTTTTCACTTCATTTTCTCACAACCCAGAAACCATAGTTATTGTTCCAAATTATCAACGATGATTCACTTATTATAATAGAACTAGGAGTCAGCTCATTCCAAGACGGATATAATTTGGTGATCAAATTTAGTTTAAAAACAAAAATTCGATTGTTTCGTCACAATTTTTTTTTGTTTGAAAAAAATAATTTTTATCTAGCAATCTGGTGCGTTACGGAAAGACGATTACATATACAAACGACGATTAGGAGTAGAATTTTTGTTTAGCTAATAGAAAAATATGCGATAAGCTATAATTTATTAATTCATGATATTTAACTTTAAAAGCTCTTTGAGAACTACGTTTTTTGGAAAATTTTTAATTTTTTAAAGATAGTATCAAGGTGCAAGAGGAATTATTAATTTAAAATTTTAACTTGTCCTCATCCATGAATCTTGAAATCGCAACGTACTAAAACTGGATCGATTAAATCAGCTCCAAAATTGCCAATTGACTGGCCTCGTGACTTGTGAGTTGATAAAGCTAATGCAAGCATTATTGCAAATTGTTTTATTTTTACTTTGAATCATAAAGTCGATTCACTTGGCTATAAATAAATTCTTGGTATGGAGGCCTTAATTAATACCAGGTAAAATTTCAGTCATTATAAATAACATTAGTTAAAAAGTCTTTAACAATTAACCGGGTACGATTAAGAAAGTTTTTTTTTTTTTAACAAATTATGAATAAGCATAATAATGCACCTTTCTTTAATTTGCGTGTGTGGGGAGGCAGTCAAAAATTGACAAAATAATTATGTTTATTAATTTATTGAATTATTGTTCCGTTGACGTTGTAATGAAAATGTCAACATATTTTATCACCAAATATTGAAATATGTTGTTATCACTTTTTTATCATTGAGATTTAAAAATTACAATTAAATCATGATCAAAATCAATCTTGTTATTTGTTAAGTCACCGTTACGATTAGGTCATAGAAGCCAATATTTAAATTTATTTTGACTTTCTGAACTCATATTTCTGACCAAACTTTTTTTCAACATGAGACCATAACGATGAATTTTTACTGCAAAGCTAAACCATAACTGCAAGTGATCTTCTCGAAACTAAATTTGATATCTTTCTGAAGTCACCTTCTAAGATAATAATTTTGTATCATTTTGAATTACATCCAATAAACGATCAATGAATCTACGCGAATATGTTGAAAGCATTGATGCTTTAAGCTGATTTTAGTTTTTTAAATTTTTGACTGTCAATTGATGGAATTTTCACCAAAGAAAAAGAAGTTTCAGTTACAAGCGATGGTATTTTAAAATCACTATGATATGTTCTTCCGTATTTCAATAAAAGGTTCCATATGCTCCTTCAGTCATTCCATATGCTAAAGCAGATCTACATATTCAGCAAGACCAAAATTGCCAAACAAATTTAAGCCACCTCCAATCAAATTGGTTGATTCACGACCTACCAATCAACAAAAATCACCATAGCACTCATCAAGGGATCACAAATCACAAATCACAAATTTCGAAATCAAAAGAATCAACAATGATAAACATTCAGTATAACTCAAAAATATGGACACAAAAACAAAAACATTTTTAACGAAGCAAGTATCAAATACTTCTTGTACACACCCAAAGAAAGGAAACCAAAAACACTGGTTATTAAAGGAATATCGGACAGCGAAAATATCCCAGAACTCAAAACCGAATTAGAAACGATTGGCGATATCAAAATAACAAACATCATCCAAATTAAATCAAAACATGCAAACCATATAAATCAAAAAATGCCCATCTATATTATCTAATTTAACCCAAACAAGGAACTAAATACAATTTATAACATAAAAGCAGTAAATTATCAAAGAATTTCCTGGGAACAAAAACTTGCTAGCAAAAACTCGCGATATGATCCAGTGCGAAAATTTCCAAAGATTTAACCACACAGCGGCCAACTGCAATTTGGATTATAGATGCGGTAAATGTGAAAACAATCACAAACCAGGTGAATGTCCCATTAATTCAACAAGAACAAACGCAGAAATATACTGCATTAATTGCAAAAAAGTAGGACATCCTACATCATACAAAGGCTGCCCAGTATACCAACAAACATTGGAAAAACTAAAACAAGAAATCAACGAGAAGAGGTGGCCCAACAATATGCCACGACAATTTAAATCGACTCCAGTGAGTACCGAAAATTGAACCTTTGCTTATATACTAAAAGGCAAAAATAAAATAAATGAAAATTCGACTGTGGAAATATTAACACTAAAAGTAGAAATCTTAACCAAAACTATTCAGCAACAAAGTGAGCAAATATTACAATTGCTACAAATAATAAACAAATTATAAACAATTTAAAAGACATTGCACTTAATGTAAATTCCATAGTAAGTACCGTCAGACGTTTAAATTTATTAAAATTTTTGGAAATACAGCAACCAGACATATAAATGATCAGTGAAACTAAATTAAATTTTCGGCATCATTTGGTATTTAAAAATTACAACATCATTAGACAAGATCGTCGAAATTCATAAAGTGGTGGTGGTACCGCCATACTAATCCAACACAAAATCAGATATGAATATACCAAAATCAACAAATTTCTAAATTTTCAAGACATCGAAAATACTAATCAAAATTAAATTAAAAAACAACAAGCAGTATCCAATTTTAAAATAGAATGGTCCAACACATTCGATACATTAGAACTTGCCAACCAACAAAATTACTACATAATAGCGGGTGACTGCCAAGTTGGAGTAACTTAAACATCCAAGTTGGAATAACTTAAATAGCAACGCAAGAAACATTGCCCGTAACAAATGGCAATCCGATTACGGTGGGTTTTATAAGGCTAAACTATTTAAACCAGGAAACCCAACCTTTACAAATTCAGGCAGGTTTTTAGATTTAGCAATCACAGATAATCGGTTAAATATCTAAACAAATTTTAATGGCGAAATTCCTATGAAACTAAATTCTACGAAAGCGACTACAGAGGAATCGTGATTAATTGTTGAACAAATTCAACAAAATAACGAAGAAAATTTACCAATTTTTAAACACAAACTGGACAATTTGGACCAAAAAACTAAACAATCTATATCAAAAATATTTAAAACAAAACCGTCTTGAAGAAAATATCATGCCAAATTATAAAAATATTAAAAACGACGAAATTAATAATTTTATTGAAATTATCACAAAATTATTATTAGAAAATATCAACATAACTCAATTAAAAGTTAGACGTCAAAACAACATGGAGTGCTACACAAACAATATAATTGAAAAATTATACAAACTTAAAAGCTTTTTGGTAACAAAGCTTTTAGATAAGGCGGTCTGGCAAATTCAAACCAAATTATCACATTTTGATTGGAAATCAAGAGGACAAACGACCTTATAAAACAAAATATTAAATTACAAGTAAGAAAATTTTGGCAAAATAAATTTGAAACCATAAAACCAGGCGCAACAATATTCTCTTCCATTAACCAAATCAGAAAATCAAAAACTAATAAAAATCTAGAACATTTGGAAATTGATAAAAATAAAGCCACAGATATCACTAATATAAATATTGATTGGAATTACCTCCAATGATCAAACAATATCATTTCAAGCCACACACAAGAAAATTTGGAAATTATTGGACACTTTATTGAACATCAAACCAAATCAGCAAGAAATTCAGAAAAAAAAACACATCATGAAACATTAGTTAAACGACTCGCTAATCAAATCAAGCAAACTAACTCATCACACTGAAAAACAAAACAACACAACAAAATTTAATTTCGATCATCTACATCGAGCAAATTCCATATCAAATTAAACATCAGAAAAAATTTTCATCACAATATCTTAGAAAGCTGTAACACAAAAAAATCTTATGGTATCGACAAAATTCCTAATATCGTGTTGAAATATCAACCAAACAAAATTATAGATCTTTTCTGGCGTGTTGGAAAGCTGCCAGAATTTTTCCAATCCTAAAAAAAAAATAAAGATCAGAAAAAATCGCGAAATTAAGCAAAATTTACGAAATAATAATCTTCAACAAAATCGAAGATAACATTAAGATACATAAAATCAAGCCAGACAATCAGTTCGGGTTTAGACATGGCCACTCTACGATTCATGCAGGGACAAAATTAACTTCGGACATATGTCGAAATCGCAATAAAAATAATTGCACTGGAGCGATGATGCTAGACATGGCAGAAGCGTTCGAATCAGTATGGCTGGATGGCTTGATAATCAAATTAAAAAATTTAAATCTCGACTTGGACATCATCCAAATTTTAATCGAAATGTTATTCGACAAAATTTTTTCACAACATCAGGGATAGAAACCTCCAAAAATATTTTCAAAATTCACAATGGTTTACAACAAGGCACAATTACCGCACCAGTTCTGTTCAACATTTACACTAGAGATTTGCTGACACAGAAAATTCTAAATTTAGAAAAAAATCAAACCATCGCATATGCTGATGACTTACTTGTCTACAGTTCAGATTCAAAAATTTAAGAAATGCAAAAAAAAATTACAATATGGGGTCAATTTTACAATAAATTACTTTAAAAAATGACAAATTCAAATCAACGAAGCAAAATGCGAAACAGTATTGTTCAGAAGACCATATCATCTTGCGAGGAATGATACCAAACGCAACTGGTAATCTTTGGATATATTAATAAATGATCATATCATCAATCAAAAAACCTCAGTTAAATATCTAGGCATTCACCTAGATCAATTATGCTATATGAACGACCACATCAACAATCAAATTAAAAAGGCGCAAAGAAGTCTTATGGCACACTCAAAAATATTTTACTCAAGATTTTTGGATTCAAAAGTAAAAAGAATTTGTTACCAAACCATTATTCGACCAATTATCACGTACGGATGCCCGATCTGGTTGAATTGTAGCTACATGGAAATTCGAAAATTTGAAAGATGTTGCATACGACATTGTAACGGTCGGTCCCGTAAAGCTGAAACTGGTTATCTACAGTATATTTCTAATCAAAATCAATACAAAAATTTCGAAACGGACCGAATCGATCTATTTATAATAAGATTAATACGAAACCACATTTCAAGAACCACAAACCATTTCAAAAATTCGTTAGTTTTCGGCCCACACTATACCGATACAAAAATTATTCAACAGAACATCAAAATCAACAATATTCCAGGACCCGAAGCCTTCACATATTTAGACAGCATTGGATTCATTCAAAATTCACAACAAATTCCAATCATATACCATATTAAAAGGACACCAAACGATAAAAATTTCGAAGCAAGAAAATTCCCCAATCCTGTAAAATTCACACAAGATACGGCACATCTTTCAAAAGAATAGATAACCAAAAATTTTCGACACAAAAACAAAAATATTGGTGGTTACACAGTGAATTAGATTAAGTTAAAATTTAATCTTATACCAGTTTAGTTTATTCTTCAACTATCTTTTCTTTTCTATTTAATTTATATAAAAAAAAATTTTATATAAAATTCAAAATAATTTTAAATTTTCAAGCTAATTTTTAAGCCATTCTATTTTATAAAATAAACTAGAATTTTTCATAAAAAACAACATGTAATCAAACATCAAAATGTATTATAATGTAAATAGTCTGAGAATCCTAAAGGATCAGCGACCAATTTTTAAACCAAAATTGATCTTGAAATTTTTTGTAATATTCTTTATTCATCTTGTAAATACTTTTAGCTAAAAATAAAGAATTATATTCACAAAAAAAAAAGAGGAGATATACCTCGACCTCTAACATATAGCATCAATGTTTTATACAAATATGTTCAAAGAAATGTTTCTAACTTGAAGTAGGACCTGGATCTGGGAACCTGAAATAAACACATTTCATACCATGCATATTCGTTTTCTTATGCACCTTTCCCATTCCGTATCATCTGTTAGTAAGTTTGATAGAATTATAGCGTCGTTAAATGTGTCGTACATTATACCATTAAGTGTTTTAAGAAAATCAAAACTGCTGGCACCTCTAACAATCTCGAACAACCTCAACAAATAAAAACCGCAAAATTCGTTCTTAGTCCTTTGTAATCATTTTTCCACTTTATTTTTTTTTTTTGTTTCCAACCGGTAGCAAATGTTTATTAAGGTATTCCAGTATATAAAAGAGTTCTTGCAAGTGTGTCAAACAATGTTGGGTTTTATTTGCAGCTGCTTCCTCATTCCCGCTTTCAAATTATGAGATTTGTCCATCGGTAAGATGTACAGATTTTGATGTGATATTTATATAACGCTTGATCAATTACCTGTTGTAAGGAACAATCCAACGGTTATCAATAAATTTTTCCCCACTTTGGATGTACTATGTGTTGACTTTTCACCTTAAAAATTAAGAGAATGGCAAAATTATATAAACTATTCATAAAACCACATAGTAATGTCTAAATATTTCATTTTCATTTAAATAATCTTGATTTGGTAACATTATACGACTCGCCCCACGTAATGTTGCAACTTAATTTGCTTTACTAGTTGGACGATGTTGAGCTTGTTCTGTCCTAAAATTGCTTTCTAATGCTTGTGATAATTCTGTTGATTGAAGAACTTGTGTTGCAATATTTTCTCGATGAAGATTTAGTTCTTTCTTAGTTTTTCTGGCTTGAATAATTGCTATTGAAACACGAAAGCGTGTCGCATCATTTGCACAACGAAGATTCTTCTTGGCTTCAGTTTTATTTGCTTCTATGGTAATTTTTACTGTTTTTCGAGCATCATTAATCAACGTTGATGTTTACGTTCTATATGTTCATCTCGTTTACGTTTCGCACTTATGAAGTAAGACTTTTCTAACTTTTCTTGTTTGGCATTTTTGGCGTCCTTCTAACGTTTCATTATCCATTCTAAATAAATAAACAAATACTATTAAAATAAACAGTAATGAAAGATGCAATTAATCCATTTAATGCCAATCAAGTGGGTTTTTTTACACTTTTCGCACTGTACATATTTATTGTTAATATTAAAACCACTTTTTTAAACTAATTACATGAAAATTGTTGAAAATATTTTCAAATAATATTTTTTAATCAAAACAAAGCAAAAAAAAAACAATTTCTAATTCATAAATAGTTGCTTTGGAAGTGAAAATTTTAACAAACAAAAATTCAGTTGTTTCATTACAAATTTTTTTTTTGTTTTGAATTTGAATAAAAATAATTTTGATCTAGCAATCAGGTGCGTTACGAAAAGTCGATCACATATACAAACGACGCTTATTGTATAGTTAAGAGATTGGAACTAAAAATTTAATTATTCTAAAATTATGGTACTTATTTTATAGAAGCGCTATTAAATAGTTTTTGTTACCATTTCTCTGCCCAGAATTCCTCACAATTTATGTATTGGATTTAGGTTTGAACCTAAATGGCACAAAAATGTTTTATGGAAACTGATTAATAAATGTCTCAGTTAAAATTCCGAAAAAGGAAATTATAAATTTTCCAATAAAATCCTATTGGTTTTCCTAATATTTTCAACGATAAACGGCAATTAATTTAGCTTTTATTGACTTTGGAGGACATCCAAACATATTAAATGGCAAAAGTTTTTAGTTCACTTTTTGAATGGTTGTTATTTTTTCAATTTTAAAGCGGTAAGTTATTTTAGAAAACTTTTAAAGGTTCATAAAACACATCACCTAAAAGCCACAATCATTTATTTACAACTAATGCAACTATAGAACAATTAAGCACAGTTCCAGCATTTTTTAAGGATAAGTCTCCTTTCTTTACAAATCAACCATATCTTTCAATTTTGATTGTTTATTGCAAGCAATAAAAATCGTAAAGTAAACAAATTTAATTAGTGGTGTACCCATTAAACCACAATTTAACATTTACAACTCGTTAATCCATTTGTGATACGTAATTAAATCACTTCTACTTTCAAACCTTTTATTAAACCAATTTTTATGATATTTTTTTGGCAGCTAACCTTAATAAAATATCACAAAAAAAGGAACTTTTTATTGTTAACAGACTTATGTTTCCGTAAAAAAAACTCCAAAATTGAATATTAAATATTAACCAGTTAAATTAACTGGTTTTGCTTAGGTTCATCAAACAGTAATCTCTATATAAATTTATTATTTGTATTCTTCTAAATAGATTACATGAGGACTTTTAAGTTTTATGGATTTCTACATTTTTCTGTGTGTGTGTGTGTAACGACTAAACCCTTTTTTTGCATAATCTTAATCAAATCTTCCTATTTTTGTTATATTTTTTAAACGAAAAAAAAATGCAAAAGATTAAAATCATTCAGTCAATAAAAGCACAACAACAATCATACGAACGAGGCAGCGCAGAGCTTTCAATTTAAAATGTACGAAAGAATAATATTTAAATCCTTTCAAGCCGAAAAAATAATATTATATATTAAAAAAAAAATTATGTATAAGACACAAATATCCTGCATCATCCTGATGTTTGCTTAAGTTTTGTTGTTTCTTTAATCTGTCACCTAATCCTTATGTTGTCTTCACTTGGAAATTTTGAATTTAAATTCATCTTAATCGCTATGTGGAAGATTTGTGTTTCTTAATTCGTTTTATACGTATTTTCAATATTGTGAGTAGAATTTGTGGGATCTAATCTCGGTAAAGATTATTCTAATTTTAGGTACCTACATAATAATGGTTTACATCGGCTATTATTGGTCATTAATGGTATAAATTCATTTAGAAAAGTGTGTATCTAAAAATGTTTAAGAACTGCTAGATAAACGATTTATTGATGAAATCCTTTTACGAGGTAGGAAAAATGCTAAAGATTATTAATAGATTATCAAAAATTTTTATCAATTACATGACTGGTCATGACAACTTCTATCTAAAAGAATATATATTAAAAGCTTGTAGAGCCAAAGTTTTGATTAAGCATTTACTCTGGTTACTGGTCCCTGTTGTGCTTGATGCATTTCCGTCTGATTGGAGTCATCGGTGACTTAACCACACTGATTTGTCCGTTGCGGCACATCTAGCGGTAAATCGGATGTTTAGGAAACTTTGCTCTTTTATAAAAATCTGTTTTGTCTTTTTTGGCCTTACATAAATCACAACAGATCGAGAAACAGAATTTACTTCTGGAAGCATAAAATCAGAAAACTTTTTCAGCACCTCTATTGCACTTTTAAGTACGAATAACACAAAAGCAACATAATCAACTCTAAATACATTTCAGCGGCAAATTGTTTGGGAATCAATGAAATTTCATAATTTTCTCTTCTAGAGAAAACCTAATTTTGCTTTTTTTTTCCACGCACAGCGATTTTTATTATTAGTTTGGATGAACTTGTAATATTCATATTATTTATAACTAGACTTATTGATAGTATTATTGAAGTAATCTGTGCCAAAATTCCAATCGACTAAAATTTGTCCTAGTTATTATAAAAAATCTGAAAATTTACCGATCTATTGTTTTGGAAAAACAAAATTTTAAAAGAAATTATCTTTTCTATTTGTCCTTGAAAAAGCTATTGATATTTATAATATAAGTATGGATTTTCGATTCTCTAATCAGAGAAAAAGTATTTCTCCAGTAGCAATAGCTTAAAAAATCCCAATATTTTAGACTATCTACAGTTTCAATATCGTTCACATGAATAGTGTCTATTCTATTATATCAGTCTTAAAACATTTTACAAAAGTTAAAAAGAACAACGAAATATTCTTTAAATTTTTTTGACAATATTTTTCCAATGTCAGAGTTCTCATTCAATTGTTGTTAGTTTTTGTTATTATTATAAATAATTAAACAAAAGTTAAGAATAAAAAGTTTAAAATTTTGATGGTTTTTCATTTGTTGTTTTATCTTGGAGAACAAAAGTATATTCGAAGACAATATTATGACTTTCCTTCCAGCCCTTTCTTACAATTTTTATCTATAATTTTTTTTTTATTTAATTTATTTATTTAAAATTAATTAAATATTAAAATACATTTTTATTTTGTCATGATAGAAATAAAAAGTTTATTAAAATTTTATGAATTATAACCTTAAAAAAAAATAATTCACAGAGATAAGCTGCTTTATTGAATGAGTTAAAAATGTGGAGGAATAACAAAAAAGAAAGTGGAAGCGCCTAAATGATGATAAATAAAAAGTGATATTGCCAATCATAATACGAATTGTAATTTTTAATTAAAATTATTGTTCTTTAAAATGATACAAATCTTAATATAAATTATTTATTTCATGTGAAGTGTATATTTGGAGGGTGGGTAAATTACAAAAATTTTTTAATTAGAATAAACTTTTTCAATTTTTTTATCATAGTATTCACATTTCCGTTTCTTGTGTTTGAGTGATGGCAGAAGTTTTGTGAATATGATTTATGTAGAATTTAATTTGGTGATCGATCAAATTCCCTGCCTTTTATTTTAATTAAAGTTGACACATATATGTTTAGTGTCTAGAAGTAGGTCAAATGGGTTGTATATTATCCCCAATCCATGCATGTGTCATCGAAAATAGTTCATTAATTACCCAACTTGGTTGATTTTTAGACAATGTGTTAGGGTGGTATTTATACGATTCGTAAAATATTTCAACAGAACATCCTTAAAACTTAATTACAGTAGTGTTTATTTACTTTTTATTTATGTTTAGTTTCTGTTAGTATTTTAACGGCCAGTTGAAGAGGTGCGTTTTATACTAAATTCACAGAGCTAACTTAAAGTGCTACCAGAAGTTATTTACATTAACCATTAAAATAAAATCCAGAAATATTCTAAGGTTACCATTTCCAAAATTCAAGCAAGTGATCAAGGGGAAATGTAACAGCGGGTTTAAATAAGCTAAGTGGTATGACGAAAAGTTTTATTCTAAAATGAACTTTCAAAATTTTGATCAAAAAATGATAAGAGAAAGGCCATACAAATGCATACAAATAATAACATCCTTCATCAACGCGATCATACCGACTAGCCATATTCATGAAAGATATCACTGATCGCAATTAAACGTAAACATGTGAAAAAAGAATCACTTATTTCTTTTTATTGTCCAATAAGCATACTATCGAGAGATGGGACCATAGATTAAAAGCAAAGAATTTTAAATGCAATTAAAAATGCATTTAAAGTAAATCAATAATGATCTGCAGTCTTCTTAGATATTGCCCGCCCAAGCCTTTGACAAAATTTGACATGATGGACTAATCTATATACCTAAAAGGGTTATACTGAAGCATCTAGAATGAGCTATCGTCTACAGAGGTAATTACACATGGTTTAAGAACAAGGGAAAACGTTACTGACATTTATCTGTTACTGAAAAAATTATATTATTAACATTTGCTGGCGACACTGTCAAATAAAAAATCCACAAACTGTGTCAAAGGAATTATTGTGTGAAAGGAAAATCACCTGCCTACCAGTAGAAATAATGGAAATAATACCAGTGCAAATGTGTTTTAGTGGCTAAACTTCAGAGAAAAATTAAAATTAAAAGAGGCAGAACAACCACTTAATCAATAATATCAACATGTTTTACATGTCCCGGAGTCAAAATCAAATCAGGGAATCATTAAATAGTTATTGGGAAGCCTTTTTAAAAAGGTCGACCATCGTAAACATCCATGCCTACTGGAGTGGATTATTCCGAGCTTCTGCAAATAAAAAAATCCAAAGATAGAGAGCTAATAATCAGCTGGAAAGGTTACAAAAATGTCAAACAATCAACTTCAATGATATACTGTTGCTCTAAACAGTTGTTAACGGAGGAAATAAACTGAGTTCTCCAACCACCTGAATCAACCCATTTAGAACAGTTTTACATTCAGTTAAAGAAATTTTAGATCTGGAAACAAGAGATCACACGTTTGAATCTAATAATAAGTATTATTGGCAAAAGGCGCTAGAAATTAATAAAAATTATCCATGGTTTCGCCAACGCAAACCTAACAATCATGCTCACTTGTGCAGAGTCAGGAACGACGGTTCGCCCAATGGAATTTATTCGAGGATCCACGACGACATCATAAATATCAAAAATTTGTTAAATGAATTCAAACTATTTTACCCTTACTTTATGACAATTTAAACTACGTTTATAAATCGAATATCGATTTAAATCGATATTCGATTTATTCAATTCTTTACATTTCTTGATGCGTTAACGGTTCAAAATTTAGTACATATTGTAATTTTCGCTGTTTACAATTTTCTACTAGTAATACGTGGATTGGTTGTATGGAGGAACATTAGAAATTAACACAGTCATTAACTATGGGCAATGTTCCATATTATTTTTTTGGTATTGACCATGATGAGCTGTAACAATTTTCATTCAAGCTTACAAGCTCGCAAATTATTAAAATTTATTCGTTAGTTTTTGAAAAAAGTGGCTAACCAAGATTAACAATACGGTTTTTATCAATACATCGGTTTAACATATAACTCAAACATGATGCTGTAATTTAATTAAATGAAACTGAATTAGCGATGTTGTTTGTGTTCATTAAATGTTATTAGTAGATTAAAATTTTTTCGAATATTTAAATACAATATTAGTGTTTCTGCAGCACACCGTTATATGTTACATTAAGATCTTCTTTGTCCAAAATTCCTTTCAATCAACCAATTACAAAGCTCCAACTTTTTACGTTTGTATAGATGAAGATGCTAATTTTGCAATACTTGTTGGATTCGGTAGCGAGAGACGTTTATTGTAAAGCAAGGTTCCTTATTCTAATAGATAAATTTGCTGTTACATTGTTTATTATTTGTTGGTCGATAATCAATGAGATTGGTGAGCCTCAATGGGGCTCCGTCTGCATATTTGATATTTTTACAATATGTCGCAATATTTAATGAATTTTTAAAAATATTCTTGCATTAAAAAGCGTTGCGTTGAGAATCTGCGTTGATATACATTGCGAGTTCGTAATGCATTATGATCGCAAAATCCGTAAATAAAAAAGTTACCAATATGCTCCTCACCTGAGAACTGGGCCGTGATAATATTAATTTTCCTAAATTATTTAGAATTTTTTATTCACAACACATATAACGCTAGACAATTTCGCAAAATTAATAAAAAAATTGCATTTTGTTTTTCAACATTTAAACAAAGGAGTTGATAATCATCGCCTACTGTTTTACTAAAGAAAAACAAATTTCAAAATATTTACACTACACATTTCTTAATTAGATTGAGAATAAACAAAAATAAAAAGGATAGGTAAGAATATTTAAATTCGCAGAACTCCAATATTGCCCCAGACATACCTTTTAAGCAGTATGCTTCAGGTTTTGCAAAAACTTAGGTATTTTTGTAGGGATTGTATTTTAAATTTTTTGTGGTATTCGGGCAGAATTCCCACTTCTTGAATTTCTAGTGTTAGTGCATTTGCAGTTGATAATTTAGTGCCTTTGAAAATTTCAGCGGTTATGTTGTCTGTTCTAACAGTTTTATTATTGATTTTCTATGACACTTTTAACTTACAGTTCCGTTAGTGGATGTAGATAGTTTTGCACAGAGTAAAGACAATTATAAGGTACCATTATATTGAACATTACTCTTTAATTTACTTTACTACTTATACCTTTCAAGCTTATTTTTATGTTGTTTTCATTCACTACCTTTGAGTCAATTTTAGGGCTTTTCTGTCAAGGGACATTTAATTGCAATTAGATGGAAACATTTAAAAAAAAAATAAAAAATAGAAGAACTGAGAACCAAGTTAACTTTAAAAATAACCTTCAAGGTGTTTCTCATATCCTTGTAAAAAATATGCAACAAAGTGCTAATCTTTTTTTACATAAAAATATTTTTTTTGCATCTCTAAGTGAGGTACTTAAAAAAATAACCTTCTTTACCTCTACCAACAACTTTGAATTTGCAATCTTAGAATACAGGGATTAAAAATATAGTCTTTGCATTTTAATATTTAATTAAATTAATGATACGTCTTATCAGAATATTACATTACATACCAAACCCATTAAATTGTATTTTAGAACATTATATAGAGAGGATCTCAATACTAAAATATTTGGTTTATTTGAATATTTCTTGTTAAATTTTAATTAATAGTAATAACAGTAATAATAATAATGATCAAACCATACCAAATTTAACAACCGCAAGATAAATTTTCATGCTACCTGATTTTTCATTTTTATTTTTCTTATCAATGTTTTGGTTTTTACCTAATCAAAATGAAAAAAAAAAAAAACATTAGACCGCAAACAATGTTGTTTATACATAAATGTGTTGTTCATAATAATAATAATATCAATATTTGTGTCTTATATAAAATTTATACTTTTCAATTTTGGAAAATTCAGCATTAAATTGGAAACACTATACTTATGTTTGTGAGGGGAGTAATAGGAACAATATTAATATCCGGATATGAAAATATTTCTCTATATTGAAGATGTTTTATATATAGGTAAAGTTTATGTAAACAACAGAGTGGTGCAAATATTTGTTGTTATGTTTATGATATAGTATCATCCTTCGGTTCTTGACTACTCTTTATCCTTATTTCATTGTAATTTATTTTTATTGATTCTGACCTGAATATTTATAATAATATGATGGAAAGTTTATTAATTAAATATTTTCATGCAATATCCTTGCTCGAAGTGTGTACGTTTTTTTTTATAGTTGAGTAAAGTTTTATTTTTGTTGTAAAAGCTTTTTTTTCAAAAATAAGCTTTATCATCTTTTCCCGGAAAAGTGCCATCAATATAATTACAAAAATTGTAAATAAGTTTGGTTAGTAGTGTTACACAAAATAAAAATAAAAATAAGGGTGACGAATCAAAAAGATTTCCTTATCGGAATTGGTAATATCTATATAATATAAGACGTTTCATTAATTAAAATAGATTTTTAAAATAATAATTTTATTTTACATAAATACTTTTAAATTTATTAACTACTACACGGAGCGGCCCACCGCCATGTTGATGGGTTATTTTGTTGATAGTTTCTTATACTCGTTTTGAATCGTTGAACTATCTCGATTATGGTAGAATGAACTAACTCGATAGCCCAATTTAATATTGATAGCCCTAAGGTTTTTACGATCGGGCTCACAAAGCTATTCTTTCATTTGCAATCACGAGTATGCGAGGTACCCTGAAGTTATATTGCGCTTTGATTATTTTATTTCAGATCATTACAGTATCTTCGAATAGCTATTTTTTAGAGAGCAACACGATGGGATGGCGATCGTTTTTTTGTGTTACACGTATCGCTTCTTTGAGAGTATTCTTTAAAATTTGCCTCCGGTTTTCCATGTGATATCTGTGTGCCCGTTTTTATTCTTTCTTTATGTTAGAGAATTGATTTCCTTTATTTCGAATACCTTTGATAGTTCTTTGTGCTAAGTGTATTTTGGAACTAGAGAAACTCTCCTTGAATACTTCTTGCAGAAATTGAATATACTTCTCCCAAATTTTGATTACCGTTTATGAATTTGTCATGAAACCCCTTTGATTTTTCCGGCAGACTAATATAGTATCTCTGGTAAAAGGGATGTCGCTTTTAATGAGATAAATGCCTTGTCCTTTCTGGAAGGTCAATTTATTCGTTAAGACATTAATATTGCACTTATTTGGTAGAATTATCTCCCACACTGTGAATGGCTTCAGTGGTAGATAATGTATTTGCTTCAAGTTCCAGTCTTAATAGTGTGTCAGCTTCCTTGTTGGTAGAGTCAGTTTGGTAAATAAGTTCATAATTATACTACTCCAATCAAGTTTTTTTTTAACTTAACGTAAGCGTTACCGACTGTTGATCAGTCAGAATCTTAATTTTGCGGGCCCCATATAAATAGTTGCGAAGGTTATCCAATATCCATATTATGGCAAGTATCATTCCTATTTAGAATTTTTCTCTATGTTGTTCAGTGACCTGGAGATGCACGTAATTGGCAAATTTTTCCCAATATCTCATTGAGATCAATATTTCCATTGAGGACAAAAACTCTTTGAAATTGTAAAACGCTTATAACTCTTTCTGGTTAAGGTAAGTTTATTTTTCTTTGGATTGCGATTATTGTTAAGAGTATAGCCTAAACATTTTATATACAATTTATAAAATGTTCCCATACATTTCAAAATTACTTTGTATATCAATACTCATATTTCAATAATATAAATAATATTTTGTTTTTCTTAAAATCACTTTTTCATGTTTTCGCAAAAGAAGACAAAACAATATAATATAAAATACAATCGTCCCATTGTAATATTTAAGAAAATTTTAAAGTTAAAGATAAACGAAATTTAAGTAAGCAAAATAAAATAAATATATTTAATCTATAATTGATATGGTAAAAGAAAAATAAAGAAAAGATGAAAAGTATATAAGAGGAATAAAATCTTAACTCATCAGAATAAAAAGTGAAATTGTAACGACCACACCAAAAAGATCGGTGTTATATAAAAATTATAATAAAAAGTGTTTAACAAATAAAAATTATCTTTTACTAAGCATAACACATTAAATGGTGGCAGCGGAGGGATACACTAAATAAAATATATAGTGTATCAAAAAAAAAAAAAAATAAAAAAAAAACGAACTCAGTGTTATTTCTTAGTGTTAAATGTTAAACATCAAGTGTTAATAAAAATATATTATTTAAATATTACAAAAAGTGTTAAACATTAACGAATAAAAGTTAAATATTAACAAAAGTGTAAAAAAAAAAAAAAAAAATAATATATATATTAATTATTAAATATTAACAAAAATAGTGTTAAATATTAATAAAAATTAAATATTAACAAATTATTTTAATAAAAGTGTTAAATACTAACAAATAGAAGTGTTAGATATTAACAAAAGTTTTAAAAAAAAATATATATATATATAGTTATATATATAAAAAATATCAAATATTAACAACAAAAACACAACATCAACATCCATCAATCAACATTTCAAAAAGTTGCAGCATAGTCGGATCTTCTGTACCACTACACAAGGCAGCTCTTATAATGAATTTTGGTTTATATGTTACTATAATTTTTATGTAAGTTATAAAATTTCATTTTTTATTTCTCAACTAAAATTAAAATTAAATTAAAGTTCCTTTTTTTTTAAAAAAAAAAATAATAATAATATTGTAACAAAAGTTTTGACAAAAGTTCTATTCTATTCTAAAAAAAAAAAAAAAAAGAATTTTAAATTTTTATATTTTTTTTTATTGTATTAAAAAAAAAAAACTAATTAATAATAATGGCAGAAATTGATATTAAAACCCTTTTCCAATTTATACCTAATTTTACAAGTCAGGCTGAAGAAGCCTTTAATTTTATCCAAAATTGCCAGAGTGCAATGGATTTAGCCTCGAAGGATCAGCAAAATATCCTCTTGGCATTTATAAAGTCTAGAATAAGTGGCAATGCGTCCATTATTTTAATGAATAAAAATATAAATAGTTGGGAAGTTCTAAAAACAGAACTTAATTTAATATTTAGAGAAAAATATTCAAATCTCCAATTGCACAGGGAACTTATTTCCTTAAAACAAAAAAATTTTGAAAGTGTAATTCAATTTAAGCAAAGGTGTGAAACTTTGCAACGCCGAATGCTCCAAAACGCAAAAGGCGAAACAAAAGAAGAGGATTGGAACGTTAAAAGTTCATATATAAAAACCAATATTTTAAGTTCGTTTATAAATGGATTAAACGAAAAGATAGGAACTTATTGTAATACTCTTAGGCCTGATTCTCTTAGTCAAGCTAGTGAGTTTGCAATAGAAGAAGAAAGTAGGCTGGGTTTAAATAATTTTGAAAAGGTTGGAAGTCCTAGGCGAGATTATTCTAACAGAAATACAGTTAGAATAAACATCGCACAAATAAAGTGTTATACGTGTGGAAAAATGGGTCATAAATCAAATAATTGTTTCAAAAATCGAAATTTTAATAGTAATAATTTTAAAAATCGTAATTTTAAAAGTAGTAATTATAACAATTATAATAATCGTAATTTTAATTCAAATAATCGTTATTCACAAAATAATGAAAAGAAATCTGAAAATAATAATGGTGAAGGTGAAAATAAAAAATTAGATGAAATCACAAGGCCATTGAAAAAGTTAAATTTTCGGAGTCAGGATTAGATATGTTTAGGGTATCTGATCCTAATACTTCAGAAATTCCCTATGTTTTAATAAATTATAAAAATAAAATATTTAAATTGTTAGTAGACACAGGTGCGTCTATGTGTTTGATCAAAAGTAACTGCATTTTTGAAGCAGATTTTAAAAATACAGGAATAATTACATTTCAAGGAATAGGTCGAAGCACAAGTAGTAGCTTAGGCAGTTGTGCTATTCGAATTTATTTCTTGAATAATAACAAAAGTAAAATTTATCATAGAGTAAATTTTCAAGTTATAGATGAAAATTCGTTAGGTTTTTACGATGGTATAATAGGAAATGATTTCTTGCGAGAAAAACAATTCAATATTAATTACCAGTGCGACTCTTTAGAGAGCGCGACGGAAGAAATCGAATTACAGTATAAAAACAAAGTAAATTTTATAAGGCCTAGAACAGAAGTTTTTAGATTAATAAAAGTGGAATCGAATTGTAATAATAAAGAATTAATAATTAAAAAATGTAATAACCATGGTATTCTGGTACCAGGTTGCATTATAGAAAGAAATAATGAAAACCTTGCATGGGTTAGAGTATGTAATGTAAAAAATTATGAAAATCAAATAGATTTTAAATTAATTGGAATGCCTTTAGAGGATTTCAATGTTATTAGTACATCGTTGCATCAAGTGAATAATAATAAAGAAATTATTGGTAATGAAAATCATGTATATAAAGTAAATATTTTTGAATATGAGAAAGAAAATAAATTTAATGAAATAGTAAAAATGTTAAGATTAGAACATTTAAATGAAGAAGAAAATAGAGAGCTATTAAAAATAGTAAAAAATTATCAAGATATATTTAGTATAGAAGGGGAATGTTTATCAGCAACTAATGCTGTTACTCATAAAATTAGAACTAGTGAAAGTTCTCCAATATTTACGAAAATGGTAAAAATGGATGGTAATAGACTATCGTAAGTTAAACGATATTACAATAGCAGATAGTTATCCAATTCCTAATATCTCGGAGATATTAGATCAATTAGGCAAATCAAAATATTTTACGACATTAGACTTAACTTCAGGGTTTCATCAAATTCCGGTAGCTGAAGAAGATATTGAAAAAACTGCATTTAGTACTCCGTATGGTCATTTCGAGTTTACGAGAATGCCTTTCGGATTAAAAAATGCACCAGCTTGTTTTCAACGAATGATGAACACGGTATTATCAGGTTTACAAGGAATTAAGTGTTTTGTATATCTTGATGATATTGTCGTATATGGTAAAAGTTTAGAAGAACACAATGAAAAATTATTACAGGTTTTAAATCAATTAAGAAAAGCTAATCTTAAAATACAATTGGATAAATCAGAATTTTTAAAAAAGGAAGTTAGTTATTTAGGTCATATAATAACTAATAAAGGTGTAGAACCAGATAAAAATAAAATTGAGGCTATTAATAAATTTAAACCACCCACTTGTGTTAAAGAAATAAAATCATTCTTAGGAATGATTGGATATTATAGGAAGTTTATAAAAAATTTTAGTATAACGGCAAGTCCTATAAATAAATTACTGAAGAAAAAAGCTATTTTTAATTGGGGTACAGAGCAACAAGTTGCATTCGAAAAGTTGAAGGAACAATTAATTAATTTTACCATATTACAGTATCCAAATTATGAAAAAGGATTCATAATTACAACCGATGCTAGTAATAATGGTTTAGGTGCAGTATTAAGTCAAAATATTGAAGGGAAAGATCTCCCAATTCAATTTGTTAGTAGAACATTAAATGGGGCAGAAATAAACTATTCAACGACAGAAAAAGAGTGTTTAGGTATAGTTTGGGCCGTCAAACAATTTCGTCCATATGTTTATGGAAGGGAATTTATTATTAGAACAGATCATAGGCCTTTACAATGGCTATTTAATGTTAAAGATCCTGGATCAAGACTAGTTCGCTGGAGGTTAAAATTAGAAGAATATAATTATAAAATAGAATATAAGAAAGGGAAAGATAATAAAGTAGCCGATGAGCTAAGTAGAAATATTTTTATTAGTGAAGTATCAAATAGAACAATAGAAGAAAATTTAAGGGAAATATTTGGAGAAGATGAAGAAAATGATAATAATTCAAAAGTAAATGAAAATTTAGAAAGTAACGCAGACATTTTAAATAATAAAGTAAATGAAGATATTCAAGAATATGAAATTGAAGAAATAGAAGATGCAAATTTAAAACAAAAAATTATCGAAGAAAATCATAATGGTTTATTGGGTGGACATTCAGGTCAAAAAGGTACTATTAATAAAATTAGACAAAAATATAATTGGAAAAGTTTGAATAGAGATGTCATAGATTTTATCAGTAAATGTGAAGCTTGTCAAACTGAAAAAATAGATAGACACCCACACAGAAATCCAATGAGGATAGTAAGTAATGCTAAGCATTGTTTAGAAAAAATTGCAATTGACGTAGTAGGTCCGTATAAGGAAACAAAAAATAAAAATGTGTTTGGTTTAACAATTCAAGACGATCTATCGAAATTTATAAAATTTATTCCTATGCCTAATAAAACAATGGAAACAATAGCTAAAAGTTTAGTTGATGGTTGGATATTAAACTTTGGTATTCCAAAAATTATATTATCTGATAATGGGTCAGAATTTTGTAATTCTTTAATGACTGAAATTTCTAAATTGTTCGGGTTTAAACATATAACCACTAGTGTGGCACATCCACAGTCCAATGGTAGTGTAGAAAGAGCACATGCCAGATTAAATGAATATTTAAAATTAGTAAGTAAAAATTTAGAAAATGATAAAAAATGGGATGATCATATGAAGTATGCAAGTTTTTGCTATAATATAACAATTCATAATTCAACTGGATTTACTCCACATGAATTGTTATTTGGTAGAAAAGTAAATAAGCCAAGTGAAATTGATTTCGAAATATTAGAAACAGTAAACGATTATGCTGAAGAACTACAAAAATATTTAGTAGGTATGGAAATTAAGGCTAGAAATCGTATATTAATTCAAAAAGAAAAATCAAAAATTCGTTATGATAAGAATTTAGGTAAGCAACATAGTTATTCAATAGGAGATTACGTATTAGTTAGAAACGAGTATCACGGAAAACTAGATAGTGTTTTTCGAGGTCCATATAAAATAGTATTTGTAGATAAATATCATGTTTTAATTTTAAAAAATAATAAACGAGTAAAATATAATAAATCTTATATAAAACCATTCGTAGGTCGGGAACGGTTAGTTCCTTGAACATCGAGTCCATAGAAAATCACAATGGATTTTATTACAAATATTTAGGAATTACCAAAATTTTGGATGGACATATTACAATTATAAACCAAATTAATATCGAAGAAATCGAGGAATCAATAAATGTAATAGAAAATCAATTAAATAATGTAAACAAAGCATGTTTAGAATATTTAAAAGAGTGTAATGAATTTGTAGATAATGCTCATGTTCATTATAGGAAATTAATAAGTAAAATAGATATAATACATTCATTATTAGGAATACAAAAATATAGAATTAAGCGAGGTTTAGTAAATATAATAGGTTCAGGATTAAAAGGATTATTTGGTACAATGGATAATAACGATGCGGAATATTATGATAACGTTATAAGCAATATTAAAGAAAATCAAGAATTCATACAAAATGGATTAAAAGAAGAAGTTAAAATAATGAAAAGTTTAAATGAGCAAAATCAAGTTTTGTCAAATAATTATCATATTTTAGAAAATAAGCATGAGGAAATTTTAACTCAATTTAATGAAATAATACTTACGGTAAACAAATCTAACCAAAAACAAACAATCATAAATTATTTAATAAATTTACAATTTTCTATATTAAATCGGTTATTTAAATTTGAATCGGAATTGGAAAAAGTGGTAGATGCAATATTATTCCTACAAACAGGAACTATTCATCCAATTATTATAACGCCAGAAAAGTTTATTGAAATTCTTAAAAATAGTTTAAATCAAGAAAAATTATTATATACTCCAAGTTTAGAGAGTTATCATTATTTAATAAAAGAAACTAAAGTCAAAGCTTTTGAAAAAAATGGAATAATAAACATTGTATTATCGGTACCTTTAATTAAGGAAATTAGTATAGAAACTTATGAAATTATAGCTTTACCGTTTAAAGCAAATAATCAATGGTCTATTATGGACCATGATAAAGAAAATAAATTGTTATTAATAAATAAAAATAAGGAAAATTTCAGTTTAAAAAATAATTTAAATGATTGTAATAAATTAATTAATGAAAATAATGTATATTTTATATGTAATGAATTAGTTTTAGAGAGTACCCTAAAACATGAAATTTGTGAAGTAAATGTTTTTATGAAACGAACAAATAAATATTGTAATTTAAAATTAATACCAAATAAATTTGAAATTTTCCATAAATTAAGTGATTTAAGATATATATTTATAATATCAGAAAAAATCAAATATAAATGTAAATGTAGTAACTTTGAAGAAGAAGGGTATTTAAATAATATTGGTATAATTAATTTACAAAATAATTGCTTATTTAGTACAGTAGATGTTGATATTGAAACAAATAAAAAAATTAATGAAACACAACATAATAATGATGTTTATCATTTTGGATTAGATAATTGTTGTTTAAATATTAAAATTGATGAAATAATACCTATAGCAAAAATAGAAAAAATAAAGAAAGTTGAATTAAATAAGTTAAACGATTTATCTATAGAATTAAATAATCAAGAAAGTTATGTTTCTAGAAATATGAAAAATACTCCTTCTCAAGTTACACATTATGTTCTTGGTACAACTGGAATAATAATAATAATAATAATAATATATGTAAGTTGCAAATGTGCAAAAGGTGGAAATACCTTTAATTTGTTTAATAAATGTTTTAATAAGAAAAATAAAAAGCCCGTTTGTCAACAAGTAACTTATTGTAAAGAATATACTGATGAAAATGTTGAAAGTGATATAGAAATGTCAGAAAATGTAAAAATTAGACAAAGACCATCAATTAAAACAGGCTGTATAAATGAAGGTTACTTACCTTGAAATAAATTTTGATTCTCATTGTTTTTTTTTGTTATTGTAAAAGATAATCATAATTTATTTTAATAAGATGGGAGGTGTTAAGAGTATAGCCTAAACATTTTATATACAATTTATAAAATGTCCCCATACATTTCAAAATTACTTTGTATATCAATACTCATATTTCAATAATATAAATAATATTTTGTTTTTCTTAAAATCACTTTTTCATGTTTTCGCAAAAGAAGACAAAACAATATAATATAAAATACAATCGTCCCATTGTAATATTTAAGAAAATTTTAAAGTTAAAGATAAACGAAATTTAAGTAAGCAAAATAAAATAAATATATTTAATCTATAATTGATATGGTAAAAGAAAAATAAAGAAAAGATGAAAAGTATATAAGAGGAATAAAATCTTAACTCATCAGAATAAAAAGTGAAATTGTAACGACCACACCAAAAAGATCGGTGTTATATAAAAATTATAATAAAAAGTGTTTAACAAATAAAAATTATCTTTTACTAAGCATAACATTATTTAATTTGCTAGATTTTTTAATGGCTTAGCTATGAGTACAAAGTCTCAGATAAATTGCCTTTAGTACGATGCGACCCCAAAAAAAACAATTTCGAATGGCCTTAACTTTTTCTGGTCTAGGTTAATGCTGTTTTATGCTATTGTTAGGAACTATATTTTTTCGAGTTTACCACCCAAATTAGCTTTCTTTAATTTTGAGAATACTTTGTCGACGGTATCTATATGTTTTTCTGCAGTTCTGTCTCTATGCTTTTAGGAGCGATTTGTAATCCGAACAGGATCCACATTTTTCATTAATTATTGAAATCAACATCTTTGGAATATTAGCTTCTTTCATTTTAATCTGTTGAAATCCAGAGGTCAGATCAATGGCGGTGTATTTTTGATATCCGAAATGGGATAAGAATTGGCAACTGCACCGAATTCCATCTCTTAAAATTTACTACCATTCCATATTTTTTGATTTGTAAAGCATGGCATTCAATTTTTTCTCCAAAATTCAAATCGGAGAACTAAAAGGTGTTTTGCAAGGTCGTATAATCCGAAATGCGAGGAGTTGATCAATTTGGCTGTTCTCTTCCTGCTTCATACTGTATGGGAATGGATATGATTTGGTCTATATCGGTTTCTTACTGTTGATTTTAATTTCAGAATCCAAAGATTTTAACGAATCCAAAGAGTGACTGTGTAATTTTTTTTTTTGATTTAGGTGAAAGCTGACATTATCTAACCTCTTTATCGTCAGCTTTGCACTATGAAATCTAAGTTCCCTAGACGTTGTCATCACCTATGATGCCATTAAACTTCAATTCTGGAATAAAAAATTCGGTAGTATTGTCGATGTCAATGTTTTTAAAGAACTCCACTAATTTTGTGACAGATTTTGATATTACCTCCTGCTGATCTAATTAGGAATTTATTCTCGGTTGGTTAGGCATTAACGGCTAAATCTAATCTAATAAAGTTATTGTTGGCTCTCGCGTCTATGTGAAACTTAAGTGGATTTCCGTTTTTGCTAGTACTTTAGGTACCCTAGAGAGACTTCCATCATATAATTTACTTATTTTCTTCAGTTATCTTCTATCCTGCTCATTATTAAATACCTCACTTTCGGTGATGCCGCAAGTCAATTGGTTAAAGTAGTTCTTTTCTATAGTTGCGTGTCCGAGTGGTGGTTTTTTCATTGGTTCGTATATGAAAGTGTCCCTGTTTTATTACCGGATTATCCTGAGTAGTAAACTTTATTTGTCTTGCTTGAATTTATCAGCTTCCATCGGCTGGAAGTTGTTTGAATTCTGATTATTATAAAGGCTACTTTAGGTCTGATGAGGGATGCTGTGTGCCATGTTTCTTCCTGAAGATTGACTCATTAGTCAATACTTGAAACAATGGTAATTTTTGATATTGAACGTTTCAACAGGTTACCATTTGCAAATTGGACAGTAACAACTCTTACTAAATTATCCTTTACGGGATGGACTCCATTTATTCGGGCTGACTACCATTTTGCCGGTGGCAGGTTTGGTTTTCGTAGAAACATTGAAGTACCATTGTTTATTTAGGGTATGTCATTTTAAATGACCACTATTTCCAGAATCTTCATACTAAGGATTGGGTCAGCTGTGTAATCTACTTAAACGATTAATTTTGATATGGCTTTAATTGGGTTCTAGTAGAATGGACAATGATTGACCACTTAAAAAATGGCTGGATGTAAGGGGTTTATAATCATCATCATGGAAATATCCAAGATATCAGAAATTGAGTATCGCATCGATTTCCTTAATGATGCGGTAAGGAATTAATCTTTAAATCGTATTTTTTAGTATATATTACAGTTCTCTCCCATAAGCCACTGGATTCAAGTCCACAAAAGGAATGCAGTTTAAATGAGTTAGCTCGAGTTACCTGGGTCACATATTGGGAGTAAAATTCTTAAAGCTTCTTCTTTGCTCCAACTAGATCAGTACCATTATCGCAGTTAATATCTGAAGGTAATATGCGAACTGCGCAGAATATTCTGAGTGTGGATAAAAATATATGTCAGTGCTCATATCGGTTAAAACATCTAAAGTTGTCAGATTTTAGTGTGTGTATAAGGATCAGCAAAATCAATACTGGTCTGCTATTTCTACAATACTGATCTGTTATTTCTGGTCTGTTTTCTCGTGTCTGTTTTTTCGGGATGGTGGTTACTGGCTCATTAACTGCTGCTGAATCGCGGTGCGGTATCTTCAACAAAATATAATATACATCGGTGAGTAATTCGACCTATAAGGATTTTAGCTCGCGAAATCAACAATTAATACTTGATGATGATCAGTTATTTTGGTTAAGCATGAAAATGCTTAACGTGAAACTCGCTCACTAGCTTATAGGGAGAATTATCGAACTTTTCATATAATAAGGTATTTCTGCAAATTCTAGCTTTCTTCTGACTCGTAATAATCCATAATCCCACAAGTTATGATACATTGAAATTATATTTTTAAAAACTTAAAATAACACATTCAAGTATATCTGACCTTCCTGTTTGGCCTTGAATCTAATGAAGGCAAATGATTCTCTAATCTTATGTGTCTGATAAATCTAAGCAATAATGCGATTATATGGGTCAGTTTTCAAAAGATTACTCCGGCTTTGACTAGATTATCCGTAGTTGATTAATAGTTTGCCTGGGCATTCATAGGGAAGATGAATTCTGGGCCATTAAACCAAAACTTATTTACGGTTATACAACTTGTAAAAGTAAATATTTTGAACGTACGATTCAACTACCACAGGTTAATCTTTTTTCGAGTGAAAGTAGTCTATGTAATGCTTGTGAGAAGCTTTCACCTAGGTTTGGTGGGTATTGCATGCATTTACGGTATGCATTTACGGTTATCAAAATATGTTATATGACGTTTTCATGGAAACATTCTAGGAATTTAGCTTTATCATCGTTTGCGCTTTTTTAACCGATTATTTCCTTCGTTTTCCAAAATCGTTGTAGTGAATTTTCGATCCTTGATCGATCTCGTAATTCGTGGGTTACTTGAACAATCATTGATGTCGATGATCCAACAGTATTTGTATTCGGATCGTCTGATTTAAAAGTTGCTCCGATAAGCCATCCAAATTCGGTGTTGCATGGTATTCATATGTAAAATTACCATCTGGTGGACTAGATATTAACACCTTAGATCGATATGGCATGATTCATTGAATTCGGGATCATCTAGCGACTTGAAAGATTTGAAATATGATTTATCATCCTCAATCGGTATTATCGGTAATTCAGAGCAAAAAGTCGATATAATATATGCTTGAGCGCTAATACTTTAATAATGGTCTACGCAAGACCTTACCCTTTTGTTAGTTAGCCCTTTATACAATCCAGCTTGTGAGTCATTTAATGAATCTACCGATAAAGAGGCTTTATCCTTGTTTTTAGCTGTAAGACTTAAAGAAGTGTGGAAGATGCAACAATTTATTATGCATTTTGGTAGCTTTTGGTAAACAATTAAAGCAACAATTTAAATGTTTTAAATCTCGTCAATTTAATCTCGTCAATCAATCTTAATCTCGTCGAGACTTAACATCCGTATTTTGGAATTGTTAACAGCCTATAACATGTGAGTTTCATTTGAGTATAACGGACATTACGACTGTGATGAGATTTGAAATGAATTTCCTGTGGAAGGTACTTCGGAAGAGATATTACAACGCATAGTTAAAAAGGCCAAAAACCTTCTATGGAAGGATACTTCGTTTTGGTTTTTCGCACCTCCAAAGTTGTTTGGATTTGACGTCTACACCGAGAAAAATAATTGTATATATTTAATTAATCCTTGTGTTATCGGAATGAAAGGTTATTTCGTATTTAGCCCATGAATAATGGAATGTAAGCAACTTACTTAAACATCAAAAATTGTATTAAAAATGATTATTAAATATAATTAAGTTTCTTTTATTTTGAAAAACATTATTTAAAGAGAAAAACATCTCTATAATAAAGTATTCGTTATAATAATTAAAAATTAATTATTGTAAAATCACAAATTTAACAAAATTTAATAAATGTAATTATTATTTGTTAAAAACTAAACTTATCGTTTATTAATTTTAATTAACTTGATTAATTAAATTCATTAGATTTAAAAATCCGAAGCAAGGGATTTTCGTAGTTCCGTACTTCTTTCAATGCCATCTGTGAATTATTAGTCAAAGTTTCCAAGGTTTGAAAATAAAATACAAATTTAAAATTCAAAATAAAATTTTTATTTTTAACGCTTTTTAAAATAGAAAATAATACAAATATCTTAATCTAAAACTTTTTACATAACAAATAACTTCATTATTATCTTTAAATAAATAAATTAATTAAAAATATTAAAATAATTAAAATTATTAAAATATGCATTCATAAACTTAAATACTTAAAATTAAATTTAAGAAATAAAGATTAAATAACTTAAAGACTATCTTTTTAACTTGACTGCTGTCACAATATACAATATACACTAATTACATGCTAGTAATATACATAAGGTTTTCACTAATTACAAAAAAAAAGTTTATTTTAAAATGCAGATTAATTTAAGTTTTTAATGTGCTGAGTTCCTGTGCTGTTTGCAACAGTATTAAAGACGAATTTTGAGCAGTCTTTAAAGTGATTTTATGTACGGATTGTGTTTTACTTCCATATTTGTTTGTTTTTTAAAATCTCATATGACCGAGTCTCTGAAATTAAATTAAAAAATATTTATTATAACAAATTATATGCAAAAACCAATAAAAATTACCTGGCGAAACATTTTTCTGCGATTTGTATAATCTCTTTTTCAAAAGCTCTTTAGTTTTATTATTTATTTTTGAAATTACGTCATTGCAGAAATTGTTAAAATAAAGATGCCATTCATTTGTTACTGCATTATTTACTTTTTTTGTAACTAATCCTCTTGATTCAATGTAGTCTTTATTTAGCTGATGTTTCCCATTTTCCAAGAATATCATCTAGATTAATGTCGGCTATGTTGTATTTTAATTGTTGGCATACTTCACCTGCATTTTGGTCATCTATTGTTTTTGGGAATAAATAATATAACAATATTGTTAAGTATTACCATTACAATTACAATATTAAAAAATAGATTACCACTCAAATTGTTCAGCTGTGGGTTTTTCTGCTCATCTCTAACGTGTGTTAGTTTGGGCAAAAGAACTTCGAAGTTTTCAAACTTTTTTATTATACCGGCCATTAAGGTGTACCTTACTATTCATCGTTTAAGGTATGCCGACTGAAATATATATAAAGAATTACAGAAGCATGTAAATGTTTACGAATATATGGATTTTTACCTCTTACCGCAGTTTTATTCCGGAAATAAAGCTGGTTTTGTTTTGACATCTCACAGAACTGGGTATTTTCTTAGATGTAGGAAGTAATCCGAGGTTCTTCATTTTCTAACCAATATAATTACAGGATTGTGTACTGTGTAGGTGTTGTGTGTTCTTGTTGGGTTTGAAAAAAATATATATGAAAGTTTTAATCTAAAAATCGAATTTGAAACTGTAAGTTATGCCAATTACTTACATTTTTGGTGAATTTTATCTGTATGCTTAGTGATTGATCTAAGCATTACTTTTTCGTGGTGCTCCTTCATACCGTTAAATATTTCAACGTCAATTTTATTCTCTGAAAGTTAAAAAATATTAGTTTTCGATATATTTACAAGGAATGCTTTATTTAGATGTTTTTAGATATCTTACATGTAAAATTTTTTTAAATATAGTTGTTTTATAACAAATAAAAAATGTTATCGGTTTGGTTCCAATTGACCAACGACTCAGTAATGTAAATAGTTTACAGCATCTTATCTGTATAGATAGTGCATAATGTAAACGGCAACGTTATGTACACCATATTTTTATATTAGAACACAATTACACAATTTACTTTTGACTTATTTTGTACAATAAATTCCTTAATGTTACACTTTTTCAATAAATTAGAAACACTTTTTATAGGAGGCTAAAAACAAGAATAATTTATAATTAATTAAATAACATTTACTTCACTCTTAGACATTTGATAGACTTTTGAACTGATATGCGAATAAAAACCACGCCGATATTTTTTTATGTTAAGTAATTAAATTCTTTAATCTAATTATTTATAATTTATTTGAAGAATATTAGTTAATACAATTAATATTTGCTTATAAGGTATATTATTAACCGATGAATTTTAATAAAGTTTATTATTGTTTTTAAAATTAATTATTTTTTTTTACTATAAAGAATTCTATTATACACAGATATAATTAAATTTCATCATATTAAATAAATTAAATAATATCTGTGTATATTAGAATTCTTTATAGTAAAGAAAAATAATTAATTTTGAAAACAATAATAAACTTTATTAAAATTCATCGGTTAATAATATACCTTATAAGCAAATATTAATTGTATAAAGTAATATTCTTCAAATAAATTATAAATAATTAGATTAAAGAATTTAATTCCTTAACATAAAAAATTTCGACGTGGTTTTTATTCGCATATCAGATTAATAAACGCTTTGCGAATTCAAATTAACTAAAAAAAGGCAACAACTCCTTATTGGTTTTAATTGCGATTGAACCATTACAATTTTTTTTATCGGTAATGCATTACTACCGTTAGATTTTAAAAGTATACATATCATATTATCAACAGTTACAGAACATTTCTAAGATCCTTCAGATTATTTTTTTCTATATTTGGTGAAAGTTGAGAAAGTCAGTCCAATGAACGTTAGAAGAACAGCCCAATAAACGATTTTACACACAATTGGAGACCACATATAGAGTTCTGCGATGAGAATCGAACTCAGGACAGCAGCGTGAAGAACCAACAAGAATGAAAGTTGGGTAAAACGGGCCCGAAATGACTTTTGTTTTATGTTTTATTTCATGCAATCTTTTTTGGCTCCGAAGTCCTCACAAACTCTTTCTCGGTTAATTTAACATGCTAATTAACGCAGTCGCTAGCTAAACCAAAGACGCTTGAATATAAGTTTGCTTTAAATATCCATCTGCACATTGCATTGCTCTAGCCAAACTGTACTAGCATGTTTGATGGTTCAGCCCATCGATTCTTCAATCTAACAGGGGGTCAACGTTGTGTTCTTCGTCATCACCGAATGGAATCAAGTATGAAGAAAATCTCTTTTCATTCTTCTCCAGTTGGGACTGAAACCCAGAAACACCCAACCCAAACACTGCAATTTTGCAGTCCGAAAGAAGTTGAAACAAATAGGATGACAATCAAGTAAAATAACATTTAAAAATAACCGTTATGTTTTAAATTTTACAATGTATCAATTTTGAAATGTTCACTTTTAACCATTTTAATCAATGTGAATAACTATCGTTGTTCAAACTCCGAAAGATCAATTAAATTTAATCTATACAAGAACTATTTCATTAAATATATATAAAGTGTTTTATTCTACAAATGATGATTTATCGCTTAAAAAATATTAGTTGCATTAATGAGAAATACTTACATCGTTAAAATAATTTGTATGAATATTACTAAATAACAATAATAATTATTACTTTAACCTCAAAGTTCTTTGAAAACTCGAATCTAAATTTATTAATTTGATTGTGTTGGGATAATATCAAATTCATAAAGAAATAATCAACATTTTAAAGAATATTCGTCTATATAACGACAAACTCTTTAATATAAAGAATTATTTTTAAATATAATGAATTTACTTAACAGTATTTTAAAGAATGTACCTTCGTTAATAGAATGTAAAATTTCTCTCGGTGTAGTTTCTCTCCATTGATAAATAAATTAACCAAGGATCACTTCTGAGTAGTTTAATGCATGTGATTTGAGTCAAACAATCACACCTATATTATCATTGATACAGAAGGGTTTGCTTTTATTTTAGGTTAGGTCAGAAAATCATTTATATAAGCTTCAACTATAACTTTTTTTTATTATATTTTTCAATGAAATTGGCATACGATAGAGTATGCCGGGCCTCGCAAATGGCCTAGGAGGTACTTAAATGTATGAACGGATGAAGTTTAAGTGTTTTCTTTAAAAGTTTAAGTATAGTTCTCTTGCCTTATAAAGTTCTTGTATTACTTAACAGACTTAAAATATTTTAAACTATCATTATTCATTATGTGAACCAGTTATGACTTAATTTAAGCCCACACTAAATTGGCTTTAGACAAAATTTTACAACCACTAATCTGAGAACTAAAACAAATTTTCTGCCTAAAATTTTTTAACGTTCGTAACGTTTTGTAGCCATCATGAGATTACATTGAATGTGATGAACAGATCGGGGGGTTACAATTAGCCAAAAATCAATATTGATAACTCTTCCTGATAACTCTTCAAATAAAATCCATAACACTTGTAGGTAGACAACGATTCATTGCTGTATGCGCTTATACACACACTGACGAATGGAATAAACACATATACATAGTATACAGGGAAGAACTGTCCTGATACAAATTATATGGTTGTCGTGTGTTACGATTTAGTCAACATATTTGTACATAGTAAAACCGTATCCCGTGTAAAATTATGATCCCATATTTGTAAAAAAAACATTGTGTATCCCGATAAATATATACTCAGCTCGACTATGTATTGGCCGTTATTGTTGTTATTCGACAACAACCATAAATTATCAAGTTTTTTTTTATGGGGCCATCATCATAAATTATCATAATATAAATCGACACTCCTTAAAAAAAAAAATGTTAAAACATAAAACATAAAAATATAAATCGAAACACTATACGCCTATACACATGTGGTTTGGGTGATTGGGAGTATAGCTCAGTTCTGTAATATTTAATGTTGATGACCATTCAATTTAATGAATAAATAATTTATTTGTCGCGTTTTATCAACATTCAATACAAAAAACGTGTATAGTGTTTATTGGTTAATGGCCGTGAACACACAGCAGGTATATGTAATGCTATTATTATCACCCCGATATATAAATTATTGTGAGTTACGATAATAGTGCAAATATTTTTTTATCGTTCGAGTGAATGGTTCCATTGAGATATTACGTATTTAAAGTGAATTTGCTTAACTAAACAAAGCTCCTGTAGTCAAAAAGCAATCACAAAGCTCATGAAATAAAGTCAAGGCAAAAAACAATGTTAATGTCGGCTTAGCCCCAACTTCAAACTACTGTTATCCGTTGTAAATAGAGCTAGGCATGTTTAACGATTTTGTTTTATGTCTTAGTCAATAAAAATGAAAATTTTTATTTTTCCCATTGTAAAAATCAATAAAAAAAATTTGAAAATGCATAACTTTAAATGGCTGCTACTCCGTAATGAGTTGTAATGAGCCTGTAAATAAAATTTGTTTACAGATTTCTGTAGCTTGAACTTCTAGCTGTTGCTGTAAAGTTTTTATTCGAGTTAGTGCATTTGTGAAGAGGAATCTTCGCAGTTGCTATCCTTATATATTGTTTCCATTGACTGTTTGGGTTTTATTGGTTCCAATATTTTTAAAACAATAGCAAAGAGGTTTCTAAATTGCAATTGAAAGCGTTATGATGTTGGCTTAAAATTTTATACTATTCTATGTTTTTCTTGGCCGCTCAAACGGATTTGTGCTTAAAGTTGGAGCAATCGCTTGAGTATATTAAATGTTTTAGGGATATAGTTGCAAATATACTTTTGATTTTTCTTGATATGTATATATATATATATATATATATATATATATATATATATATATATATATATATATATATATATATATATATACTGGGTGATTTTTTTAAGCTGAAACTTTCTAATACCTCGCACAAAAAAGCACTCTACTACAAAAATGTACAAGATCAAAACGTAATCATTCTCGAGAGGACATTCATTAGGGCTAAAAATAGTACCCCGCCTCTCCTTCTTGTAAGTAGGGCGGGGGGTAACTTTGAAATTAAAATAGGAACTCCTATTACTCTAAAAGTACATAGGATTTCTTTGAAACGTTTTTTGTTCGATTCATGATAGATGGCACTGTAATAGACGATATTCAAATTTTTTCGATTTCTCCTACTGAAAACCTATGCATACGATTATGCAATACGGTTGCATTAAAATTTACGTTTTCAAAGTAAATAAATATATTCGAAGTTAGTTTTAAACAAATTGTTTTTTTTTTAAATTTTTAATTACTGAAAACACTTGTAAAGAAACTACTATTATCGTAACCCAGGAACATGCGACTAAATGATTGTATTTTGTTTTAAAAATATCGATTCAGTTCGAAGATTATTTGGAAAACAAAAAGGCCTGTTTCCGTTGGGGTATTACAATACAAAATGGAGTAAATACTTTTATAATCACTGTAAACGTTTATTTCTGGTATGAAACATTTTTGAAACCATTCTCTAAAAATTATTCTGATCATCCACGCTTTACTATTTGAAAAATATTGCAATGGAAGCATGAGTTTAATTACACTTTTCAACGCTCGAGGATTCTTTGAATTGTGAATCAATAAGGGTTTCAACTTTTAACCCACCACATTACCACCCAATTAAAGAGTGACGCGTTCCTTTGAAATCTTGAACTCTGGCTTCGTTGGGGCTTTCGTTTCCAATAAAGGATGGTTTAATCCGCATTAAATATTTGTTTACTCACTGTTATTTTTCTTTAAGTCATTAAAGAGGCTAAGCGCTTTTGCTTTATTTACAGCTTAACTTAGCGGCATTCTTTGTTTATTAAGATCATCCATCTAAATGATCAATCTTTCCATTTCATTGATGTACCCTTTACTTTGCTCACAAATTATTTTTACATTTATAAATGTCCTCTTTGGATTCTGATTTAATTCTGATAATTATTCTTCTGTAACACCTAATATTGTTAAAAAAAGTAATATAGCTTAATCCAAAATCTTTAGCTATTGCAGTTACAGTTTTCCTTTCAATTTCTCTTTTATTATTTTAATTTGGTATTTAAATCAATAACACGTCTATACGGTTTATAAATGGTTTTGCTAGGACCATGGTGATCATTTTGTGGTGCTATATCACACTTTTATATCACATTTTTACAATTTTTTGGTGATAAAATGTACACAAAAAAGTCTACAAACTCAACCCTGCACAATGAATTTTGTGGAGAACTTGATGAATAACAAGTGATATGTTGACGTTTCTACATAACCTCAAAATTAATTATATGAAACTTTTTTTTGAAGTGCTATCTTACCTAGTGATATAATAATTTTCAATACTGTTGAAATTTAATTTCTTGTGTTAGTTATTTTTTTTGCTCATTATTTTGAATATTTTATTTAATAATAAAATAAAATATTCAAAATAAGGGAAAAAATAACATACAAAAATTATTGTATATCACTAGACTTCAGAAAAATCTTCATATGATTAATTTTGAGGTTATGTAGAAACGTCAACATATTACTTTTTATTCATTTGTATAAAATTGGCAAAACTTGCGAAATTTGTTTCAATTAAAATATTCAAATAAAATATTGAGATATTTAAATTAATATGTAAATATTTTAATTCTGTTTGAAAGACGAATTACAATAATGTCGCGTCTCAAATACAAAATTGTTTTGGATAGACGCGAATATTGACAATTATTTCAATCAAACACAGGGAAAATTTAGGTTGTATTATATTTATGTAATAGTTTTTACTTATTTCTAAGCTATAATTTGAGTACGCATCAGTTTATTTATATTCAAAATTCGTGTTTGGTATGAATATTCATATATCCATGAAAACGTCAAAAGTTGACAAGAAAATTGGTGTTTTATGCTAATGTAAGTATAAGACAGCAAATACTTTTGACAACAAAATTAGTTTTTTGTACTAATGTAAGTAAGACAGCAAATATTATTGTCTTTTTCATTCTAATCAATAAGCGACGTGCAATAATTCATCCATAAAGCTCACGGGTTGAGTACAGATTATTTCATTTTATCTCAGTTTATATCACGAAATGTGATATAGCACCACAAAATTACCACCAAGGTTTCCTTGCCATGTTTGATTTAAACAAATTTCGTTATTTAGTACTAGTATTGTGCGCCTGAGTCCGATTTTTCGACTAAATTAAAGGACTAAACTTTTCGACGATACTTTACGCTATTAACCACCAGAGTTTATCTAATAGTCTTTTCGCTGCGTTACTTTTTAATTTAGTTGTCATTATTACAAAAGAAACAACTTTTCATTGGAAATATTTGACGGTGACGATGAGTGAGATCGTAATGCACGTAACAATTTTTCACAATGATTATGTATAGAATCTAAATTAATTGCATTGGTTGATAAGAAGCTAAGTTATTACAAGTAAGTTTGAATAACCATTTTTGAATTATATTTTTTGAAAATTTGACAGATTCTTTCAAAATAAGTAGTACTAGTCCTCTGTGAATTTTTTATTATTTGAAATTAATGAGATTCAAATTTATGATGGTAAACTAAAAAACATTGGGCTTTCTGTTATACTTTTATAAAAATAAAATTGCAAATAATAAAATGTTAAAAAAAAAACTTGATGATTTTTCGTCGTCATAATTTTAAATCATCGTAAGTCGAATTGAAGAATGTCGAGGACAATTAGTATATATATATGAGTACATTAATATACATATATAAATAGGCCGAAAAGAAAGTTGTTGGGTAGTTTCGCAAAATTAAAACCAAAAGTGCCATATTGTTAATAAGATCTTTGGCCATCATCGACAACCACTTATCATTAAACTTAACGAATCTTAATTTTGTTATATAAAAGATTTTTTGTATTGAAACTAATCTCCACAATCGATTAAATTTTATTAGTTTAATGATCTTGAATTTCGATAAGAACATCATGTATCTATATTGATTTTCAATTTTCTATAATATAATCTACCAAAACTAAAATCATTAAACTTTTATTTTAAGGAAAATAGAAAATTGTTGATCACAATATTAAATGATACTGAATGAAAACCAAATTTAAAATTCAATTAAAGTTTGATGGACTAGAATCTTTTCAACAATATTATATTCTAATATGCGGTAGAAAAAAAACCAATCAATTTTTTTCCATCAACTTAAAGCTTCCAACAACCATAACCAATACTACTATACGTAAAATATATAAGACTGACCCCCAACATCTTAGTGCTTCATTCCGATCTTTTAACCAAAACAAAAATATACAATTCATTTATTTCGTCTTATCGAACGAAACAAAAATTTCTAATAAATGACAATCTATTCTCCATGTACAGTGACACATACATACATACATATATACAAAAAAAACACACTCACACACTAACATGTTGCTGACAGTTTTCCTATCTCTTTTTCATGATTTTTATTTTCATTACCAATTTTCATTTTCAATTGATGCAAAAAAAAAAACAGTTTAATCGAGAAGCAAAGCACAAAAAAAACTTTTAATAAATTTTCATGGTTGAAAATCCCTTGGGAAGATAAAATGATATTTTTTTGCTCCTTTAAGTACATAAAAAAGTTAAATCGATATATATATATATATATATATATATATATATATATATATATATATATATATATATATATAATTTATGAATATATTGGTGTGTGTGTGTTTGTGTTATCAATTTAAACGAACATACACAGACAAAATAGAATGATATTTATTATCAAATTTAAGATATTTCTGGAGAATATAATAAGAATTTTTGGTATGGTTTAAAGAAAATGTCGATTTTTCTTGTTTTTCCTTTATTTGTATGTTTTATTTTTCATTTTGATTTCGATTTAATTTTTCTTTTTTATTTCGTTTTATTTCTTGAGTAGATGGTAAATTAAAATTGATGATTATCATCTCTCGACTGTTAGAGATAGATTTGATTCAAAGTTTATTAAAAAGTAAATATGTACCTTGCTGGTATATAAATAAGGCTTAAGGATATTTAAGTGATGGAGATAAAATATATATAGATAATGGAAGAACATAGATGAATTCACACAAATATCTTGTACTGTATTTTTGTTTTATCAGAGGAAATGTAAAAAGGATTTTGTTTAAATCTAAAGTAACCTTAATAATAACCATTATTCCCGACTTAGATTTGAAAGTATCGGAGTCAAATTCCTTTAGGTATGTTGTTGCAATAATTGATGTTTCACCATATAATTACAATGGGAGATGACGATGAATAAAATCGTTACCCTCGGATGGAGTGGATTAAAACGCTAAATTAATCTAAAGGCATGACGCTTAAATAAAAACTGCAAAAAAATTATATGTCGGTCATATTTTTGTTTTAAGTTCATTCTTTTTTTATTAAATTCTGAAAATGTAACTTAAACAGGAATGCTTTTTTCTATTGTAGTTTTCTACTAGTTTTTAGTAATTATTTTACATACCTGGCGCCAGTTGTTTTACGCAAATATGACATGGTAATTAATGAAAGTAACCAAACATATTTCAATGTTTTATAACCGATAGGTTTATAAAAGGAAGTGAATTTGGTTGGAGATAGGACGCTTCTGATACACATGTCTTGTACTGCTTGCCTTTTGTTCACTGCTTGCATGCCTATGTTTGCAAATTGTCAATCTGGTTAGGTTTTGATTATAAATGAGGGGAGCGGGTGATTTGGGCATAGTTGATTGTGCTTGATTTGTAATTTCTATGAAACTTATAGAGTGCCTAACGGGATAGTAAAAAGGAATTATCAAAGGCGAAATTGTTAGCGGGCAATTTGTTCATAGTCACTTTTTTACTGTGTTTCTGTATGTGGGTGGGACAGCTTGGGTTTTGGGTTGTGTAAACCTTGATTTTCAGAAGTATTTAAAACTGTGGAATTTCTCGGGACGTCTCTAATGTGTTGGATAGTAGAGAAAATCTACCTTTGATGATTACAGCTGTATCATTCGAAGGGGCAACTGGTTGGCTGTATTTGAGTATGAATGGGTTCTCATATTGGCGCCTTAGAGTGGTTAGATTTTTTTGACTATATAGAGAAACTTTTCAATTTTTGGGTAGCTTCCAAACCGAGGTGGTGTTAGTATTTTATCTTTAAGTTTGTTGTCTCATGCAATGTTGGTGTTTTTAATGAATTCACTGACGTATTTGCATGTAGATTTGTGTGAATTTTAAAATTTTATGTGAATTTAGATTATTTTTGTTAGTTCAACGATTATTTAATTTGATTTTGGTGTTAGATGTTTTGAATTAGCAACTTTACACTGAATAATTTTTTTGCAACAATGGGATGAATTAATTTATTTTTTTCAGGTTTTTTGATTGCTTGATTGATTAGGATGTACGGCCAAGCATTAAGCAGGCTATCCTGGAATGGGATCGTTTTTACATATACTTGGAAGGAAATTAGTGAAATTATTGAGATCGGCCCGGTTATAGATACCTTGGCGGTCAATAGTTAGTAAATATTTTGTGTGAAGTAGGGAAAAGAAAGGTTTGTCAGTAATGACAGAATTGGTCCGTTTTCCTGGTAGCCAATATTCAAACTACTGTTAGCATAAGACAATCACAATTTTCTGTAATCTCTTACCAGCAACTCCAGTGTGCCGCCTTCATCTGTAATCTACAAAGGTTTCTTGAAAAAAAAAATCTATTAATAAACTAATTGCTCTTACCCATAGACTGTAATAAATTAAATTAATTTCCATCTGAAATTATAAATTAATTAATTCATAATATAATAACATAATAATATAAAAATATAATTTCTGCAAGCAGTAAGCTGTAGTAAATTGGATTAGTTTTCGTCTGAAAATACCAATTTATTGATTTTTCCCATTGTAGTTAAAAATTATTCTATATATCAATAAAAAAATATAACAACACGACAATACACAATAAGAAAATATGAAAATATTGAAATATCAAAATAAAAATATAATAATGTAATAGCACAACAATGCAACAATACAATAATAAAATAACCTAAGTAACAAGCAAATAAATACATCAAGTATTTGCATGAAAATCTTATTTATATTCACTTTACTCGACACAATAACACCGAAATTATTATAAAACAGGTTTTATTCAAATACAAAAATATAACAAATGTAGAAATATAATTATTAATTAATTTATAAATAATATTATAATATAATGATAATATAATGATAAAGTTAATATAAATTAGATTTAAAAAAAATAGATTAAACATTACAAATCATTTGAATTAATAGTTTTATGTTAAATACGTCATATAAACTCCGAAAATCTAATTTATATGTACTTTATTTGATACAAAACTTTAAAATTAACATACATTAGTTTAAAAAAAAAAAAATTGTATTAATTAACCATTTTATGACCAATATGTCATATAATCTCCGAAAATCTAATTTATATACACTTTATTTGACACAAAAATTTAAAATTAATATAAATTAGATTCTAAAAGAATTGATTAAATGTAACAAATCATTTGAACCAACCGTTTTATGGCCAATATGTCAAAGAATCTTCCAATCAATTTGTTATTTTTAGGTGAAAAGTAATTTATTGTATAATAAATTATTGTATTTATTGTATGGGAACATTTATTACAGATAAATATTCCCATACTGTTTAAGAGATTGCAGAATGCAGAGCAGTGGAATATAAAGATGGTTGACTTGTGCTAATGATAGTTTCAATATTGGCTACCAGGAATTCTATCATTACTGACATACCTTTCCTTTCTTTCCCCCACAAAAAAAACTAACTTTCAATCGCGTGTGTCATAAGTTGTAACTTACATTATTTTTCAATCGTTCGGTTTTATTATATGCAACGCAGATGTACAGTAGTGCCCATCATTACGGGAGTTACTGGTTAATCTTTGGCCATACGCTCGATACAATCAAAATTCAATTTTCATTTTTTGGCATATTTCCATATTGCTTCAGATATTGCAACAGCAATATCTGAATCATTTTGAACTTATCATTTTGTTGAACTTATACTTTACTACAATTATGACCTACCTCTAATAAAACTGTTTTCAAAACAGGAAGAACGAGTATGTTTTTAACAATAAGAGTAGCAGTTTATGAGATGGGGTACCAATCAGTAACATTTGTTTCTAAAAAAATCGCTTTGTCAATACATCTTCATTTTTTGTCATTTTGTTCTCAATTGCTGACTGCTTCTTGTTTCTGTGCAGTTTAAAGTTACTTATGGCGTTTGGCCAGAATCACTTAAATATTCGTCGAAGACTGGGCGACAGAAAAAAGTTATTTCAGATTTTATGGCATTGTTTTTGGCTTTGTTTAAGCATTTCTTTAGGTCATCCTATGTTTACCTATTCTTGCTACTTTGCAATGTCTTGTTGATCGATTGACATAGATTAATAGATATTTTTGAGATGAATCTTATTATATTGGTTTTTCAAATGATAATCTTAAGACTTCTTTGTTAACTAAATTTGATGACTGTTGAAATTTTAACTGCTTGTCAGAGTATTTGAATATCTAAAACTAGCTCATTTCACAGTTTTGCATTACTTATAGGTTTGCGATTCTTTCATGAATGAATATTGCAGGTATGGGTATCTCATTTCGAGTTTTATTATTGGTGTCACTTGATAACCACAAGTTAAAGCTAATGTTAACATCCTTTTAACTTTGTACGTCATCAGTTATTATGACTGGACCAAAAGCATCCATTATAGATGGTATCTTATAAGTTTTGCTAGGAACTTGGTATCCTCCTGCCTCCTAAGCAGCTTTTCGAATACTAATTATATTTTTTATTTTCCTTTACTTGCCATCTCTTTTATTTAACGTGCTATATTTTCCTATTTTAAACTTACGGCACTCTTTAGTTTTCTTTCCAGTATCATTATTATTCGAAGGTTTCCGATTACATTTTTGATAGGTCCATTGTTGCTCTTTACTCGAGGCCTTTTTTCTATTGATATTTATAGATATTAATTGATATTATTATTTTTATTATAATACCATGTAAAGGCATTATAACCGTTATATTGTTTTAGATTTTGTTTGCTATACCATATGCTACCAATGGTCATATTAGCGTAAAACCATTAAATTTATATTTATCTCAACTATGTCCGTTCCACCTCTTAAGCACGTACACAAATCTTAAGAAAACATATTATTGAATGTTCATAACGAACCATATTTCCAAATGAACTAAAATAAAAAATGGAAATTGTATCGTTACAACCATTTAACCGATGTAAATATTTAATGTAATATCAAGAGGCGTAACAACCCCAAACCTTAATATCCCATAACTATAATTGTAAACATATGCATATAGGGACCTACACAATATAAAGCTACAAATTTATGTGTTTTCCTATTTTAAGTATAAGAAGACAAAATTATTTTTATTCGATCGAAAAGGATAACCCACCCATAAGAATATAAAAGCTCTAAGCGTATATATCTATATATGTATATATAGTGCTTAGCTTTAAAACCTATTAATTATAGTTATATTTGCATAATACAGATTAGTTTAATTGCTTTTAAATTAAAATCGTTGTAAATTGTGTATACATAGGTACCATATGAGTTGGGCCACCCTTCTTCGTATACTCATGATATATTACTAGCATAGTTATAATCGTGTAGACGTACCCAAACAATTTGAAAACTTATTACTAATCAAATATTCAATTTCTTTGAGTTGGTTTTGTCGGAAAATAAAAAGAAAATCATTCCCATTTTTTATTTTCTTATTTTATCATAAAAGTCTATAAGGAAAACACCTTCAGGATATTTTGAATTTATATAAGGATTTATTTTTATTTTTATGTATATTTTTAAAATCCATATATCTCGATTTTGTATATCCTATATGTATATAGAAGGATATATGGTAAATAACCCTTTCATCCTAAGAGCAATCCAATAAAAATAATAATAATAGATTTTTCGGCACACATTTACACGAGGAAAAATTTCATCTCGAACAACACAACGACACAAAAATCATTTCAACGTTTTTTTTTGTTCGTTTTCGCACGCCCCCTTATAATCCATTATTGTATGTTCCTTAAGCATAATACATAATTTATATATCTACATACATATATAAAATGCAAATCTAAATCATAAAAGTCATAATAATGTAAATCTGGCTGTGTGTGTTGATATGATTTTGGTACATAATCCAAAATACTATGCGTATGCGTTTGTTTTGACAGTTTATTTTTATTTTTGTTGTATTCTCTGTATAAACGTCTGAATTCAGTTTGAATGCCAAATTTGATTATATTATGTTAATTTATTTGTTTTGATATGATTAAAATATTATAGTGAATTTATTTGAAAAGATTTTTATTTTTTTTTTTTGTTTTGGTTCTAAAGTTTATTTAGGATTTTTAGTCCTTTTACGTATTATACAAGCCTTTTCATATATTGTTTTGATTACATTTCAAATTAGGAAGACGAAAAATAAAATAAAAATCTCAACAGTTTTGCATAAAGCAATGTCGAAATAAATTATATAAAAAAAACAAAAAAAAAAAATGTTGAATGCTTTGCGTTACAAAGATAACAGCCCACTTGCCGAAATATTTGTCTTGAGATACAGCTTATCTAAAAGAAAGCAAATTTTGTATTAAATTTTGTATGCAAAATGGGCAATTTTCATACTGCATCCCAAATAAAGTATGTTTAGGACCAAGGTTGTTTTTATTTTTCAACAATAATAATTTATTATTAATAATCTGACAGCAGATATTAACTTATATATTTATTTAAATATGAAAAAATAAACTTAATCGGTTAATGGAAGTTGATCGGTTGATGGATGTGTCACCATCATATCCAAAATAAAGTTGGAGCTGTCTGTGGCTGTAACAGAATAAACGCTCTGTGTAATCGCATCGACAAGATTTTGGTCTATTACAGAAACTAACAAATCTTGAGCTTTGGATTTAATTTTTGAGAACCTTTTTCTATTGGATTTAACATCGAGGAGTAAGGAAATGAATCTGGGCATTAATCATTATAAAATAATAATTAGTACCATCCAATTTTGAAATTAACTCTGAGAGGAAGCCACAAAATTTACTTTCATTAAATGTCGAATTTTATATTATTTTATGATAGATAATACCATGATCAGTTAAACCCGCTACCACTATTTCTACCTCTTATTGAAGATATAATGATACGAGCCGGTATATTTTTTTAGACCTCGCATGGTTTCGGCACAAATGCAGGTTAAATCCGGATTCAACAATGAGTATCAATTTTTCACGGTTTTGTTCAGCCAATACTGAAATTTTCCAATACTTATATTATGAAGAAAAAAAATTATAATAAAATAAATTATGGTTAATTCTTCCTTTTTTTTTATTAACAATTCGCACTCATTTTGTCTGTGACGACGAAGGAATGTTAGGAAAGTTAATATTTAGTCCGTCGATATTTGCCGCATTGTGGACTGTTTCCCCTCCTTCTTACAGTTTTATTAAAAGATTTTTTTTTCAAGAGATATCTTCTGGTAATTTACGGTTTGTCGCTTATTTCTTGGTTGAGGTTCTTAAAAGTGGCTTATTTTTATAATAAAAATATTTTCACATATTATGGTAGATGATATTTATATTATGTACAATGTTACATTACCTGATGAACTATTGGATTCAGATGAAATCATTTCAATAACTTTTAGTTATTACAACTGATGAACACGAAACAAATGACATAATAAACTTTTTGAATTTTATTATGCCTAATGATACGTGTTTCAATGAATACTTGATGAAATGAGTAATATGTGAATGTACCGTTATAAAATTTAAAAAAAAAGGTATTTTCTCATCTTTCGGAAAGAAAAATTTAATGGGTTTCAATTTATTTGCAAATTGTTTCATTTAATTTAGTAAAAATTTTCACTTAATTTGCAAATAGTTCCGTTTAATTTACAAAAGGTTGCATTTAATTTGCAAAAGGTTTTATTTAATCTGAAAAACCAATGTATTTAAAATGATTCATTATGATAAACGCTTACCAGGCTATCGGAGTTCTTAAAATATTATTTAGTTTTGTATAATTTTGATTTAATATATAATTTTAAAATTTACTTTTTAACTTATCTGACTTAATTCTAATATACATTTTTTCTCTTTAATTGCAGGTAAGACCACCATCACTTCATCAAACAAACATAACCTCAGTTTGAAAATTTAAATTTAAATAGATACCATTTAGATAGCTGTAATACACTATTTCAAAATCAAATAATGCTTGGAGTGTTACGATATTTCTATCAGTGATTTTGGTTATATTAAAAAACCAATCATAATGAAGCAAATCGCGTAATTGGTATAATTTAAAAATTCATAGGTTTTGAGCAAACCTGAGCTACGATGAGAATCGTTGAATATTTTGGTTAGTTCAATTACTTAATTTGCAAATATGTCTAAAATATATTTATATATGTACTCATTATCACTTTTTTAACAAATCCGCCTGGATTGAAGAACACAAGCAATAATTCACGCGGATTTATTATTTAAAATAGTTTTGGCTATTTGAATTCTAAAGATAATTCGATCAAAAATTATGATCTGTAAAAATATAACGAATACAAAAATGTCATCCTCGCAGATTGTAAATTTTGGGATTTGTCAAATTTCTAAAACACTTCTACAATAGCTCTTGAATACGATTCAACCACAGCAAACATTTTACTATGCAACGTTTTTCTGACATTTTTCGTTCATCTAAGTAACCTTTGCATTTATTGTTTAATTGTCACTAATGTAAATGAATATGTTTTTCATAATTATGAATGGAAATGGCTGCATCTAACATTGAAATGGACGATCAGAATTATTTAACAAAAATTAATGACGAAACAGAGTAATACATTTGGAAGCAGATAATGTAAATCATGCCAAAAAAATTGGTCGTGGGATGCAATTTAATAATTGCTGTATAATGATAAACTTCAATTTCAATAAATAAATTAAATTGCGTAATTACATGCAATTGTTTGTTTTATATACAATTTTCAAATCACGAGCAGCTTCGACTTTATTTTTGTATTCACAATTGCCTTGACAATTAGATTATTATTAGAAGAGCTACCAAATAACGCTTATTATTGGTATAGCTTTCTCTTCCATAAAGTGCCTATTAAAGTTGAGAATGATATAAAATAAATAATTTTTAGGAACATCTGTATCTGACGTAAGGTCTTTTCTCAGAAATCTCTGCATTATTCGTTTAGAATTGAGGCCAATTGAATCTTAAAATCGTAAAGGTTAATCCAATAGTAAGTAAACTAATTACCGATTAATCCACTCACGAAAAATTATCTGCATATGCCAAACCCGCTTATATTGACGGTATAGGATATTTTTATGATAGAAACAAATCTACATGCGATCGAAGAGTATCGGGCCTAGAATATATTTTTGTTGCACACCTAAGTAAGTTGTAATAAATATAACAGATAGCTTGTTGCCATTTTTCTCAATTTTAGCATAATTTTTAGAATTGCCTAAATACCGCAAAGCAAGCCATAAACTTTTCCAATGTCATAGGCTACCTAGAAATTCAAGAACACCACATGAACGTCCTGGGATGCTTCGTAGTATTAAAAAAAGTTTCATCCTCAGCGAAGAAACTTTATCGATCACTGACCGATTAGGCGAAACCTTCTTTGGGAGAATAATTAAGATCGCTTTAGCTGTCAACGCTAGATTTTAAATCTGAAAACGCAACAACCTACAAATCTAATCTAATAAATTCAAACTCCAACCACTTTTTTTTTCGATATACGAGTAAAAACTTACATCCAACAAGCTCGATCATATTTAAATTTAATCAAGCTTACTATTTTTAACCCAAACGAAAGCATACAAAGAAAAAAAGCACCAAAAGTTGCAGTATAAGCAAAGACAATAAAGGTTGTCTATAAAGTATATATATCATTAGAGTATATTAGTAATGGTTAACCATAGATAAACGGGTTCCCGGTTAGTCAAAATCCCGGTTTTTTTATAAACCCTGGAATATTCAAAATCCCGGTTTTCAAAACCCTGGTTTTCAAAATCCCGGTTTTCTAAAGCCCGGTTTTCAAAAGGCCGGTTTTTAAAATCCCAAGGGGTTTTCACAAAATTGAAATCCTCGTTTTCAGAAAATCCCGGTTTGGATTTTTATTGTATGTGCATATTGCGGTGAGGGAACCACATTTTTATTTTTGGGGATAACATCTATCAAATAGTTCTTTTTAAACCAGGCCCCGATTTTCCGAGCATCAGCATCAAAAGTTTTATGCAGCTCAGTATAATATAAGAGTAGTTCCTCTTCTGGTACAAAAGCTAAGCTTTTTAGCATACGATTTGCATTTGGGGACTATAGTGTATTTACCTAACACTCAGGCTCAGAGACAAAAAATAACACAAACAAGGCGTATTAGTGTAAAGGAGTCAGATAGAATTTCAAATATTAATATACCTGAGCCGCGAAGATTAGTTGAAGCCGAATAATTTGTTTTGTCGGAGAAATTTGTTAAGGAACATGCAATTATTTTACTGGGCACATTTACCAGCTTGAAACTTCGTACTGACGCTGAATGCTGGTTGATGGTATTGCGTAAAGAGCTCAAAAAGCAAAGCCGCCTACTTTGAGGTTTTTTACGAACTGCTCAAATGGGCTTGTGAGTGGAATATAAGTTTAAAACCCCAAATAATTATTGCTGATTTTGATAAGGCAAGTGTATCAGCTCTTAAAGTTGTTTTCCCGGAAGCTGTGTACTAGATGTGTAGTAGATAATATTTGTATTAATCCTGGTTTTGAAAATCTTGGTTTTGAAAGACAAAACATAACATGTCTTTCAAAACCAAGATTTTGAAAACCGGGATTTTGAAAACCGGAATTTTGAAAACCGCGATTTTGAAAACCGGGATTATGAAAACCGGGATTTTGAAAACCTGGATTTTGAAAACCGGGATTTTGAAAACTGGGATTTTGATTCCTAATTTCAGTTTTTTTCCGTGAAAAACCCCGGTACCGAAAAAGACCGCCAAAATTGGTCTTTTTTTTCCTTTTGCACTTCCCACACTACTTTTTCCACACTTTCGTTGGCAGAGTGGTTGCGACGGAACCCAAAAAGTGTCCAGCAATAAATTATTTGCATTCAAGAGTTGTTCAGTTCTTTCTTTCCTCATTCTATTTGCCAATTTCATAAATACATTTAACATACATATTTCCCTGTAATTTGTTGCCAGATTTCATCCACTTTTCCGGTTTCTGAATTCTCATTCACATCTTATTGAGAATTTTCAGCAAAGTTACCTTTACATCAAAATCTAAATGTGTAATGATCCTATAACTCACTCGATTATTTCCTGGTGTCGTAGGTGTCTAAAACCTCATTTTCTATGAGAATCTCACTCATTAGTCTAACCCATTTCTTACCATTTTTGATAACCTTTGCTTGGTTAACAACATTCACCTCACCTTTATATTATATGCTTCGATAATATAATGATCACCTGCCAAATTCTATGCTAAATATTAAACTAATGTCTATCGACCTGGCTCTGACCCTAACCTCCCCCATCATTGTTGGTAAGCCAGCAAGTTTCCACATTTATCGTTACTTCAACACTCCCACATCCTTCCTTGGATGTGCTTTCATATCACCCCCACAATCACTTCACTGTTTTCACCTACCCTATCAAACAGTTTTTTAGTCCCTCAGAGTTTTTTCTGTGTAATCCAACCGTTTAATTTGTATTACATACATCCTAACAATTAACAAGTTTCTAACCAAATTCCGAGTTTAAGCAGACTTAGTTAATGAGTTAATAGTTTGATCTACTAATAGTTTGAATTGTAAATTTTGAGATTAAATAATAAAATTCCTCAAAACTGTTGAGTTTCCTTCAGGATTTGCTAATACTAATTACCCTACCAAAAAATGAACAAAATTATCACCTTTAATGCTGTATGTAAGCCACAGTAAATTTTCCCTTCCATTAATGGTAGAATTAAGAAAGTGATGCATCCGCTTTATATGGACAGATATTTAAAAAAAATATATCTTTTTCGATCCATGTATCCACAAATTTACATCAATTAGTTAACTTACGTTTTAAATGTCAAGAAAACAAAATATAACTAAATAATTTACAAATTAATTAACATAATTTTAAAATTCAACAGAAGATAAAAAAGCTCCCATATCAAATTCTAATTTTTGTTAGAGGATTACTAACCGAATTGATTCGTTGGTACCATGATTTTTTGCTTACATATCTTTTAAGTCTTATTTGTCTAAAACTAGATTAAAAAGTATTTCAGTGACATACATTATTATGTCGTAAATTAAAGCCTTATACCCAAATTCTAAAAAAGAAACGCTTGCAGAAAATCCAGAACATTTCATTCATGCCATGAGGTACATTGCTATTTACAAAAATATTTATATTTAGTGAAAAAACATGCTCAGTGTCTATCAATTTTGAGATTCAGAATTGCAAATGTCAATAAAATACGTAGTTCAAAAAGTAACCAACAAAAATCATTTTATTTATTTATATATACGCATGTAATTATGGATAAGGGAATAAAACTATATATAGATGACAAAAAACTATAACTTTTCGATTTCCACTGCGGTAAAAACAATTTCTATTGTTTTTCCGATGTAAAAAATAGTAATACAATAAAAATACGCATTTTCATTATCTCTTTATACACAAACACATACACACATATTAACAAATATAAAACCATTTACGTAACAATTCTTTTCAATACATTGTTTCTCATGTAAACCTCAATTGTACGACTAAATAATTGCAAGCATAAAAAACATCGGCTACGATAAGTGATTGGTAGTCTAAAACCTTTTAACTACGTATTATATAGAAAACACACACAAACACCTAAACATAACAATATACAATATAAAACTCTAAACATTGAAAGCATAACAAATGCTCCTATTCAAATCGTCTTAAAACAAAATCTTTTTAATTATTTTAATGTCCTTATATAGCAAGGAATGAGACGTTTTACACACAAAATATAACATAAAGTCGTACAAGTGTGTATGGTGTGCTCTATTATCTAGATTATCCAACATCAATCAAATTAAAATTTTCAAAGTCGTTTGCAGAGAACAAAAATTATGTTAGAAAAATTTTGTTTTGGTTTCGTTTTTTAATCACATAAATCATGGTATTGATGTAGAAGTTATGCAAATTATATATTAAATACAAGCTATACACTCGCGCTGTTGAATATCAAATGAAATTTTTGTTGTTGTTTCTCAAAAATAATAATAATAAGATGAAAGTAATAATCCATTAAAATATAAAAGACGATATGGAGATACATAAATCACAAACAACATAACAATAAAAATGAATTTATGTTTGTTTCTTATGTATATTTGTAATATAAAAATAACGCTTTCGTCCTTTTTTTTATTTTTATTTTATTTAATATCGTTATTATTTTCCTTTTTTGTTTTGTGTGTGGAGCTTTTCGTTATAAGCGCGGTGTATTTATGTTTTTGGTTTTATTATTGGTTGATATTAATATGGTTTTGAGCGGAATGGACGTTGAAACGCTCAATGATTTATTTCGATTGATTTGTAGACAATAACAGCAACGGTTGTGGACGGTTAATATCTTTCGTGAAATATACTAGGCGGACTAATATTTGTTATTGGAAACTTTGATGATAAATTATGTTGTTAAGGAACTTATAGATATTTAAGGGATAGTTGAGATTACCATGAGCAAGCTGTAACATTTTATTGGCACATGCATGACATTGTAAATAACATAAGCTTTGTACATAATTTTCAATAAATTTGTGGTCTTTGTCCAGTTGTATCAAGATGGTGAGAAATATAGTTTAAAATAAACTTTTTAACACTTTTAGGCTAACAGTAATATGTTTAAGTGTTTATTACTGCACAGCCCCTTTAGAAGTTATTTTACCTAAAATTATACGTAGATGTCTAGTCGTTACCTCAATTGATAATTTGTCTTGTTTTTAGGAAGAAAATTGGTTCTTCAAATATTTTTCGATTTATCAGTCACCATTTCAATTTTTTGAAATGGTGACTGATCTCAGCAATCACTGTATTGTTTGATTTTTCTAGTTTGGTTAAGAAGAGGAAATTCAGACTTTCAAATAATGACTGTAAAATTCGACTTAATATTAGATATCAATTCATTAAGAAATTGCAGATATGGGTTGTACTTGTAATTGAAAATTCATTCCTATTTGATTCAAATAAACAATTTAATTTGAGTGTTTTGAAACTGCAAACTATAACTCGATAAAGCTACTCGTTAGAAGCGCCATATCTATTGCAACAAATAGTAAAGAGGTATAAGTATAGAGATCAAATCACAATAAAAACGGAATACAAAATTAATCTTAGCCATATGCAATTACGAAAACTGACCTGAGTCATATGTTACATGTTAAATGAAACATCAACCGCTAAGTTAAAATCAATCAATGTTTTTTTAATTGAAAGAATACGAAAGGTTGTTTTTGCACGTTTACCAAAAATTAATTTTTTGCTTTTGGGTTTGGTTGTGATCAGTCATAAACACTGTTTTGCTAAAATATCAAAGACAAAATATTATTTAACTCTGAACAGCGACAAAATGTATACTACTTAGTATTTTTGGTGAAACTAATTGGATCAGTGTCCCTCGTTAGCTGCCGCAAAATTTTCATTTCCAATTCAATTTTATAATATAATAGAAAAAGAACATAAGAATGATAAATTACGTATATTACTATGACATTCGAAAAAAAATATAATGCATTTTGGTTATTGCATGCCAGTACAAAGCGAAACAACGTTAACAACATATTTTTAATTATATATTTATCCTTGTTGCACATTATTTCGCTTTGAAATTTTTATTTGCAGTTTAGTTTGATTTTCTTTTTCCTTTCTCATTACTACTATAGAGCAAGACGAATGCGGATCTAAGTAGCCAAATAGATTTTTTTGTTTCGACGGTTTTGTTTTTTAAAACTTCGTACTCCACATTTTTCTTTATATTTTGAACTATTAACTAAAAAGCTAGCTAAAACTAACAAAACAAAAAAAAAATAGTAAGAACTCAGCTTACTATGCGTTTTGTAAATACATATAATAATTTTTGCATTGTAAATTTAAAAATCAGCTAAGTAAAATTGTATTACAAATAATTGATATAATCAGCATAGATAATTTATAAATTCAACTAATTTGAAAGTTAAATTTATAAAGCGCAAAGTAATATTAGCTTAAGTATTTTACTTATTGCATATTAACATTTACAAAGCAATGTAGTAGAACTAATTATATTTTTAGTTAATTTATGTAAATAATATTTGTAAAACTATCATTATTTTTTATAATAGAACTAACTATATTTCAAAGTAAAAAGCACATAGCAGTAAAGTTAAATTAACGAATCTTGAAATAGTAGAATTAGGTATATTTCAAAGTAAATATTTTCATCGGAAATTATATATATATATATATATATATATATATATTTATATATTTATATATATATATATATATATATATATATATATATATATATATATATATATATATATATATAAATACAGTTCTATGCTACTTTTTTTAATTCAGGTTCATATAATTAATTAAATCGCCAACTTCATCTTACACATAAATTACATTATTTTATTGATTAAATATTAGCATTTTAATTTTTAAATGTTTGAACATAAATATTAAATTTATAAAAAAAAAAGTGTTATGCATTTGTACCTAACTTTGAATTGACAAAGGAAACCCGTTGTTTTTAACAATGAACATGTTTATAGTAAGGTAAGCAAAAATAGACAACATTTTGATACCTAAAATCAACATATTATATGTCTACACCCAAAAATATATTACTTTTAGCCTAAAAATTGGCTGAAACATTTTCAATGTTAAAACTTTATCGGTTCTAAGCGTTGTAAAATGTTCACTCGCTTGAATTTTTTTTTAAAGTTCCCCAGCTAAACTTTCACGTTGGTCCCAGCTAAACTTTCACGTTTCTCATTTTTGGATTAACTAAAATTAACGAAAATATATGTTATTAGCCTAATTAGCCTAACTTGGTTTGCATAATTTATATTATTACTTACTGGTTAACTGGTTTACGGATGAAAGGCTGATTCAAGTTGAAGTTGATATGCCGCTATTTAAACACACCAACATAAGTATTAAAAGAAAATGAATTATTTTTAATTTTTTTTTCTTTTCTCCAACTTGTCCTTGATTATTTAACTTCTTTTGGTATACATTTTGAAGTGTCTTGAATACTTCGATTTTCTCTATTATTCTGCTTTAAATTGAACGCTTTCAAACCACCATAATAAAAGAAAATTTTAAATCGTCCATTATTTAAATTTAAAGTTATTTAAATGTGAAAATCTTAACTTCACTACATTACTATTAACCATACATAAAATAAATCAAATATTTTCCATAATGGCAGCTATAGTATTACTTAGTCAATTTTAATTATTTGCTAAGTTAATTTAACATAAAATAATACAATTGAACTGAATTGTAAAGTTAATATAACTTTCAGCTATGTTATTTTAACTAGCGCTATGCAAACAGTGTAATGGCTACAATTCACAAACATTTCAGGTGGAAATAAATAACCTGAAAATTTAATTATATTTTCAAAGAGGTATTTATGCGAGGGATCTCTAATTTTCTTATTTACAGTCTACAGATAATATTATAAATAACCATTGAATCATCTTATTTTCGATAATTATTTATAAATACCCAATTTGCTTCTTAATTAAACTTAATGATTTTGCAGTTCAGTGAACCATAAAAAAAATTAATGGAATTATTGCGTTAATTTTTTAGCTGTCTTTCTACATTTTTTATCAGTAAATAGGTTTACAACCATTATACTAGTGCTACCTGTAATAATAGTAACTGGCATTTCCTTGTAACCTCTTAAGTTAAAAATATTAAAAATGCACTATTTTACGAAATTTAATAATTTTCAACGGCAAATTTGACATTATTATGTGAGCTAAACTTTGTACAATTTTAAATTATTTGCTATCTTAATTCAACATACCTAAGTAAGTTTTGATTTTCCAAAAAAAAAAAAAAAATAAAAAATAATGCTAAACACATTTTTTAAAAATTGTAATTGTACTTCTTCAATTTTGTGACATTAACAAAGCGTATTCCAATTTTAACCTTAGTAAGTTTTGATGAGTTAGTTAACTTGAGGAAGCATTGCGTTGAATTTAAAAATCCTAGACTACTAAACAATACGAGAAATATTTAACTAACTTGCTTAGTTAATTTAATATATGAAAGCTAGATTCTAGTTGTAGACATGCCATACTATCATACCTCAATGCTAATTTGACAATTTTTCCAGTTTAATATTTTAATTTTCCAATTTTGTTCAATTGACAAAGCATGTGCTATTATAACTTAGCATGAATAAGTTAATTTTACAGAAAATTATGTTGTTTTAACAATTTGTACTTTACTTAGCAATTTGCGAGCAAAATGATCGTATTTTTTTAGCGTGCATTTTCAGTAAATTCTAATACCTCACATACTTCTATATCATTAAATTGTTTGTATTGTTGTTTTGTTGATAGGGTGATCGTCAATGGCCGTCCAGAAACCTGTATTGATATGCATGCTTGGCCAAACCATTTATTTTGTGATAAAATTTCCTTTCTGATGGCCTTAATACCGGGGTGTGGTAAATTGTGTAAATCGTTAAAAATGTCTTTCTTCTTCGAATTTGGAATGTGATTGTGATTCTGTCCGAATGAAATTTCCCACCATAGATGCTGTTACTGTTGCAAGTATAATGTTTTCCATTTGTTTTTCACTGATTTGGAAATATCGATTTCAGTGCATCATCCTTTTCTTGCTCAGAAATAAGTTCTCCTCATTTGTTCCATTATGTTCGATTACTGCGTTATTGACGCTACATGATCGAGATAGATAATCAGATATATAACTATCTTTATCATTGATATGTTGACTGCTGTTTGTAAATTGTGCTAAATACTCTAAATCCCTCGTTTGGAGAGGGTTTCGTTCCGTTTTGGACATTATTTCAGTTACGACATGTTTGTGGTCAGTAAACGCACAAAATTGTGTACCCTCTACTAGTATCTCTAAAATGTTTTAAAGACGAATATATACAGTCAAATGCAATATATCGATTTTCTGCTGCTTGATATATCGAACTCAGGGTCATATTTTTGCAACTCTGTACCGGTGCCAACCCGTTAACATCCGTCTTTTACACACTGATTTGCATCAATAATTCAGCTAAACATATATGGATGAGAGCTAGTATATCAGAAATATTTGGAAGAAATTGATGCAAATTAATTTATCATTTCTTTAAACTTCTCGATTTCTTTAATATATTTCGGTGGTTGCAAAGCAGATATTGCATTCGTTCGCTGCTCATAGATTCTGTTTGATTTTACGAAATAACGTGAGATAGAAATACAAGACTTTGCTTCCCTAGTTCACATTTTGACAGTTAATTTAGTTTAAGTTCGAAACGCTTCAAAGCTTAAACACTTGGTTTAAATGATCTATAAGTTCTTCTTTGTTACGGTTGGCTACCAAAATATTATCAATATTATGCATAATCAAAATCTGAACTTCGTAGTTGTTCACCGATAAATCTTTGGAAATACTGGGCCGTATTTTTTAGCCGAAACGACAATCTTCGAAAAACGAGAGTCTGATTGGTATAGTTATGGCCGCATTATCAATGTCATCTAAAGCTATAATATTATCTGATCGTACAAGTATAATTTTGAAAAAATCTCTATTACAATTCAGTTTCACCATATATAAATAGATATGCGGGGTTGGATACCGGTCGGGCACTTTATACATGCGCATTTAACAGGCAGTTGTCACCGCACGGTCTTCAAAAAATGTTGTCTTTCTTTTTAACTAGATGCAACAGAGACGACACGCACATGATAATGAATATTGGCATATTTTTATCGTTATGTTGAAACTCATGTATTGCTGATACGTATTTAGTCTTATCTATATAAACGACGAGGTTTACAAAAAAGAAGCTAACCTTTTTGTATAAATATAATGGACTACTTTGTATTTTACAGGGGCACTTTGGTCAAGGAGTGCAGTAGGATTGCGATAATTCTTGAGCGATAATAAATTTACTTTCGATGCTGAAATGCTTGGGAGGTGGAGTATCTAGCGATGCTGTAATACCTGTGTAATCAAAGATGTTTTTATATCTAGGATCTTTTTCCCTTTTAGAAACTACCAGAATATTAAAATTGATTAGGAAATCTGCCCACCAGATTCTTCGATTTGGCTATTGATCATTTAGAAATGGCTTTTTTACGTTTAAATGCCTTGATTGTTGACGTAATGGACAATTTGTTAATCGCAGCAGTTAATTGCTCGATTGTTGAATTTAAGGAGGGACTTGAAATGTTTCTAATCTTTCCTAAAGCTTGCGTTTTTTCAATGCCATGTATTTTACTTGCTTTTGTTTAACAAATAAATAAGAGATATCCTCCTGATTAAAAGCAGGTAGAATTCGTTTTTATGTAGGTGGTAATCGTTCATCAAAATTGGCTTTAATAGATTGGTAACGTCAACAGATATTCAATCTAGAGATATTTTCAAGGTTTCGACAGTATAAGGAAGGAGTTTTGCCACCTTTAACTAAAGGGTGGTTAAATTTCAAGGGCCGATGTTGATTTTGAATATAACACAAATTTTTTAGGAATTTACTGTCAATTCTTTTTATTATGATAATGTTGTATGGTTCAATTATGTATGGAACAAAATATCGGCCAAATGGCCGCCGCGACCTCGGCAGCACACCTCCATCCGATGGTCCAAATTTTCTATGATGCTTAGGCATAATTGAGGTTCTATGCCGTTAATGTGCCGAATTATCTCATCCTTTAGCTCTTGAAATATTGCTGGCTTATCGACGTACACGTTTTCTTTCAAATAACACCAAAGAAAGTCTAACGGTGTCAAATCACATGATCTTGGCAACCAATTGACATCGCCATCACGTGAGATAAAACGACCATTGAATTTGTCGCGCAAAAGAGCCATTATTTCGTTAGCTGTGTGGCAAGTGGCACCGTCCTGTTGAAACTACATATCGCCCACATCCATATCTTCCAATTCGGGAGTGTGAGAGGTGCAATTGTTGGGCACGACGACGAGGTGAGGTGGACGGCTCTTCAGCCACACTATCGCGAACAGCAGCAATATTTTCTGCAGTACGAGCTGTACGAGCTACAGATCCGGTTTGCTACAGATCTCCTACAGATCCGGGCTACAGATCTCCTACAGATCCGGTTTGCTCTAATTTTTGCACGATTTTTCCGATTGTACGCACATTTGGACGATTAAATTGACCGAAAAAATCACGAAGTGCACGATATGCAATTTGATTTGAATGCCCATTTTCAAAATAAGCCTGAGTAACTTTAACGCGTTGCTCGATTGTGTACCTTTCCATGGTTCAAATTGAGTCAGTCTGAAATTGAGAAATATCAAATGGAATGCAGAAAAAAACTTGACGTTTAGGTGTGGTTCACATTCAACATCGGCCCTTAGAAACTTAGTGGACCGTTTTCCTCCACTCTTGGTATGACGAGTCATTAAAATTTATTTGGTATGCTCGTATTTATTGATTTTTACGGGATAAAACAGATTTCCTATAAAGTTTGTGAGTTATTCGAAAAGTTTCTACTGGCCCCGGGTTCCAACTAGTCGGGTATTCCCTATGTGAAGCTCTATTGTTTATGGTCCCCATTAACCATTTTTCGAAAATAACATTAAAAATTCTATATTTTTCTAATCAAAATCGGTCAAAGAAAATGGTAACCCTTTCTAGTAAACGGTATTATTTTAAATTTCTGGTTTGGCAAGTCCGGCCATATTTGATTCATTTTCAATAAACTGATTTGTAATAAAGAATCGACCAGTTTTTTCCCATTTTTGATTTACACAAAATTCAACTTATTTCTACCCGTTGTGGTTATTAGGTCAGTGTGTTTTCTTCAAATCTTTCATTAAAATCTCTTTATAATATTCTAACGTCGTTTCTGAGCATTCTTAATTTTGTTAATTTAAATTGCTTATAAAATCCACCTTTCGGTGGTTTATCTGCATCTTCGGTTTGAACATAAACCTAGAAGATGTTTGTTTTTCTTATTTTCAAATGTAATCTTTCTTCTTTTATTTTGATTCTTACTAGTCCCTTTCAATGCTTTCTTCGTTTTAGCAGTTGTTTCTTTGCCTATGCCTTGTTTTTGAATTTGCCATGCAGCTGCTTCAACCACCCTTTTTGTTAATTGTACATGATGATTTATTAGTGAATATAATTGTTGATGATCTCAGCTTTATTCTTTAGAGCCGTAGCTATTAGCAGTTCGGATGCAATTCGTATGAAATAATAATGCGGGTCTTTATATGAAATAAATGAAAGAGACCCACAAAATTTTAAAAATAAATATGGAGGACCTGCAAAGTCTCTAACCATAGAGCAATAACAATTTTCAAAAGGATATTGTTGAAATTATCCTTTTCGAAAGCTCAAAAATCAGTTTAAAAGAATTAAATATTGCAGTTTTGTTTTAGTCGAAATTTCCCTCAAATGGTTTTCAAACTCCTCGTTGGAACTTGTGGAACTGTTTGAATCTGGTGGGTTCTGCGAAAGCTCCTCAACCTCAAGATCTCCCACTTGTACTGTTATAGCTTGAATATTCGTCCATAATTCCTTTAAATGAACTTTTGCTTCTGTTCAATCAGTGGTTGTCAAAACTGCTTGGAAACGTGAATCTAAGAAAATTGCCAATTTCATAATTATATTATTAAGAATATTAGACTCCCTCGAATTTTGATTTTTCAAGTCAATTTTTGCAAACTCGCTGCTGTTGCAAGTTTACACTTTATCCACTCTTTGTAGACGTCTATGATAACGAGTTGTTTAGGATGAAATAAAATTGTAGCGCGGGCTGCTGGGGATAGAGCATTTCTGATTTCTATCGCTTTTGCTAAATTATTAGGCTGTATTTTAACACACATGTTCATTGCTATATTATTATGGTCGGTCTGATTTTTTAAGACGATGTCAAGCATGCGGAATGTGGATGACCAACGTGTAATACAATGCAACGGCGGAATTAATAATTGCTTTTGATTAACTAGCAACTGATGGATTGCGTAACTTTTTCACAAATGCGCGAATATAACAATAACGTCTATTGATTTTACACTTTCCTCATCTTCTGAAGTATCGCCACTTAATGAACCATGGCCAGCATCATCATCCTGTATCTCGGCTGTGGCTTCGATATTACGTAAATTTTCAACTGTTAATTTTTCGTCTAATATTTTGATTGCCTTTACCATGTTAGCCCCGTTGTCACTGGTGACCGTATAAATGTTTCGTAACTCAATTCCATACTTCTTGAGTACATTCTAAATTTCACTAGCTATATAATCGCCCGTATGCGTTTCTTTTAGTTGTAACACAGCCAGTATCAAAATAATAATTTCTCCTTCGTGAATAAATTGTGGATTAATACCCAATACACTACGTTTAAGCCGCGTCGCAGAGTCTATTTTGATCGATAGAAGCCGCTCGTTTAAATCATTTTTAATTTTTTGTTGTAAACTTCTAGCACCTTCTTCCATGTTCATTTTAATATTGGTATTGGTTATTAAAAATTCATGTTTACTGTTACTGTTTGCGTTTGTTACTTCAATAATGCGATTTAGAATTTTTCGAAATCCTGAATCATTTATAACCGAAAATGGTCTTCCATTTTTAGTGACTAGCTCCAAACATGCGTTTTTAATTTCAGATTTACTCAAATTAACATTTGGAATGCAGCAACGTTTCTCAGTTACGACAACATTCCGTAGCGAATAATTTGGAAGACTTTTCGAAACTGTTTTTGGCTGGTTAATCGTGATGGTTTCTTGGTGTTCGTGCTTGTATTAAATTTGAAGATGTTCTAACAAATTCCCAGCATGATTGCCTTTAATTTTCTTATTGCATAGCTTGAATTTATTATTATTATTAGCAGTTAAATAAATGAAGTGGTTCCGACAAACAATGGTTTGCGGTCGTGGCATGGTTGTTATATCATATGAAACTTTGACTATATTAAAATATAAATTTGTTTGTACATTATGAACTTTCACGGCAACAAAAAGTTTTGGAGCAGATTGGAAATTTTACTATTTCAAAACAATGTGCTTCACTTTAGAAATGGTACAAAACTTAACGTGAAAAATATTTACACAGCACAAAATTGAATTTACCCTTTAAAAAAACCATAACATAACTTTTATTACCGTTCGACTTCTACTAAAACTTCATACAATTATATTTCAACGCGTTTAATATTCTAGTTCACTTATTTTGTATACTATAAACCTCTTCAAAAATTAATGTTTGTTGAACACAAAACTAAAAAATACTAAAAAATCTATTTTTTATCATACCACGGCAATAGCAGCCTATATTTTCCTTTGTTTCTCCATTAAAAAACATTCAAGGTAGACAAGGAAAAATAATAAACTGCACGTGAAGTGTAGTGTGAATAAAAAATAGACATTAGATTTTGCGTAATTAAAAAAAGATTTACGAAAACAAAAGAGAGAGAGTACACATATGTATATGTATGTGCTATCTTTATTTCGTTATGTTTTGTTATTTTATTGGGTTATTTTGAAAGTTTTAAAGGTTATCGGTTATGTTATGTTATAACATAATATAAATAATTTCGTTACGTTATTCAACAAAAAATAACAAAATAGCGTTATTATAGTGTAATTTAAAAAACGTTATATAACGTTATCCATCCCTGTTTATAATAACATTATTAATTTTAAGGATTGCTGCTATAAAATAACGTAACTACAAAGGTCTAAGTTACAATAAAAATATATTTACATAGAGATGCATAATTTTTTTTGTTGCTAAAATTAAATGACACAATTATTAAAATAAACCAATGCCTAGTACTATAATTTAAAAAAAATGGAACCGTAAAAAAGAAACTGCTTTCTAATATATTCCTGATTTTAAGGTCACACTTTTAAATTCTATTTCGTTATATGTCGATAATGATTTCCTATTAAAATGAACACACAGTAAACCCAACCTTATTTCATAGGAATAAAAGAGGCAGACATCTGCAAATAAGCTATTTCTAATAAAACGACTAGTTTAATAAACATGTGGGAGTACATAGAATCCTTTGATACTAGCACAATATAAAATTCCAATAATAAAATTCTACAAACATAGTGTCAGTTATTATCAGTTGCTGTTGGTGATTCAATTTTCCTTTATTATGTTGTTGGTGTAGTTCCTAAAAGCATTCTAGAATTTTGTATTTTTATTTTTTTTTATAAATTAGCTAATTAATATGTCACATCATATAAAATTAATTATAAAATAAAAAAACATTCGTCTGAAAAATTATAAAACATTTTAATGATGTTTTGAAAAAAAGACTGTATAAAAAGCACCATAGCACCTCGAATCAAGCAATATATTAATACAAACATAATTTGTAAAATTATGTATATAAATTAAAGTAAAAGTGAAACAAGATGTTTTCATTATATTTTCTTTATAACAAACAAACGAAAGAAAAAACTGATGATAAACTGGCAGACATTATTTGTCATATAATTTAATTTAATTTGTTGGGTTAAAATGTTAAAAAAAAACGTACGTTTGAATGTACCCATCTATATACTTGTGGTGGGGTGATGTATTTTCATGAATTTACTGGGAAAATGTTTTCATTTTTTTTTTATTTATCGGTTTAGTATATATATTATGATTAATGACGATAATTGAAATTTGTGTTCGACTCCTTTCAAATTAATAACACAAAGAATGAAATGTTATTCCAAATTTAATATTTAATTGAGAATGGGATTAGTTTTTGGGGTTAGGGTACTTGAAATATTATTAACTTATTTTTGAAGATATTATTGCGTTTCGAAATCGTTTTTAAAGTGGCTATTTAATAACTCAGTTGCTTAAAGAAATTTTATTTACGACTATGTTACGAACAAAAGTGACACGTTAATTAATTATATTAATTAGGAAATATTTGTATAAGTGCATTAGATTAGCTTTTAGAAAACCCTCTTTACTGCAAGCCGTATTCTTCGCATACTAATGCTATCTAGTCATATGAACATTAGAATGTATTGTGAGTAAAAAACAATATATGGTTTCAATTATAGTGTGGAATAACATAAACATTCGCGTGCTACAGGGCAAAAGAGAGTAAAATTTGTAAAGCAAAAGAGAGTAAGGGTTGTCAAGAAATAAGGTTTAAGAGGCAAAATTGAGGTTATCTTTATTCCTATACAAAATACAAATACAAAATACATTCTTATTCACTTTTACATTCCTCGATGTCATTTAACTTTTCGTCAGCAGTATCCATAAGTTGTTTATGTCATCGTTAAATTAATTCTTTAGTATTAATTCCTAAACGAGTTGTTAAATAATTTATCCATTAGTTCTCTCAAATTTTTGAGGCAACTTCGCCGGGTACGTGCATACAACTTTTCATCCATTTGGATTATAGTCAATTGATGGTTAATCTGTAATGATTTAGTAAGATTTAATATTAAATTATTTCACTTAACTCATTTTGGTATTAATAAATCAATTTAATGCACTAAACGAAATTTATTTTATGATAGTCCAAAGATATTTTTGAATTACATAACCTCAACTTTTTTATTATTACGTGTGTCCTGTACTTACTTATTGCTTTATTGCACGGCACATATCTCACAGTATATAAGTTACAACTGAACATATAAATATTATTTTCCATATAAATAATACTATTTAATAAAATTAATTAATTTAATATTGTTATTAACAAAAAATTTCTGTTTACAATTTACTATGTACAGAATACAAAATACAATTTGACATTTGATATTTTAATAACAAAAAAAAAGACAAAAAGAGAGATAAATGCACAATTATTCATAAATCTTAAATAGTATGCGTTATTTTAAAATATGAAAATTTAATAGTGGTAGTGAGAAACAGTAAAAATGAGAAAATTAAAATTTTTTTTTGTATGGATTTTGATGCACCAATACACGCAATTTTTCATATAGGTTTTGTTTGTCTGAGTGCAAAACCCTCTTTACAACAAGCCGTCTTGTAACTTTCGTTGACACACATCATCATGTATTTTTAAAATGTATTAGTGAAAATATATACTTTAGATGTATTGATAAATATCAAAACTCCATATAAAATTAATAAAAAAAATTATAAACCCATGCGCATTATTTGATTTTATTGTTTATTTCTTTTACACAATATTCGCTATCATATCCCGACACGATTTTCTACTTACAATACAATCAAAGTATATATTTTTGTATAGCATGAGTATGCAAACAATACGGCTTGTAGTAAAGAGGGTTTTGCTGAGTGCCAACGAAAGTTACAAGACGGCTTGTAGTAGAGATGGTTTTGCTTACAATACGAACGCACTGTTAAAATATGATACATTAGTATGCAATGAATACGAATTGTATAATAGAGAGGGTTTTGTATGGAAAAGAAGTATGAAATGATACAATAACCAACAAAAATTAGGGAAATTTAATTCTCAATTAATCAAATCGTATATCATGGTTAATGAATATTATGATTATCTCAAGAAGCAATTTTAGATTTGTTATTCTTATTTTGTTATAGTTTTTGGTGTACGTTATCTAATAAGTAAATATCAAAATCTATAGTAAAAAGCATTTAGCTATATAGCTTTAGCTATAGCACTATAGTTATATTTTATTGGGAATGTTACAACAGAAATAACATGCATTTCCTTTTGTTTGGATTAATTTATATCTAACTTTTTGTTGTAACTTTTTGTTATATATATGTATATATATATATATATATATATATATATATATATATATATATATATATATATATATATATATATATAAATGCATAGCAGCTCGTCAAAATTGTAATTGTCTTGTGCTAACATTAGTTGAATATTGGCTTCCGGAAAAGGGTCAAATCTGTCATTACTAACATGCCCTTCCTTTCCTTGCACCACAAAAAAAAACACTAACTATCGATCGCTTAGGTGTCTGCAACCGGGTCGAGTCTGTCACAACTAACATTCCTTCCATTCCTTCGGTTCTGTTATATGTAACACGGGTGTACGGTGGTGCCCGGCATTCCGGGAGTTCCTGGTTCGTCCTTGGCCGTACACTCTAATCAATCAATCAATCACATATATATATATATATATATATATATATATATATATATATATATATATATATATATATATATATATATATATGTATATATATATATATATATATATATATATATATGTATATATATATATATATATATATATATATATATATATATATATATATATATATATATATATATATATATATATGTATATATATATATGTGTGTATATATATATATATATGTATGTGTGTGTATATATGTATATATATATATATTAAAAAATAAAAAATAAAAGAATATCCAATAGAGTTTTTTCAAGTTTTAAAGCAAGTAGATTCATGTAGTATGCGTCGTTTGAACGGAGAAGTTGCTCCTTAACTAAGTTAAATCTTAGAGATGTTCCTCATAGGTATAGTCAAATATATATTTAAAAATAAATATAAAGATTAAATAAGAAAAATAATTTCTGTAACAAATAGTAAATACAAATGTATTGAACTAAAAAAATCTGTGCAAAAAGCACTAAAATCCACGGATGCATTTAAATTTAAAACACATAACTAAAATAAGTATTTTGCAAACTATAGATTAATTAATTAAAATTTACCTTACGTGCTTAAAGTTTTTCAAAACCGTCTATCCAGTTTATTGACAATAGGGTCCGGTATTGTCAATGATACGGAGAGGTTGTGTTTTTATTGTGTTGCGTAATTATGATCATATGTTTAAAAGTGACAAACTATTTGGTTTCAAGTGATAAAATTTTATTTAATCTAAAGTTTTTTAATTGATAGATTATATTGCTTGTTCCTGAATCAGGTATGTTTCGAAATCTGTTAATATATTTTGTGTCTTATATGTTTAATAGGCTACATGACTACATCTATTATTTTTAATTTTTTTTTTAATATACAATTTATTGGCGTATCGCTGGTGATCTTATGTTCAAAATTTACAATAATTATGTACCAAAAACAATAAATTGGATTTCAATTTAAAAACATTTTCATGAAAATGTTTAATTTTCTATTTATAATGAAAATAAAATTGAAAATTTTAACATTTCAGACATTTATTATTATGCATATGTCATGATTTTTTATTTATAATATGTTCGTCCTTGTTTAATCGATGTGATCGTTCAGAAACAAAACGATTTGTGTTTGACAAATTTTAATTTTAACATTGAAAAAGAGAAAATACATTTTTTCTCTCACCAACATTTTTTTTGGCAATATTTATTTGTTTTTGGGCAATTCTAATATTATTACCGTTAAGAGAGTCATTTGTTTGGTATTATTACTTTATGCATGTTAATAAACAGGTGATCATTCACTTACGCCGTACTTCCGTAGATGCGTTAACAATTTATTAATCGAACAAACCGATATATTTACGTGTATTACGGATAATGTAAGAGTTGTATAGTAAATGGAAAATATAAGGGTGAAAATTTAAGGGTCTCATATGAGAGATGACGTTTTTAAATATCTATACGCAGTTTAATCAAAACTTATTGGTCCCGAATAGGTCATTCTACAAGCCCGTAGATTTTCCATTAGTTGTTTGAAGGTTTTATTTTTAAATCTAAAATATGTAACACATTTATGTATAACTTGTCGTGTAAGGTTTCTGTCATCAATAATCTAGATTTTATTTCGAACACTCTTCAGTGTTCCAGTTCTGTCATACTGCTTAAAGAAAACATTCTATTGTGCTGCCATAACCAGAATAAATTTTGTTCTTTGGTGTCTGTGGAACGCATTCTCCACTACACCCCTTTTGTATTAAAAGCTCCGGCTTTGACAAGAGCACAGTCAAATAATCACGATTTTTCTTTTAATTCGTCAATTTTTACTTAAAAACCATCCATACATAACACAAAAACTGCCATATATATATATACGCTTTCCTTAACTTTGGCCCTTACCAGTCTCTTTTCGGCTCCATGACCGTCAGTTATAATTGGATGTGTGGCCCAGATCGCAGCTATCCCATGATTAATAGATACCATTAATACCTTTAATTTTTCGCTCTTATCCTATATTATTTATTACTCATAAACTGTTCTTGGCTATCTCTACTCTTAGCTATACATCTGGCAATTGCCTGATCCTGGTGCGTGTTAACTGGTTCTAACCAAATTTTATTTTCAACACAGTGAAAACACTTTTGCTTCGCCTTACATTCTATTTTAAAATATTCTCTCTTTCTCTCTCCACACTGGGGAAAAAGTTCACTCCTGTTGGGGCTCTTGCAGTTTACTTGTTATGGTGACCTTAGCAGCAGGCATTGCATTGTACCCATATCTATCGAGTAAGGTTTTGTACGTGATACCATTAATTCGTCATTAGATCCATTAAGGTCTGTCTGATGGCTTGTTTAATTTCCTCTTTAGAGGAAAGACAATGCAAATCCAAAATTTGCCATCTCACAAAGAGCACACCTCAATGCCTCCAGAAGTTTTCTTTGTTAGTCGCGTTAATTCAGTATCAGCTTGAACTAAAATTTACTCTTTTTCCTATATTTCGAGCTTACCACTTGGTAAGGAAATTTAATATTTAACCGGAACATTTAATTAAAAGTATGAGTTAACATTTTTATTTTCTCACTTGGAGTTTCATTTGTGTCGCTTATTTGTTGCGGCCATGAATTATCTTGTTCATTTGGTAGTTTGCCTAGTTTGGTGATTGGTCGTTTATAAATGTTATGGTTGCACTTTATTGTCGCAATACGAACCAAGCCATCTGAGCCAGTATGTACATCCCGTACTCTTCCCATTTTGCAAAGTGCTGGTTTCAGTGCTTTCTCCTTTTTCAGAACAACATGCCCTACAGCTAAATTGGACTGAAGTTGCTTCCATCTTATGTATTGTTGTAACTGCTGTAGGTAGTCTCTTGACTATCTTTTTCAAAAGTCGTGTACAATTTTTAGTACTAGATGCTAACGAGTTCTGAGCACGTTAATATCATCATTACTCTCAGGAACTACCATTATTGGTCAGTTTATGAGAAAATGCGCAGGTGTCAATAAATTCAGTTTTTCCGGATCGACGTAAATGATCGTCAATGGTCGAAAGTTTAAGCATGCCTCTATTTGGGCCGCCATTGTTGTTGTTTCTTCAAATGTTAATGCTGTCTGACCTATGACCTTCATCATATGAGCCTTCCTTCATATAACCAACTTTACCACTGCTTTCCATATTCCACCAAAGTGTGGTGCAACAGAGGGTATAAAGTGCCAGGTTTTTTATCTTGTTGAAATAACCTTGCAATATCTGGTTCTAGAGTTACAATCTTCTTGATATCTGTACATAAACCCCTGCGTGACGTGAACGGAGCGGTTAATTGTCTTATTTAAATTTGATTTAAATTAATATTATTTTTAGTTAAGTGAATATAAATAGGAGCTTAATTAATAAATTTTAGCATGGAGTTGAAATATTCAATTTTTAAAAGGCCGTCGAAAACTAATGCTTTATATTACAGGGTACGGTTAAGAGTAATTAGTTCATTAAATAGTGTTGTTGGATTGTTGTATTTTGTATTATTATATTCCTTACATTTTATTTTGTGATTATCTAATATTAATATATTGTTATGGAACATATTAATAAGTTTGTACTTTCAGGAATAAACTAATCCAGTTTATTTCAGCCTGCGGCTTGCAGAAATTATATTATTATATTAATTATATTATTATATTTTGAATTAATTAATTTATAATGGCAAATGAAAATTAATTCAATTTGTTATAGCCTTCGACTAAGAGCAATTAGTTTTTTAATATATTTTGTTTTCAGGGAACCTTTGCAAATTACACTTGAATTGCTGATATTAATGTTGCTAATAAGAGACGACAGGAAGCAAAGCAGTTCATTAAAATTGTGATTGTCTTGTGCTAACAGTAGTTTGAATATTGGCTACTGGGTAACTGGACCAATTCTGTCATTGCTAACAAACCTTTCCCTTCCCTTTACCACAAACATACTAACTATCGATCGCTTAGGTGTCAGTAACCGGGTCGAGTCTGTCACAACTAACATTCCTTCCATTTCTTCAGTTTTGTTATTTGTAACACGGGTGTACGGCGGTGCCCGGCATTCCGGGAGTTCCTGGTTCGTCCTTGGCCGTACACTCTAATCAATCAATCAATCAAAAGCATTAGATTAGCTTTTAGTAAAAGAGTAAATCATAAACTTTTTAAAACGCAGTTTAGATAAAATATTTTTGGGAAAAATCCTATAAAATATTTATATAAAACTTACTTTGAACAAATATCTTGAGATTGAAGTAAGAAATTATCCAACATTTAGGAAAGAAGAAAAGAAACATTCACGTAAAATAACTGAAAGAATTTTATTAGGTTTATATTTTTTCATATTTACAGGATATTTGTCCAATATTATCTGTACTTTACATATTTTAAATAATGCTTTGTATTTTTTTAATACATAAATCCTAAAAAAGGGAGTTGTAAATGGGGAAATTTCATCAGTATAAACCTTCTTTGAAAACATCATAATAGTTGTTATTTTCCAATTTCTATTGAAAATCAAAATCAAGTGGTCCTTTGGTTAGTTCACTCTAAACCTTCTTTTTTTTTCTTTTTTTTCGTAGTCTGTTATTTTTATAATTTATTCCTGTTCAGGTTCTTCTTTTATTTGTATCTTTTTATATATTTGTTTAAATTTCAATTTTTTTAGGTTTTTGAATTCTATCAATGTCTTACGTTTTTATTTTCTGGCGTTCTGCTTGAAAGAATATGGTACTGGGGGTTTAAACTGTCATTCTTTTTATTTTCTAAAAAAAATTTGTTGGTCTTCAGTTTGGCAATCTTGATCATTTGTTTAATTTAATATTGGATGATTCACTTCCATTCCACCGTTATTCTTCCACCATCTTTCCCCGATTCTTTTGGATTACTTATAAACGTATATGGTTCTTCTGGAAATCTTCATCAGAGTTAAAATGTTTTTCTGAATTAATTATAGTTTGTCTTTCTCTACTTCTGTATTCGGTTTAAATTTAGAAATATAACTGTTTAATATTTTTCATATATTTTATGTCTTTCAGTTTGTAAATGTTTGCAACTCTTGAATTTGATATTTCCGATTATACTTTTAAAATGCTACAATGAAAGCGTATTAACATAGTTGTCTATTGATAACAGCATCGTTGATATTCTAGAGAAGGTTTTTACCTCAATCAACAGAAAAATGCGATCACCTTGTTAATAAATTAGTAAAATCCACATGTCTTAACCATTTTGAATAATGGAAGAATTTAAATGTATCGTGGTAGCTTTCTTAAATAGTAGATATTACAGAAGCTTTTGTAACATCGCTATCTGAATTATTGTTCTAAATCCCAGAATTGCTTTTCTCTATCCATATTGGACATCTGCTGGTTGTAAAACTCTTGTGTCATTTTGATATATCGACACTAGACTAAATACTTCTAGATTTTGGCATAGCTCGGACACCCCTAATCTTAAATTAAATTTGTATCTATTTAAAAACAAATTTATTAGAAACTATACATTTATTGAAATCAGGATGCAATAGTTTTTTAAGTAATAATAATAAGATGGTTTTTACCTTACCAATATTCTGGCTCCATCGGCTTCAATTCCGAACTTTTGTTCTACATATTGTACTAGAAAACCTGAAGAAAACAAATCGTTATCTACCCCGAGGAGCCATCGTCCTTGACAGCGACCTCTACATCTGTCAAATGGCGGCTCTCCTGTCCGAGATCGCTAAACCATCCATTTAGGATTGGCTTGAAGAACATGACCGAGTCAGGGTGCATCGTACTCACTATCATTATTTCATGGGATCAGTCATTCTCAATAAATTCCTAATCTCGTGGTTAAATAAAACTCTGTGAGTATTGTCATCGACGTGTCTGTCTCGGGCCATATATAACATGCATATGCTTTTTCTCTCGAATGCCATTAACCATTAACCAACTCATATTTATCCGTCAAGATCCAACTCACACATACATGACAACAGGTCTGATCAACACCTTGTAAAACTGCAGCTGGTCGGCATTTGCAAGACATTTTGACTTTAAAAGTGGACGTAAGGCGTATAAAGCCCTGCTCCCACACAGTTATCATGAGTGGCAAGGGATTTGAAACTCGTCACGCCTTCAAATATGTGGTCACCACTACTAAAACCCATTGCGTCTTGGTTTATAAAATCAGTGATCATATATTTTATTTTGAGACCAACGCAAGCTGAGAATCATAGAAGTTGATCAAGTAGTTCTTTGATACCGTTGCCATTCAATCCAATTACACAGATCTCATATCTGCATACGCTAGAATCTGGTGGGACTGACCGTAAAAGATGTTGACTTGAGGTGTTTCACTTTTACGAAAGATAAATTCTAACATGACATTAAAGAGAATCGGGGACAGAGCATCTCCTTGCCGTACACCAGAGCTAGGTGCAAAAATAAAGTTCTAAACTTTGACACAACATTGTGTCAGGATTTCCTGGACATCGCAAAGCAAATCCAAAAACACCTGACTGCACAAGACTTGGTGGTTTACTTGGTGGTTCTGCTTTGTTACTTAGTACAATTGTAAAACGTATTCGCATTTCTTTATATGCTAAATTCTATTGTTTGAAAGCAATACCAGAGACAACTTATAATAGATCTCTTTTCTTTAACACGAGTATTTTTTGGTTTTTTTGAGAGGTTCGTATGCTATCTACAGCCAAATTTTATTACTAAATAATATTGGCTATGTATTTACCACACATTCAAAGGTTTTTAGATTTTTTTTTCTTCATTCTATTTATGTACAATAAATGCATATATATATATATATATATATATATATATATATATATATATATATATATATATATATATATATATATATATATATATATATATATATATATATATATATGCATATATATACAATAAAACAAAAACAAATTGTTGTCTTCATCGGGTTAAAAATCGAATAAAAACGATTAATATTTCATTTTTTTATATTGCATATCGCTCATACACGAGAAAACTGACACATTTCAAAATATCAAGCTTCATAGAAAATAAGATTTAAGTAATGCGCAACATAACACTTAACATTAAAATTAATAAAACTTTACGCTTTTATAATCACGTTTACTTCAAAAAAAGGAAATTGAAAATTTGAAAATGTGTCACTTTTCTCGTGTATGAGCGATATATATAAAAATATTATCACCTATGGAAATTAACTGTATTTCTTTCCTCTTTGTATGTTGCGTTCGGATTGTATAGACATTGTTGTTGGTTTGATTTTGTATATGTACACATAATACATATTGCTTGGCGAAATAAATTTTTATTTTAAAATTGTGTAATTCCATTTTTTCGATTTTAGTTAATATTTCGATCTCTTTGAAACTTACATTTGTGTTAATTTTAGAGAAATTATATGATACATCATTACATTTTATTATAATTGAATATAAATTTATTGTATATATTTTTGGTATATACAAAATTATATAGACTTTAATACATATTTCTACTAATTTGTTATTTAAATTATTAATTATTGAATTCATATACCATTTTTGTTTAAGTTTTTACTTTTGATTCACAATGCCGCGTAGGTGTTGTTTAAAAAACTGTCTTTCCGTAAACGGAAACCAGTATTTTAAATTTCCACCGAGGGATTCCGACGTTTACACTAAGTAGTTAGCTATATGCTACGATTCAGCGAAAATCATAGGATCTATAAAAAATCCTATCATATGCGATAAACATTTCGAAATGGCATTAATTGGGAAGAAAAAACTGTATTCTGGTGCTATACCTAGTTTATGTTTAGGAAATACGGATTCTAGTGACGAAGAAATGCCCGATGAAATTTTCAACAAACATGAGACGCAATCAGATCCCACATGCTACCACAACTCCTGTCTCTGAGCTTAAAAGATTAATTAATGAGCTTATTCTGAAATGTTTTTCTATTGGGCTGGTTGTAAAAGGTTTGGTTTATGACCAAGGAAAAACAAATCAATCTCTTTATAAATGTTTAGATGTTTCGATTGATCAGCCATATTACATGCTTCAAGATTATAAAATCATATGTATTTACGATGTTCCACACTTATGGAAATCTCTTCGGAATAATTTAATAAATTATAATTTAGAAGCTGGTAATTCAAATGCTATAGTTTCATGGGATGTAATTAGACAACTATATAAAATTGATTCTGTGTCACTAGTTCGGTTAGTTCCAAAATTAACTCCAATGCATATACAGCCAAACACATTCCAAAAAATGAAAGTTTCATATGCTGTCCAAATATTTAGTTCAAGCGCCGCATCTGGTATACGCACTATCGATAAATTAAAATTGTTTACTTCAGATATATCAAAACGGGCTAACGATACAGCTGATTTTTTAGAAAAAATGAACGAAATATTTGACGTGTTGAACAGCAAAAGTTTATATGGTAAAATTTCAAATAGTGGAGCTCTTCAAAATTCAGAACTTTTTTTAACAAAATTAGAAAATTACATTATTTATTTATCTAAACTAAAATTTCTAACAAATAATACAAAAAATCAAACAAGTTGCATTAATGGAATAATGCAGACAATAAAAGGTATCCTACTAATTGCCAATGATTTGTTTAAATCAAAAGATTGGAAATACATCTGTACTAACAGATTTAATCAAGATTGTTTGGAAAATTTGTTTTCAATTGTGCGTTATAAAAAAAGAAAACCTTCCGTTAAAGAATTTCGGGAAATAATTAAACGAATAATGTCAATAAAACTTATTTATAGTTCGAAATATGCGAATTGTAAGGGTGGTATTAATTCTATGCTTATTGATTGGAAAGCTGTGTTATCCGATTCAGTTTACATAGAAGAAATCAATAAAGATGAACATGATGTATGTCAATTGAATGTGACCACAAGTGACGAATACGAAAAAGAATATGACGAAGAATCTGATCAGGTCACACAGGTCAATAATGAAATAACAAGTGCAACACATTAAGTGATAACGCAATAAAATATTTTTGTGGTTATGTCATACACCATAAAATTTCAAATCCAATATTTGATAATCAAGAAAAGCACGGTTTATTAAAGAATTGTTCACGATGCATGGAGCAATGTACACTTAATAACGCAACAATTTCCGCGCCTTCCGAATGGCTTACATTTTTTAAAAACTTTAATGATGATTCTGATTTTGGAAGTTTAACTGTGCCAACTGAGGATTTTTTTTTGTATGTGAGCAAGCGTTTATTACTTTTACTTCAATATTCAACAAAGAACCGTATGCGCGAAATATTAAACATAAAATCAAAGAAAAATGCATTAAATCAAATAAATATTTTTTTGACCAAAATAATTTATGCTTCGACCACCGGATACTCTTGATTGATTTATTCATTTTGGTGCTTTTTCGAAAAAATTGTCGTTGGCTGTCAAATTTAACTGTATTTGACGCGGGTAATAACAGACTTAAACATAGTAGATTGGAACTGCTATTAGATTAGATTCAGTTTTTATAAATTTTCATTTTTTATAAAAAGTGGCATCAAGTGGCTTTGTTTATAACTGTTTATTAATAGCCAATTAAATTCAGGCAAAAAAACTATAATTAAATAGATCTGGAAATACTCCATGTAAATTATATTTGTTATAAAAAAAATAAACTCTTATTTCTGTACTTTTCATTGTTAATCCACAACCGATCTTTTAGCATATGTCACGATCAGATGGAATCTTGCCCTAGAATACCACGGAGAATCTTTTGGGATTACCGACACGTAGGTACACTAAATGTCGGAGTTCCCCAGGAATCCGTTTTATCATCAACTTTATTTCTATTTCGTCCGAATTTAGACATAAATATAGCATTTCAGATTAATAAAACGCTATAAAATCCGTTCTGCACGCAATTAAAAAAATACTTATACAAAAAATACCAAAAAGTGGATTCCGCAACAATCATTAACTCATATAGAACATAGCAGTCACAGACACCAAACAGTCTTTCTGGTATGACAATATGCTATCTTTGAACTGCTAAAATCTCACTAAAAAATTGACGATTGCTTATTGCGTATAAATCTACTACTTTTTTAACAATACAAATAATAATGGGTGATTTATTATTACAAAAATGTATGCAATTGGTATTTCAATCAATAAATCAATGTTTGCCATATTATTTCCTTTTTAAAGAATATTTCATGTAAATAAAATAGCCTTTATAAATAATCTCATGTAATCCTAAACCATTTGATTTTGTTTGGGTTATATTTGAATCAATCGTTTGTGCCAACAATCTCTAAATAATTCAGGACTTGAAGAAAGTGGTAACATGGTATATAACTTTCAATCAAAACGGCCGTGGTCGTATAATAGATATTGATTTTCAAATAATAATAGGATAAATCTAAATCATAGATAAAATGAAAGATTTTTTATTTGGATACCCTTTAATTCTAAATGATTCAAAAATGTAAACATTTCCTCATTTGCAGTTTTGTTTTGAATTTTATTTTACAAAAATTATAAAAATTACAACAAAAATAAAATCACCGAATTACTTCGAGTTTCATTTATGTATTTATTACTTATTTCCTATTCTGTATTTATTTTATACAACACAACACATTCAAACTTCAAAATTTCGTATATAATACGTATACGCAAAACCCTCTTTACTACAAGCCGTCTTGTAACTTTCTTTGACACACATTATCATGTATTTTTAAAATGTATTAGTGAAAATATATACTTTAGATGTATTAGTAACTATCAAAACTCCATATAAAATTAATAAAAAAAATTGTAAACGCATGCGCATTATTTGATTTTATTGTTTATTTCTTTTACACAATATTCGCTATCATATCCCGACACGATTTTTCACTTACAATACAATCAAAGTATATATTTTTGTATAGCATGAGTATGCATACAATACGGCTTGTAGTAAAGAGGGTTTTGGTATACGCATAGTCAAAACCAACACAAATGTATATACAAGCCATGAAGTTGCGATACTCATGCCAAAAAGTGACTACTATACCTAAGTATTAGTGTTGTGACGTAGTATAATTTGTATATACTTTTATTATATACTTTGATGTAAATAAAAAATGAATACGAATGATGGAACAACAGTATTTTGCGCTCTTTAAGACAAAGCAAAAAACAAATTTATTATTTAACGAGAGAGAGAAGTATTGTTATTATTATTTACTTCATAATATACTATACTATATACTAATAATTTAGAGCAGAGTGGACAGTCGCAAAATATAATTTTTGTTTCGTTTTTTTTGTAGAAATGTTATGTACTTTGAATTTAGAGGAGTATGGACAGTGCGAAATATAATTTTTGTTTCGATTTTTACTGTAGTCAAATTCACTAACACATACACCCAATAGTAGTCATAATATGTTTTACTTAGCCAAGCTTCATGGCTTGTATAATATACAATAGTGTTGGTTTTGGCATAGTATATAATACGTATAAGCAAGAACATTTCACCAATACAACGAAGACATTGGAAATATCAGAAGTTTTTTTTTTATATAAATTTCTATTTCCTTCGTAGTGTAAATGATTAATCTATTATAAACTGTCTCTGGCAATACTATACATACTCTTCATCAAATTACTCATTTTTGGGTTAAATTTTTACCATACATTTTATGAGGAAAGAATGTGCTGCCACAATGAGGTCATGCGGGACCGTGACGTTCGTCATTTTCCTCCATTATCGGTCGCTAGATCGTGTCGGAAATTAAGACCTATGTTTTTACATAAATCAATCTTATTTGTACCAGCTCTAGCATTAAAGTCTCCAATCTGACGGGAGTTCTGACATAATGCTGTGGTATGAATTTCATCAGATCATCCAAATTGTTGTAAACTGATTCTATCTTTTGGTTGGCTTATATTAGTGGGCCACAACTACATGTTTCAAGTACCGAACCTAAACTGCGTGTCCGTTAACAAAAGCGGGAGTCGGATTAAATTTTGGCGGTATCCATTTTCCTTTTTGTTGATATATTTAACAATTGCGTGTTTTAAGGATGCGGGTATACAGCTCAGCGATCCAAACTTTGTTAGTTCGCCTCCTACTACAACCCAAGGAGGCTGTGATAAAACTGTTTGGTTGACATGCTTGCTTAGAGGTCTTTTACGAGGCTGGAAGGGTTTCCCAACCACAACGACTACGTTTTTGATGTAGTTCATGAATATGTCTGTTTTCATCTAACTGCTTTCCGATAGAGCAAGCTCACAATCATTAGGAATATGATAAACTACATTTGAAGGAATCTTTTTGTATGAATAAACGATCATTAGGGGTAGGTGTTTTGGTAGTAAAGGTACTAAAAGAGGACTTAAGAAACTTGACTCGAATAACTGGGCAAACATAAATTCATACGGATACTAAATTTTTATCCTTGAACAAGTGAACTGGTAAAAAATGATGAAATTGGAGAGAACCTATGGATTTGAAGAACACTCATATTTTTTATTATGAGAATAAAATGGATACATAAATTATTTTAAAAAAAGCAATAGCACATAAACTATGAACATAAAATTTATGTTATTAATGCATTTTTTTAAATTGTAAAACCATTAAAATTTATCAACTATATATAAATATAAAATGGATAAGCAATAAAAAAAATTTAATTTGAAGCGATGTAATCTGAATTTAAACGATTTCGATTATCTCCCAAACAAACATTAGTGCTCATTATCTTCCATTTACAGTAACTCCACAGTGGTTTTGTAATGAATTTTACGATTTACTGGCGGCTACTATAGATCAAGTTACTTCTTAGATTAACAAAAGCCATTAATTATACATCTTTTAAAATCAAGCACTAGAATTTTTATGAGCTAAATTTACCGAATTAATAGTTACGTGCCTAATTGTTATTAATTTGATTTATTAATGCACCAACGGTGACAAAAAGTAATATAAATATAGCAATAGTTTAGTCAGTTTGTTCAATCTGGGCTTAGAAAATTTGTTAGTACTGCCACTGCGTTAAGCCTGATGATGCATCATATATGGAAGCAAGTAAAATTGATGGCATAAAATAGTCAAAGAAAATCAACAAAATACATGAAAAATGCCAAGGAGGCAGCAATAAATTAAAACGTGCTATCATTGCTCCAGTGGGTAAGGTCACTAACAAAATTACCAACAAAACCGTCTATAAAGGATACTTCTGGTCAAGTCTTACCAACCAAAAATACACAGCTACAGGAATAGAAATAATAATTTGAAAAACATGCCATTGGCCCAATACCAAAACTAGCATCACTCCAATGGGACGGGAAATTTAAAGTGCCATAGAAAAGCTAAAAAATAATAATTTATTAAAAATTGGTGCTTTAGTTAACTTATAATCATGATAATGATGACAGCTTGGTAAAGTTTGGCAGCTTACATTATTTTGTTTTCCATAGATTTGTCTCCAATTTTTCGATTTTGTAATATCAACAGAGCTCCCAGAAGGAATCGATTACATATTTTGTGATAATTCCGTTAATCTTCCTAAATAATTGATAAAACTATCTTACAGGGTCATCTAGAAAATTAATGGCTCATTAATGATTACTAGAAAACAGTTTTTTGCACTGACACCAGACGATATCTTTGCTGTCAACGTTGTTGTTTGTTTATCTCAGACTTGCTTATATAGCTGAAGAGGCTTCTTTTTCTGATCATCTGTATATTAGATATGATATAGATGCACAGATCATGCAGCTGCAAGAAATAATAGTTTCAAAGCTAACAGACTGGGACTTATACAAAGCACTAGTCAGGTCAGAAATGCCTGAAGTATTGAGGAAAAAGGTCCCCAAAAGGGCTGGAATTCAGTTCAAATCAACTGCACAACTCCTTACACTCAGCCTTTGAGAAAAAAAGTTCTGTGAAGCAAAGGGAGGTTATTAAAACGGTCCGTTGTTAGAACGGGATAGTGGGAAAATTTAGTAAAAAAGGTAGATGTTTATTTAACAAGGCCAAACGTACCAGTGAATAGAGAGATTATAAAACAACCTGGACAGAGTATAATTTCAAGTTAAGGAGGTCGAAGAGGGCAACTTGGAGAAGTTTTTGCAAGGGAATACACGAATTGCTCTCTGCAACTTGGCTCCAGAAGGTCCTTGCAAAGGACCACTCAAATGGCATAGGCTTTCTTCAAAAGGGCAATGCGAGTTTTACTTAGAACTGGAGGAAAACTATAAGTTTGCTTTTAGAATTCTTCATTCCGGACTTAATGGTGGTGGAACCGCTGCATGACGCCTTTGGAAGATCTAGTGTGGTATATACTCTTCATAGTAGGGCATGAAGTCTCTCAAGCAGGAAATTCACGACCATGGTTAGATGGTCTGTTAAGCTCATTTAAATCCTTCAAATCCACTGAAGGTGATCGTATTTTTCCAGTTCTCCTGCAGAGGGGTATTAAAGAGGCCAACTATGCTTTTATATACATCCCAAAAGTATGGAGGAAAGTAAATTTGGTCTTTATACCAAAAGAAGGGGGTCGTCCAGATAACCAGGCCAAGGCATATCGTCCAATTAGTCTCACGTCGTTTCTATTAAAAACGTTAGAGAAAATTTTGGATTACCATAAAAGAAGTAAGTCTTTAAAAAAGAACCCACTTCATCGAAGTAAGTTTGTTATCAGGCTGGAAAATCTACGGTGACGGGTCTAAGTAGTCTGTTCCCTAAAGTTGAAAGCACTTTTACTGTTAAATAAACCGCCCTTTGCATCTTTGTTGACATTGAGGATGTTTTTGACAATACCTCCTATGAATCAATAGAGAATTAAGCTGTCCACATTTAAGTGAATTGATTCAATTCTGAAAAATAGAATTATTACAGTTCAATTAGGTAGTGTATTAGTACAGTAAAAGGATGTTCCAAGCGAAAGGTATTTACCCGAAATATGATTGTCGATTAGCATGACAATCGACCCGACTGGGTGTAGCCTTCTTAGTTTTAATTTACAGTTTGCATAATAAAAGCAGAAAGCTACACAAAGTCGTGTCGATTGAAGTGCGAATCGACAATCATAATTGAGGTGATTGTCTCCATCAAAAGGGTTGTTGATAGACTGCTGACCTCTCTCAATAGCCATGGGCTTAATGTCCAGGGCTACGCAAATAACTTAACTGTACTAGTTAGAGGGAAATTTGACATTATCATTTCCGAACTTATGCAGAATGCACTTGGACTAAAATGGCAACGGTGTTTTCAGGAAGAACTTAGTGCCTATCCAAATAAATTAGTTATTATGCCCTTTATCAAGAAGATAAAGCTTGCGCTTACAATCTCTCGGTAAATGGTGTTACTGATAATTTGTCTATTCTGGATCAAAAACGATACTGGAAACAACACATACTCAAGGATCAGAGTAGAACCACTAAGTTACTCTGGGCCTGACACAAATATTACAACATAAGGTTCAACGTTTGACTTGCCTTCGTATTACGGTAGCAATGAGAACATACCCGACTGCTGCTATAAAGATGCTCCTAGCACTGGCTCCATTTCAGGGAGCACCTGCATATCAAAAATGAAGCTGCAATTGCAGCTTTATTTTTGAAATGGGGTGAATTGAAGATGCAAGCAGAAGAAAATTTTCAACCAGGCAATATGGTTGGCCACTCGAAAATCCTTCGGGAGTTTCAGGTGAACCATTCCATTAGGATGCCTTCCGACAGTTGGGCAGTCAAACTGAATTTCGATAAACCCTTCTTTGTTTTTGCCGGATAGGGACAGATGGAGTACGGGGGGGAATCCTTTGAAAAAGGGGCATAGTAGGGTTAAGTAAACTTATCTATTTTAGAGCTGAACCTTTTTCATAATAATCTGTTATCTTTTAAAGTATTTTAACGCCATTGTCAGCAATATTAACTGCAGCTTTAACTGTTTCTACATATTGTAAATTTTTAAGCAAGCCGCATCTACCTACCTACTAAAATTTTAATACTATACTAAAAATTAAAACCCTTAAATAAATAGAAAATGTATGTGTTCACAAAATGGGACATAATAAAAATGTCAAGAACTGATTTAGCCACTTGATATAAAAATATTTTTGATAGTAAAATAAAATTTGTTTTGCAGTTTCTAAATAAAAATTTAAATAGCAGATTTTTCAAAAATCTATCTAAGTGCAGTTGGAATTATATTGAAATAATTTTTCAATTGCAAAATTTTCATTTCAATAATATTGAATTTCTATGTTTTTGTTGATTTTTTTTTATTAGTAGTATGTTTCGGTATTCGGTAGATTAGCATACCTAATCGGATATATTTTGTAATTCAATTAGGTTTGTATATATTTTATTTATAGAATGTGATCCATGTTTTGTTATCACTAAAAATATCGAGAGTCTGGAATTATATATATCTTCCTCTTTTTTTAATTAGGTTACCACACAACCATATAGAACTCAGCCAAATAAAAACGGAAAATTTTGATGATGATTCATCATCAATTTGTTTGTGATGTTTTTGTTTAATTCGTTCCGCTACCACGAACCAAAAATGAAATAATAAATGGAATGGTTCCAAATTAAATTTTTATCATATATTTTTTGTATCAAGTCTAAATTATATACCTAATTATACCAAAAGTTTTTCTTTTTCATTTTGTTGGTGTTTACCTTTATCTATCTAAATATAAAGAGATGTGTTTGGATTGAGTTCTTTATTTGCTTAATAAATTTTCTTAATTAATTTACGATAAATATTTTATTAAGCTAATTAAAAAATTATTTTTTTCAGAATACTAAAAACGCGAATATCAAAGTGATGTGTATGGATTATGTATTAATGATGTGTGTATGCTTTGGTTGTTCGAGGGTATTGACGTGACTCGTAAAAAACAACTAAACGGGCATAATATTTAGCCATATCTTTAATATTGTATACATATTAGTTTACAGCGGAGATAACTATGATAAAAATGAAGTTAAGGTCGTTCCTGGGCCTTAGTGTTCACGCACAGCATAGTAGCTTCAATTATGTTGTATTAACATATCATTCTTGGTACCAGTAATCCGATGTCACCAAATGTGAACACTGTCTTGCTCTTCTTACTGTTCTATTCCAGCATAAAAGCCAAGTCTTCGAGAGACCATCCAGCAATCTTTTCGCGTGACTGTTCCAACGTATACTCGCCTTCCTTTTACATGAAGACATATACACTTAAACATACCAATGACGGCCTTTATCGCATTTTTTGAAATCATAAAGAATTTCACCTTGGTTAGCACTGATTTTGGTCAGGTCACTGTTAGTATTTTCACTTTTTGTTTGCGTTTAAATTCTACTCTAAAGCAACCTTCTCGTTATGTCACTAAGTATTTATGTCACTAATATTTCTGACCTCAAGCGAAGCATGTTGTAATTTTATCTCACTTTGTTAATGATTTGGTTAATATTTTGATCAATGCTGCCTGGTTTCACAACGGTAAAATCAAGGAACATAATCTTTCTGATTATTAGTGATCATGATGATTATTAGTGAGTTGAAGAATTCCGTTTGGTTTTACAGTATCTAATTATGCAAACAATTTTCCAGTACTAGAGGAACATACATACATTTTTTTATGGAATATGAGCTGTCTAGGATCATCTAAATTTCCCTATTCAACGATAAACTCAGCGTTCAACCCATTATTAGTAAAGGTAAAGCTATTACATCACTTTCTAAAAGATGACCGTTTCGTTCTCAATAGTAAATACGTACATAGTCTTTGTTTGGCACATAATCTATATCATTAGTGTCGTTGTTCTACAATTCCAATTTATTCCTCATTTTGAACAAAGCAAACAATTACAATATGGCGCGTAAAAGTGTTTTATTAGAACTAACCTGTTATGCGTTCAAAACAAATAAATCGAACAAGTATCACCCAATAGTATGAGTACCAATATTTACATTTATCATGAATATAAATTGCCATTTAAATGGAAAATTGCCAATACCAAATAAAAAAAAAACAGTAAATTGCATCAATTTTCATTTAAAATGTATATGAGTCTAGCCAGACTCATGAGGTACGAAAACGATGTGTACATTCCCACATCCATAAAAAGTATACTTGTATAGGTTTCTTCATTCTGATTTTATCATCGATAGCTAATAAAATTTTAGGAAGGTACACGAAATTATAGTTCGATTAGAAGTAAATTTAAATTACAATTAAAATCGAAAAAGGTCTGGCCAGACAGGCATGTGCCAAATGGAACGTTAAAGAAAACGTTATTGAATTTTGAGTTATTTTTATTTGTTTTTTTTTTTTTGCAAAGGTGACTAGACGATTACTTTATCTAAATTCATTCAACAATGCCGTTATTTTTTGAATACATCTAACCTCAATTTATGCAATAAATAACAATTTTGTAGCATCAAGAATTTTTAACTAAGCTAGTACCTGTATTATTTAGTACCAAAATATTTTCATGAAGAGAAATATTTTTCAAAAACAAATGCACAATTGAGAAAAAGTTGATTTTCTTGCGGCACTGATACTGCAAAGATATAATGGAGACAAATATTATGCCTAGATATTTAGATGAATTAACTATTTCCACATAAGCAGTAGTGGTTTTTACTAGTTGTATTTCTTGACCAAAAGTGATCCAAATCAGATCACGTTTTACATAAAAAGCAAAGAGGCCAATTTTGTTTTTGGATCACAAATAGTTTTCTAAAAATTATAGCATATTTTTTGTGTCGATTTTCATGATCTGATTTAGATTAGATTTCCCAATAGAAAATCCATGACAATGGAATATTGTATGATGTATGTATCATGTATGATGTGTTGGTTTATTACAGTATATAGTTCAACAAAAAAAAATATCACAAACTAACGAGTCTTTTTCAATAACGACATTAGAATTAAACTTTGCAAGAAAGGTATATTGATTGTATTTTTGATTCCATCGTTAAATTTAATTTCAATTAGATTTAATTTTTCTAGAAAATAATCCAATTTTTTGCTTTAAACTGAGTTTTTTAATTTCATTTAAATTTTAAATCCATGACAAAATAATGGCATTGACAGTGAAAATCATTGGGACTTTTGCTATATTACAAAATGGTTTTGTTTAAAGCAATTTACAGAATATTGTTAGTTTAAAATAGACGTTCCAATAAAAGTAAAGAAAAATTAAGAAGAATCGAAAAAATCTTATAGTTTTTATAAAAGACTGTAATGACCTCTTTTTTACGTTTTCTCGGTAACTATTGTTTTCGTTGATTGAATTTCCGTATTCGAATCACAATTCACTTCTTTAATTTACAGTTCCAAACACTCAACTGTAATAATTCACAATATTCGATAATATAAAAAAAATATCATCTTTAGCTACTGTGATATAGAAGTCTATCATGTTCATATCAATAATATTCAACTGAAAACGAATCCTTACCAAAAAAAAAAAAGGATGATGTCTACATTACAAACTTTTGTCGATGTTAATTCCCCCATACACATGTATACAAACCTGAATATTATATAGAATTGTGGTGCTTGACATTTTTATATATATTTGATAAGTAAATTTGATTAATTAATTTGTCACAAATATTTTATAAAGATAATTGAAAAATTGTTTTTAACAACTGTCTATTTAATTATCGAAAATAATAACTTTTTAATAAATTGGCATATGATGTATTCGTGGAAAAAACAGTTTTAATGGAGACATGTATAAATTGATTTAGAATAATTGACAATTTTTTTTTTAATTAAACTTTTCTAATGTTAAAGCTAATTAAAAAATTCAATTATTTAGAAATTAATTGTTTAGGTAGAACAGCTATAAATTGTTTCGATAAATATTGATGTGTATTCACAACTTATTAACATTTTTGTTTCTGGAATGATTCACCTTTCTGTTATATTCAATTTGCAGAGTCCAACTGTCACCGTAAATTTCCTTTTTCAATTTGGCACAATTTGGTGTTTTTGTATTATCCCGAAGAGTGTTGCTTAGTTCCATTTTTTTGTCTTAATTTTTAATTATGTTTTGTTTCTATTTAATTTAATTATTTTCCAGTCCTCCGCCAATTTAATTTGATACAATTATTAAAGTATTTCTGTTAAAAGTAAATTAATTTTTGAAATCTCATCTAAAAAAACAAATGAAACTTTTTATTTTATAAAAACTTCTTAAACGTGATTAACTTAATTTGAAATGATACGAATCGAAAACTAATACAGTATTTATGTTTGTTCAATTTTTTGTCTTAATTGTATTTTGAAATCATTTTCAACATTTTTAATTGTTTATTTTAATTATATTACTGATTTTATTTTAAAACTGTTATCTTACATTAAAATTGTTTTCGACAAAGTATAGCTTTTCTTATAGTATTTTTTCTGTAATTTAACCTATTAGTGGGAGTAAAAGTGGTTCTTTATCAAAAGAAGAAGGGTTTATTTCATAAAAAAGTTAAAAAGGTTGGAATTCTCACGTATTTGCGACAATGGATGAACAATGGCTCTGTATGATCTATTTCAACATTATAAAATGGTGGTGCTGAATTGACACGTTCTGCAGGTCAATCTGCCAATAATTATTCAGGAAGCCTAACTCATTAAACACAATTTATACTTTTACGACCGCCCACTCTTAGTATGTTTCGTTGATCTATAAACAATGAAAGTATTATTTAATGATGGATAACGTTTTGTAACCTTTTAAACTCCATTGGAATAAATCCGTTATCCTCGCATTTTTAAACCGAAAAATATTTATGCAACGATGTACATAGCCTATAGTGTTTGGAATTGTCACCAAAAAATGTTTACGATGTATTCGATTAAGGAGATCCTCAACAGGTCTAGAGCTTGCAACCGCCGTATAGTAAAGTTTGTTTTTTAATGGATAATCTCATTAACTTTATACTAAATTGTTGTGAGTTTTCTTAATTTCAGTTGACTAATGGAGAAACTTAGTTCCGAAACACTACAGTTCGGAATTCATAAGCAATTCAGGACAAGTACCTTTTGAAAACCTGTCCAGTAAGAACATGTTTTAACTTGTTGTTTAAACTGCCCAAAAACTTTGGCATACGTTGGCAAAAAGTAGTGCAGCACACATCTCAAGCCAAATCAAAGTAACGTGCTTTGAGCAATACGATTTTTTTTATTCTGGCATCAGCGAAATCTATTAGCTACTGAATTTTTAGATTTTTCTCATTACCGTTAAGCCAATTCTGAAAGTAAGCAGCTTTCAATTCTGAATTAAGCAGCTTAATTTTGAAAGTTTCTTTAAAATAAAGTTCAATACGTTTTGTATGCCATTGGGAAGCTTTAATCCCACCTAAACTTCAAAGACCATAACTTTTGAAATAATGCTTTATTCACTACTATGATTGGAGACACTTTTCAAAGAGGATTAAACATCTTTAAACAGTTAAACATCACACTTTATTTATTATCAGATTTCTTATAATCCGTGATATTTTATCTGCACGATTAATTCCAATAAAATGAAATAGGCATCAGAGCAAACTAGTGATTCATGATATTTAATGTAATGGCGAGGTTTCCCTATGAAATAAACAATTAGTAGACTTAGTAAATGTTATGTCTAAGTCTACTAATTTAGGACCGAAGTCGATTTGACCGAAGTCGAAAATCCCTTCGTCGTTCTTTTAAAAGTACGGTGTAATCAACAAAGGTCAAGTTTGATGAGGAATGATAGGCGACGTTTATTGTAAATGGTGCAACCACATTTGGATTTTTGCGATTATTGTTATAATCGACCTAGCAACCGCTGCTGAGGAACGATTTTTGCATAACGGTTAGATTTATGGCTTGTAGTTTTAGTGGGTTTTCATCAATGCTACGTGTTTCACCCTCAGTCTGGTTAAGTTGGAGTGACTTATGCTCGGTACATGTTTTATCCATCCAACCGTTTATTTTTATAGTGCAGTATACCAAATTAGGCTTTGTTCACTGTCTGTTATGGATTTAATTTTTTAAACGATATACGAGCAGTTCAATCACCACCGAATTGAATACTCGAAAGTTTTTAAAATAATTTAAAAATTAAGTTAAATTTAATAATTTTTATAGTTTAAAATAATTGTTGGGTTGATTCGAACCCCGATATCTACCGAGCATTTGGCGGTGAGGTTAAAGGTGCGGTGTTTGAGACGGAAGGTACTGGGTTCAAATCCCAATGTGGGAGGTTTAAAAAATTGGTGTCTCAAGACTTGATTACTATCGGTGATAATCATGAACACACCTATGTATGATCGCCTGTTGGAGTGTAGAAACCAGGGGTCGAACAATCGCCCATGTCAGTACAGGCTGACATGGACGATTGTTCGAATCATATCGTTTAGTATTATTTAAATTTCCAGGAGCTTTTAGAAGCTTTAAGACAAGAGCTAAATAAACAAAAAATTTATAAAAAAAAACTTTTCTACAATTCACCTTTCACCATTATTGATACTTAAAAGAAAACTATCCTCCTAAGATCTAAAATTTTGTTGAAATACATGACAAATTAAGGCATCAACAACAACAGCTACCTTTAATTCATGAAAATAATAAGAATAAGATTAATGTGAACATAATTGTTCACCTTTTATAACCTAATTAAAGTACTTAGTCAACAATTATCACATTTTTACCCCCTACGTTTATAAGACATAATACTGTGCACTTTAATTTTTTTTTTATAAATTAAGATCATCACCAGTTAAAAATAAAATAAATTAAGGGCAAATAAAATGGTAAAAAGATTTCTCTGATTTAATTATAAATTTGTGTCGGAATCTAGAGAACTTACATTATTTTCTATTTTACTTCTTATTTATTTTTAAAGCACCTCAGTACATTATATTTTCGCATCTTTGTTTTAATTGTCCTCTTTGTTCTTTATATACAAGTCGCTTTTGTTTAAGTACATCCTGAATTGTTGTCGTCTGTGATAATTAATTTATTTTACCCAGCAAATTTTGTACGATTTTCTTTACATTTAAATTAATATAACGTGTTCACTTTAATTGCTTTCCGTTTTATAAAAAAAATGCTTAGTTCCACTTGAAATACTATAAAGACACGGAACTTCACCTTTTCACACTATTAACTATACGAGTACGCGATGAGAATCGCTATGAGCTTAAAAAAAAACAATGCAATTTCAAATGACAATATAATAAATTTTTCCATGGCAATGTGAGAAATTTAAATTATCAAAGGCTACTTATTCCGAAACAAGTAGGATTTTTATTTTGTTTGTGTACTTTTGTTTATTTCTATAAAATGACAGGGAATAAAATTTTCATTCAGTCGTGGAAATCGAATAGAAAATAATTTTTAATTCGTTTTAATTAAATTTAATTTTCATATAGTAAATAAATGAGTATTATATATAGTATTGTTCGTGATTTTGATTATTTTATTGATGATGATCGAGAAAATAAAGAAAATTATTGTTGGAGTAAGAGAAAAATAAATATGGGGGAGGTTAATTTATAAAAATGAACCATTGTCGACGTATTGTTCCGCGTTGGGTATGCATTCTAAAGTTTTTTTTTTTGTTTAACGATAAAAAATTATTGGAGTGGAACATTTTTACACAGTTAGGCAACTTGATAGACAGTATGAAATTCGGACAAAATGTACGTAACAATTATAATATAATAAGGGTGATATAAAAAAAAAGTTAGAACATGCTATGTTCTAAATTATTAATGGAACTGTCTATGCTAGTAAAGAATAACGCAAGTTATAGGAGTTTTAGGAGATTATATTTTATATATATATATATATATATATATATATATATATATATATATATATATATATATATATATATATATGTGTCTCAACTACAATTCCACACGGTCCTCTTTCAACCGGTGGCAAAAATACCGCTCAAATGCTATTTTTAATATTATGCACTTTATTAATATAATTCACCAAATAATAATAATAATAATAACCCGAAATATTACTACTTTTAATGTTATATTTTTATTAATACAATTTATCAAATGTTAGTATCCTGAATTATACAATTATTCAGTTTGAATGTTCAACTACTAATGGATCGTTAATTTTATTTTTTTTACTAAATAAAACTATAATTTTGATATTTTTATTTTTTTCAAAGGTTGTAGGATTTTAAAAATAACAACTCAAAAAGTATTGCTAGAAGCAATACAAAAAACTGTATTTTTTCATTTTATTTCGTTGTTGCCAAGACTCCAAATTACTTACAAAATTTTATTGTGTGCGAAACGCCACAGAGTAACTCAAGAAGACCCGGTTGCTCCACTATCAGAAATTATTGGAATAACGATCAGACTTCTAAATATCAAACTGATTGTCCCCAATTTGAAAAATTCTTAACCACTTTATATTTAAACTATAGAATACCATCAACCTTTCCATTATCTTTCCAAAATTCGCTAAACTTTCACCCAATTTACTTGATTCTTGGAAGGTTTATAGTAATGTGTTGATAAAGGTTCTTTAAAGCTGACAAATTTGGTAATTTTCAGTTACGAGAAAGTGAAATGCGAAATGTTTTCCGAAAAAGGTAATTTAGAAGAAGATTGAGATTGAATATTTATGTAATCTCAACATTTTTCACGGTAAATGGGTTTAAGTCTGTCTCTGGAATGACAGGATGCTGGAACATCCATATTCCAAGTAAAGCAATTAAAAGTGGATTACGTGATCTAGAGAACAGGTCGGTTATCATACGAAATATTTATCATTTGATCGATAATGTTCATGATTTCACTGGATAACCATATAAAACTATTTTTTGTCAAAAACTTTTCCAAACCGGAAAAAGTCATGAAAATACATCTTTGACATTTTTGTTTTTCATTAAAAATTATATCAACCATTAAAAAACGATAAGATTTTATAAAATACAATCAAATTTATATTTTGCTAGCATAAAACATTTTAAAGCGGGTGAAGTTTTTAAAACTTCAAAGTATTATCTAGGTATAAAATAGGCTTACACGGTTTAACTTTAAATCATGTAGCAACATTAAAATTGTTTTCAATATACTATTTTTCAAAACCTTTATAATAAATCTAATTTAATCGTATTTAAAACTTTCCACTTTTATAGAATAAGTTGCTTTATGACTCCCTAATATCAATTGTTCAGACATTTTTAATATTTATGATCAATTTTAGGTTTTATCTTAAAAAATCGTCATAGTTTGTTTTCCTATGTTTCTGTTTATACCGATTTAAATTATCTTTACTGTGACGGTTCATATTTAACACCATCTAGATTGGCTTTTTCAACATTTTTTCTCTGTAGATATTTAAGAGCTTCTAGGTATTTTTAAAATTTCATAACTTTTCCAGACGAGACATCATTTCAATAATTTTGAAGAAATTAATTTTTTCTTCTTTTAATTTGTCAACAAATTTTTAAATTTTCTAGAATTAATTCTTGAGTGGTGTGAAATTTCTTTGAAACTACCTTAGAAATATTAACGATCTAATTATCTTCTCATATACAGGTGCATTTTTATAAAATTTCTGTTTGTTCCCTAGAGTTAACACGTTTCTTTAGCTCTAGAAAATTCACATACATTCAAAAGTTTTTAATGTTTTTTTGAAAGTATATCACTTTTCTTTAAAAAATTTATTCACCACATTTATAATATCTACACTATATTTGGTTTTACATTAAAACATAAACTAAAATTAGTCTAATGTACTTTGAAGGTTTCTAAATGGTAATTTTTCAATACAGCTTCAAATACTTTATGTATACTGTTTATACTTTCATTACGGCTCTGTTTGCTTTCAATCGCAAAGGCAGTCCTTTGAGAGCTTATTAAACTAAAACTACATTATATCTGTAAAATTTCAATAAAATGCACACCAAAGAGCATGCACATTAATTAATTAACCCAATGACCAATAAAAACAGTCATAAACTTAATTTTGTAGTACATAATTTTGGTGTATACACAACGGGGAACAACCCATTCCATCCCATATTGTCATACATGTAAATATACAAAATATTTGAAAATATTATAATGCAACATTATGTAAATTACTGATAATTATAAAAAATGATTTTAGTTTATAGTGTTAAGATTTCTGTGTTACGTAATAGCTGCATAATTGAAAATATGTAATTTGGTTTGTGGCAAAACATAAATTTTGTTACTAAATGAATATATTCTAGTTATCTCTTAAAATAATATATATTCAAGGACGATATATTAAAATATACAGAATCCAGTACCGATTTGTGTATACAGGATTGGAGCTCATAAATATTAAATTTTCGGATTTATTAATACATATATCAAGGCGACATACTTTATGCATGTATATATATATATATATATATATATATATATATATATATATATATATATATATATATATATATATACTGTTGTTGTTTTATTGTTGTTGCACTGCACTTTTTTTGTTAACTTTTCCTTCAAATCAATCTAATTGGCACTACCACAGATTTTACAAGAAAGAATTGTGCTACCTTGATTATATTAGGTAAGTGATAAATTGGCAATGAAGTATTTTAGTTAACGTCTCTTTATTTTTAAAGTTCAAGCAAAATATCATGTATGGGCAACTGTGAAGCATTACCATATGCTTTTAGTAATGTTTTGATATAGAATCAACCAATCAATCTTTTTAAATAGTAAGACTTAAAATTTGACCTCAAATTATTATCGACAACTCATCGTATTAATTCCTGGAAAAATGTTAAAAACTTTGAAAAAAGTCATATCGTGCAATGTGCACACAAAAACAGGATTATCGTATAATGGTAGCTAGAACCATTTAATTGTTTCTGTTACGTTTTCCTAGCACTAGATTTAATCGCTGGAAATATGTCGGCGCGCCTGTTTGAATTTTTGAATTTTGTCGATTTAGGAAACCTTTCTTCATTTAGTAAAATTTTTGCAACAACTTACAGTTCACTCAAACTGCATCAGTTTTCACACATTTGTCAGGAACTATTGTTTCTTTTAAGTTGTGCAATACTATATCTGGTTTATTTGCATAAACCTTAATTTTAAAATGATCTCAAAAAAAGAAGTTCGGAGCAGTTAAATCGGGTGCACATATAACCAAATTTCGAAATTAACTGATATGGAAACATTTCTCGTAACAATTAAATGGTTTCTTTAGTTATGCACGTGGCACCATTCTATTTGAATCTCATGTTCACCAAACTATTGGGATGCAATTCAATCAAATATTTCATATTTTCACGATAACGTTCGCCAGTGAATATAACAGCTGAAATAATCAACTTACGTAAAAATATTTCTCGATGACCTCTCTAGACCAAATTGTACACCATACACTTTTAAGAGATGT